>CM075853.1:87976894-88479394 GCA_037975125.1 Latrodectus hesperus
AATGTTCAACATTTTTCAGTATTTGAAATACCAAATGATGTTTTGAGGTAGTGTTATTTAATACTGTGTTATTGGGACGAACGATGTTTGATACTAATTTAATATATTTATTAAAAAAATTAGCAGATTTATTTTTTTGATAAGCTTTAAATCGAAATATTTTCCCGTAGTACGAAGTTCATTATAAAGTTTTGTCCGTTATCAAATAAAGAAAGGGATTTTCTACTTAAAATGAACTGCAGTATCATTAGAATAGCACAAAAGAAAGAGGATCGTCTCGCCATTGTCCAAACCGGCCCTCGACTGCTGAGAACAAAGGACGTTTGTAAAGTGATGATTAAATGAGTGAACTGTTTACCGAATATCAGCCAACGTAAAGCTGAATGAATCGTGGGATTTGAATCGCTCGTTTTGGAATGATATTACTTATAGAAAAATGAATCATGTTTATTACACATTGCGTATGAGTCGTAATAGCTTTTTGGAAGTGAGTTCTGAATCAAGCCTCTTTGGAGATAACTTAATACAGTTGACTGCATTAAAACATAAACATAATACTATATTAATTTGAGGATAATTGAATGCTGTGGTCGCTCGTTTTACGAAGGTTTTATTTGCGAACATTCATAATTTTACTAACAAGTAATTTCTTCCTAAGAAGGCCCGAAAGAAAATATGGTAATTTTAATTCTTATTTAAGGAAAACAGTTGTGGAAAAATCTTTTTTGAAAACTTATTTTATTTTCATGCTCTTTTTCTTTGAGTTTATTTTATGCGTTTTTTGCAACATTTTTTTATTATTTTAATTTAATAGGTGAGGATGGTTTGCTTAATAGTTAATGTTTTTGTCCGAGAATCGTAAATCATTGAAATCGTTTATAACTGACTGCACTGGTGATGTTGAAAACTTACATTTTTAAAACAAAATTGAGTGAAATTTCTCTGACGTCATCTAATCTCCTTTTAACAAGCCATGAATCAGAAGTTAATAGATAGCTTTAAGTTAAGATAACGTAAGGTGCTTCTGCATGGAGTGACCATGACTTGGAATCTCCATATGAAATGGAAATGCCAAGCGCATATTTGTCTTCAGATGTTTCAGATAGATTGGAAATAATCAAATTTTGAGCAAAAATATATCATTCTATGTTAAAAACGTCATTTCCAGCGAATTGAAAAAATTTCTTGGCGAATTGGCGAGAAATAGATATTTCTGGAAAAATTCGTCACCTAAGCTCTAGGACCAAGTCGGTTATTACCGCCCGCCAAGCTAGGCAGTGAAGCCGATCAGTCTTGAATGCTCATTCAGTACATGGCAGATGTAGTCTTTCTGAGGCATTAGAGGCTTCTGTGATTGGAAGCTGTTTTCTGATGTATTAGCTGTATTGGAACTGTGTAGTAATTGTAATTTCTACAGTTAGAATTTCCCATTAGAATTAGTTCAATTTGCTACGAATAAAAGTCTTGTGATTTTAAAGAGATTGTTTTATCGACTCTCAACGAACAAAAGCCTAAAGCACGGTACAATATCAATCTGTACTTTGAATGATGTTTGTAGTAAAAAGGATAACCAGATCATTTAGGCATACCATCTTTATTAAAGAAATTAATATAACTAAAAAAACATTTTAATGGCGACTTTAGTGAAGACGAGTTTTTTTTTTAACTATGAGAGCTTCTACAAAGAAATCCATTATTCCAAGAAATTTCCTTTTAGAATATTTTGAATGGGGATTCAGATGTAATTCGCATTTTAGAAATACCTAATGATCAGCCGGTTGAAAGCATTCTGAAAGGAACAGAAACTTTCTCATGTATCAAATAAGAGGAAAGGGCTCAGTGCTGGTAAAAGATGAATAGAATGGTGGTACTTTTATGAGAGAAAAATAACTGTGAAATTGTTCGCCACATCGGAGAAATAAAAAAAATACCTAAAAAAAGTTGCTTTGAAATGGAAAAAAGTAAGTGATTATTTGCTTGATTTTCATCAATAAAATGAAATTAAAAAATTTCTTAAATATAAATTTTATTTTGCATGCTTCTTGCATAGTACATACTAAATGATCTTTTTCTAATGGCACTTTATTTATGAAGAATTCGGCAAAGAAGTTAATTTTAAGATCAAATACTTTTTCTCCTATTTTACAAACTGTATTTGCCGCCCCAATGAATCTGTAAAAACAAAATGTACTGTATATACAAAATTATCCTGAACTCTGTTAATTTAAATGATAGAGGGATGAGGCGGGACTTACAGGCAAAAACATAGAGGTATGTCTGAAAGACCATGAACATTGACTTCACTTCGAGAGTTGAAGCACTTACGACATAGCTGATTTTGTAAACTGTAGTAATGGAGGTTATGTTGGAAACTTTCAGGTGTAATGAAGAAATAGAGCGATTTGT
Organism: Latrodectus hesperus; assembly: GCA_037975125.1. NCBI lineage: Eukaryota > Metazoa > Arthropoda > Arachnida > Araneae > Theridiidae > Latrodectus > Latrodectus hesperus. Next base: position 87,979,301 of record CM075853.1, read on the forward strand.
CTGAGGGATCATGAACATTGACTTCAAGTCAAGAGTTGAAGCACTTGAGGACATCTTCGTTCCATTTCATTCTGCGAAGGACATAAATGCTTCGTGCCTTGCCCCAAATGCAACTCGGCGAGTGCGTCTCCGGAACATATTATCTTTTGCCTGGGGCTTAATAAAGAGGACATCTTCGAATCACCTTTGCTACTCATAGACTTTCTGGCGGTTCACGACGTCATGGACCTAGTTTAGCCCTGCTAAACAAAGGGGATTGGAAAGAAGAAAGAAGAAGCACTTATGAAAGAGCTGATTTTGCAAACAGCTGTTATGGTATAAATATACCATGTATTGCAAAATGGAGCTATGAAAAAAACAGAGACAGGCCAAATATTATGCATTATGGGATATAACAATGGTTGCGGATCATTATTCATTATTATTGAAGCAGCATGCTTCCCTGTAATTAACCTAGAGTTGGGCTCTACGAATTTCGAGGAAGCAGCCAGACTTTGTAATTTAGAAGCATGGATCAAGCAGAAGACCACCAGTACTTGGCATGCCAACCTCAGAGGTATCATTTCACTTTTAGGACGTTATGACTATGACTTGCTTAACGTTATTAAACATGATAGCCGACACTAGTGAATACGACGGATCTTCATTTATGGGCCAGGATTTGAATTCACTATCCAATAATGAGAACGACCCCCTAACCCACCAGATCATCAGGCCTTTGGGTATGTGTTCGTGAGAACAGATATGTTCAACCAAAATCAATAAACATTCAGCGAATGTTACTAAGTACAAGCATCCGCAACTAATATCTTTTTTATGCTGTTCATTAATCACAGTCACATAATAAAAAACTCTTAGACAATTCTCACTTTAGTGATAACTCTAATTTGCTGTTTGAGTTGCTTTTCTCTGAAATTACACACGCGATATTCATTCTTTAAGTTTGTGTCATCCTAAGTATTAATTTAATCATATCTGCTTTGCGTGTGTTTTATAATATTTGCCGTTTTATTTTATTAGTTATTTTCTTGATGATTACCAGTCAATAAAGTTAAACTTTTTTTAGCTGAATGGAAAACAGGTGTCATCCTTCTTTGGGTAAAATCTTCGTATACGTTACACGTTTGTCGTGATTTTAAGGATATCGCCCACAACGAAATGGGGCTATGACACTAGTCATCAAACTGATGGCATTTACGAAATGACATTTTTTAAATATAACTCGGAATTGATATAAGTGAAAACAAAGAAAATTTTGACCTCAAAATAATAAATACATAAATATTCCACGAAAAAACATGTAAATGAATAAGCATAATATAAAAATATAATTAAATAAAAAACATAACCTTTGTAAACATAACAAAATATAAATCAACAACTACAGGTAGCAAACTTTATCCCCCTCCTAAATGTCACCAAATCCCCCTTGTAACGTATATTAGGATTAAGAGCCTTCTTTTCTGAATTCAAATATATAAAAAGCCATCGCCTTTGGTCCTTTAGAGACACGCTTGCTAACTGTGAACGAATTGCTATGCATATTCATGCAGATGTGATAGCATGATGATTTTCTTCAGTGTTTGCCAAGTGGAATATCTCGCTTAAATGTCATTAACAAGGACTTTTGCAGTCCACTTCTTTTGTTACCTCTTTTTCTGGGCCAAAATATCGTTCGTGAAAACATTCCTCCTGTTCATCAGTGAAGGCATCGTTATTAACAAAGAAGAAATCTCAGTTGGAGTCCAAAGGTGCTATTTCTTGTTCATCAGTGAAGTCATCGTTATTAACAAATAAGAAATCTCAGTTGGAGTCCAAAGGTGCTATTTCTTGTTCATCAGTGAAGGCATCGTTATTAACAAAGAAGAAATCTCAGTTGGAGTCCAAAGGTGCTATTTCTTGTTCATCAGTGAAGGCATCGTTATTAACAAAGAAGAAATCTCAGTTGGAGTCCAAAGGTGCTATTTCTTGTTCATCAGTGAAGGCATCGTTATTAATAAAGAAGAAATCTCAGTTGGAGTCCAAAGGTGCTATTTCTTGTTCATCAGTGAAGGCATCGTTATTAACAAAGAAGAAATCTCAGTTGGAGTCCAAAGGTGCTATTTCTTGTTCATCAGTGAAGGCATCGTTATTAACAAAGAAGAAATCTCAGTTGGAGTCCAAAGGTGCTATTTCTTGTTCATCAGTGAAGGCATCGTTATTAACAAAGAAGAAATCTCAGTTGGAGTCCAAAGATGCTATTTTAGAGACATATTACACCTCGTATATTTTTATGTCTGTAACAGTTTACTTACCTCTCATGTTAATACTTTTATAATTTTATGGACCTCATGCTGATTTTCAATGTCGCTTAACGAATCATCAAATATTATTTCTCTAACTAATAATCTTACTTGGGAAGTGAAAAAATTCTTTCATTTACCGTATATGCGGTCTCTTTTTCTTTGGGAATAGGTCTGAAAAATAGGACGCACCTTATACGCCAATATTCAATCTCTCCTTACATTTATTTTTAGTAATCTATTCTACTCGGATTTAAGAGATTGAATTATTGTTTCTTTGCAGATGATGCCCTTTTTTTTGCGTATGCAGTAGTAGAGGATCTGGCGTAGATGGGAGGTCATAACCGTTAACCAGAAAGTACAGTTCAGGGACCCTCACACCCATTTTTACCTGTTTCCTTGCAGAGTATGTGACTATTAAAGATACATAGATGCGCTATCAAATGTGATCATAGCCGGGTTTGCTTAAACTTTCCAATTTTAATCAACGAATTTTAAGTGGGAAATTTCTACTGTTCCGTTTTCTTGCATTTGCTGAGAAGTTATGGTTTAAAAACGACATTGGCTTTGCTACACCATTGCATACAAGCTGCGCGTACACAAAAGGAAATGGAAACAGAGCAGCAGAGAGGCTTCCTCCCGACTCAGAAAAGGATATAAACTTGAAATACTCCGGAATGATTGATGTATTCACAAATAAAACTGAACAAATTGAAAAGTAGGGCATTAGTTTATGCACAGGGGACAATTTGCTGTATGAAAATTCAGATGCTGAATGAGAAGAGTTTTTCAATTGACTCTTCATTTAGATCTGGAGGTAGGTGTTTGGTTTTGGGTGAAGATAAGAAAGTGTTCTCTCTTTCCCATACAGACTGGATATTTGGAGAAAAGTATTACTTGGTATCTATATTACTTTACATTTAAACTACTGTAAATTCTTTGTAATTGTAAGTATTAAAATATCATTTTTTCAAAAAGTGTATAAAAAGGATGGCTTTACTCATAGCCCAGTGGGTCTTACACTCCGGCAAATACAGCAATTTAAAATTACTTACAAAAGAAAATCTTCTAGTAACGCGAAACTAAATCCTTTTATCCATCGCATTTACAAAACCTCTGGAGACTTATAACTTTATATTAATCAAAGGGAATAGAATCCTATAAGAATTGACCAACGGTAAATAGAAAGCACTTTTTGGACCAGGCATTCTTGTTTGAAACACTTCTTTTCAATGTATTGATTTTTCTTGTCTCTGCAATCCTTTTCACAAGAAATGAAAGAATTAAGGAATTTTTGAGACCTTTTATTTTCATGTCCTAGTGCATCCATCCAATTGCAGTAAAGGAGATTGAAGGTTGCTTTCTTACACAATTGATACCCAAACTGTAGTTTCCAAAAAATCAATGAAATTTTCTGCCGTTTTATTTACATGTCCACACACAAGGGCATCCAGCAAATCACTGTAAAGCAGATTGGTATCAATTGTAAGAAGGAACTTGATGTTAGTTTTAAAATAGGTTTATTATCATTGGTATCAAGTCACCGAACATGTCAAGACTTTGCATTATTATTGTGGTGATAATTACCGTTATCGTATTGTGTCTACAAATAATATTTTATGTTTCAATAATATACTATATTTTCTAACATTGCGTTGTGTATTTATTATTTTACTTCCCAGATTCAAACCTGAAAATAGAAGCAAAAATTGGGCTTTGATGTAAAAATTGCATTTAATTCAATCATAAAATTACAAATCCTTTTATACACACACAAAATTTAGTTACTTATATTATTTCAGATATTTAACATCACTAAGTACACACGTGGAGTTTATAATTTAACAGTAGTTAATTAAAATAATTAAATAGTTGCTACTACACCAAAAACTTGTACTTACTGAAGAAATTTCTATTATTAAGCCAGCCTATTTTCAGAACTTTGAAAACCTGGTAGTTCATTCATTCAACATGACTTTCTTCATCTCTGGACAAGTATTATAGGAGTATATCTCTTCTTCTTCAGTCTCTGAAAACTCATAAGATTTGATAATTCGAACTTGGAGGTTTTACAGTCTCTAAATTCTAATGGAATGTTAGACTTGAATAACAAACAGAGTCCTTCTTAGGCCTGAGCTTCAGACTATTTTTTCGCAACTCACTTTAACCATCTCCAACTCCCGTCTCTCCTCAGTATCCTCACCTCGCCACTCTCTGGAAACGGTTTTCCACAAGTTCTCCACTTGGGCAGTCTACTTCGTGGAAGGGAGAAATGGGGAATAAAATGGGATTTAGTCTTACAGGAGAATGATATATAAAAAGGGACTTCCAGCCAGAGAAAAAAAAGGTGTAATTTAATTAACTTACAATAATATCCAGACAGTGAATACAACATTATGAGAATGAATACTGTTGTTGCACGCTTCCCTGTACCGAGCCCTGATTCGACCTCTACCAGTAACGTAAAAGCAGCCGGGTTGGAATCTCAGTAATTTAGAATCAGGGACCAAGCACAAGATCTCCAATACTGGATTTGAAACACCCAGAGATGTCATTACACTTGGAAGAGATGGCAATCATGACGTATTGAGCATGCTCCAATCGCCATTAGTGAACAAGGTGGATTTTTGGTTAAATCAAGATATGAACTCACTACCTCCCTGAAAACGAGAGCGATATCCTAGTCAATAAAGCTACCCTAGGAATGAATATATTGCAAAGCATTGGTTTCCAAAATTCAGATCAAAAATAGTGACCAAGGAAGTAGATTTGGGTGAATCACTCATGAACCTATATGCACCCAAAACCGATGGGATATAGTGTAAAAGAGTTCCGTAGTTGGAGTCACAAATGGTGAAGTGGATGTGAAAAATTATTTTCTTGAAGATTGTATGCTTAAGATTGCAAAGTCAATAATTCTAAAATTTATAAATTTAACATTGCATCTTTTGTTTTGTAAACATTTGATAGCATTTTAAAAGTAAAGGAAAGAAAACTGGATAGTTCTGGATTCGGAATTTTGTTCGCTCTTTTATTGGAAAGTAGGAAGTTCGAATCAGTCTTACAATCGACTTAATAAGTGTTAGATGATATTTTATTTTAAAACTGCTTTGGAATTAAATCATTTTGAAAACGTCCTTCTTAAATAATAAGCGAATAAGCTTTGATGTTTATATGACTGATTTATTGTAATAATTAAATTAAAACTTATAATCAACTAATAAGCTTGGACAACATTTCGCTGCTACTTAGCACCTAATATAGAGTTGATCATTATTTAACATAACTAGATATAATTATTTATTCTGGGGTTCACACAAATCAGTTTTATAATCAATCAATTAAGTCAATTTTAATCAATCAGTAAAGTTTGGATGATATTGCGCTTTAACTTTGAACTTATTTTAGAATTAATCATTCCTTAAAAATCTGTTGATTCTGAGGCCACAGTAATTCAGTCTCATAATCATCTAGTAAGTACGTCAATGATATTTCTCTTCCCTCTACTTCTTCACAAGTACAACAACCCTTTACAGATCTTGGCAGCCTTAACCATACTTTCCCTCCGACGTTTTCTTTACAACCAACTCTTCTCCAATTCTTGATTTTTAAAGAATTATTCTCTTTCAGTATTATCTAACCATCTAGTAGGTCGTCTTTTTTTTGCCCAGGATATCTTAGGTTTTTTAAATATTAAGACTTTTGGAGGATTATCATCTGAAGTTCTCCGAGCATGGCCAAGCTATCTTATTCGGTTACTACGGATGAATTGCGTTATCTGTGGTTGTCTATAAAGACTCTATAGTTTGAAATCGTATCTGACTCTGCAACGGCCTTCTTCCAGCATTGGGCCAAAGATTGTTTTGAGGGTTTTCTTTCGAACATATCCAATGATCGCTGTGTATTGTTATTTAGGATCCAAGTATCACTAACATAGAGTAAAACAGGTCTTATAAACATCATAAATTTTTAATTTGGTTTTGAGGCTGATAAGTTTAGATCTTAATTTCCCTTTCAGCCCAAAGTAGTATTTATTAGCCATTTTAATTCCGTTGTCCTTTTCTACTTTAAGCTTATTTTTATCATTAATTACTGTGCCAAGTTATTTAAATTATGAACTTTTTAAAAAGTGCAGCCATTAATGTTCATAATGTCAGAATAATTTTGAATAGATGTTGAGATTTCTATGAATCTAGTTTTCTCATCATTAATAGTGAGGTCCATTTTTGTGGCGAAAAATTTAAGTGCTGAAAAAGCCTCTTTTACTGCTTTTCCTGACCTTCCAATATTATCAATGTTATCAGCACAGGGTAAAATTTGCAAAAATACATTTCCCAAAGTACCCTTTTGATATAAACTATAGTCTTGAATGCACTTTCTCAACACTAAATTGAATAGCAAGCAAGCAAGGGAATCTTCTTGACGTAGGCCTCTTTCTATTATAAAAGGTTTAGAGAGAAGGTTTTGTATTTGAATCCTACACATCGCCTTATCAAGGGTAGCTTAATAAGGTGATGTGTAGGTGAAATTGAATTAATCAGCTTAGTATGGATCCCAATTCTGACATTACTTCAAAGAAGAGCTCCTCTTTTTTTATACTGTCGTGCGGCGCCTTAAATTTTATAAACTGGTGGTAAATTTTCATATTCTAGGTTTTTTTTTTTTCGTAGAATTTGTCGTAAGGCATGGCTTTGGTCAACAGTAGATGTTGAGTTTCTAAATCCTCATTGGTGTTTTCCAATCTCCTTATCCACCCAAAGGACAGGAAGCTTGCATAAAGTATATTGGTAAAGATTTTATTTAAAGTATTATAAAGAATAATGCCCCATAGTTATGATATTCAAGATAATTACCTTCCTTAAAAATAAGGCAGGTGGAGCCTTCCTAATATTCAATGGTTATTATTTTCTCCATGATCCAAATTTTAATCATAATTTTATATAAATGGCATTAAAAAGCTCAAGTTCACTTAGTAGTCCAGATAGTAAGTAGTCCGGACCAACGGATCTGTTGCTTTGATGCTCCTTAACCGCCATCATCACATCGTCTAAAGATAGTGGCGGTTCACATTCCTCCAATAAGGAAGTATTTGGTTCATAAGAGATATCAAGAGTTGCTAGTTTCATCCCTTTCTTCCAGTAGATCCTGAAAGTATATCTTCTTTAGATTCAATAGTTCATACCCACCAGTTCTCCATTTTTACTTCTACATCTAATAATTCTAGATTATAATTCTTTTCTTATGCTATTGATTAGTTTGAAAAACCCTCCTAGATTCTTTCTGGCTTTTCAGATCTTCCATTCTTTCCAATATTTCGTCATGGAATGTTTTTTTTTCTGTGCATTTTCTTTCCCATTTTTCTCATGTCCTTATGCTTTTTTTATAACCTTTTATACAGTCTTTCTGTATCATCATCCTGTTATTCTTGTTCCTGTTTTCAAGGGATTCTTAGCTCACGTCATCAAATCAATGAATTCTTATTTCAAATATTAGTTTTGAGAATGTTTTCTGTATTGATTGAAATATTATTTATTATTTATTTTACTGAGTGTCAACTGATTTCTATCTTCTGATTTCTGCTTTAAAGCCTTAAATCTTTGGAAATTTTGGTCTTCTACTTTTAAAAAAATTATTGGATATTTCATTTTGGTAATGCCAGACTTAAATCTTGGATTTCTTTTCTTACTATAGAATTTATTACATAATCTGTATCGAACTTTGAACAAGACAAAGAAATAGTCATTACCTACATTTGTACTTCTGTATCTACTCACAACCATCACATTTCTACGGTGTCTCCTGTCCATAAGCATATAATCAGTTTGGTTCATTGTGAAATCATCAGGGGATCGCCAGATGTCCTTGGGAATTTTCTTATGAGGGAATAACATGCTAGTGGTTATGTTATTCTTAATTTCAAATTTATCGTATATCTTGAATATATCTAGTTATACATTTACCTTTTGTCAGCTTCATTAAAATATTGCAACACTATAATGAGACATGTAAACTAAAATAAGAACAAATTAGCGTTGGTTTTATATATCAGGACATTATCGGAATCTAAAGTCTTTTATAAAAGCAAACTCACTCGAGCAATAAACTCTAGAGTTGTTATGTATTTTACTGAGAATGTTATCAACCAGAGTACTTTTCACGCAAAATTTACTTCACAAATATTTATAGAATGCTGTTTTTATTTAAATTTCACCGAAACAAGCTTTTTTTACACTTTCTAAACATGAATTTTGTTTGCAAATAGGAAAAATTATTGGTATGGGGTTTCTTATCTGAACAACGCTAGAAACCACCAAGAAATGTTCCGCTTCACTGAATCTCAGTTGGAAAAATGCTTATTCTCCTCAGAGCTTTAATTATTGTACGATTCTCTCTTTCTTTCCCGAAAATTGACGCGAAAAAAAATTGCTCCACAGTACTTATTTAAGGATGGTTTCCCGCTCAAACTATATACCACCAGAAAATTCCTTTATTTTAATTTTTTTTTTGGACAGCTGAAATAAAGTGATTTCTGCTGAGATCTAAAAAATAAGTTATTTCATTTAAAAGTATATACAATAGTTTCGAACATTTCAACTATAAATAACTTTTCGAGTCACTATTTATCTATGCATATATTTTCTTAGTTTAAATTTTTTGAAATAATTCAGTATATTCTTATGAATTGATTTTTTACATTAAAATAATGTAATCAGTATTTTTTTTGTACAGGAAACAAATTAGTAACAGCTCACCAAACAATGCCATCATTTTAATTATTTATATATTTTATTCAAAGTATAATGTGAAATTTAAATTACTTTATTATTATTGATAACATATAAAGGTCATATATTACTCTTCTCAAGTTTTGCACAAATTACATCTTTTTCACTTATATATTGAACTTATTTTCTAATGTATTCAAAGTTTTTTTAGTTATATTGAAATCAATTTTGTATTTTGTCATCCAAGAATGTTAATTTTATTTTTGAAAATATTTATAATACAGATTGACTGAAAAAAAAATCACAAGTTTTAAAAATTTCTCATTTTATGATTTTTTCGCCATTTTCTTTTCTTTACTAAAACCTCCATAACTTTTGGCATCTATAACGTAGAACATGCACGAATTACAATTCATTACTGATTAAATCTGTAGTTTAGCATTTATCGTATTTCACAAATTTCTTAATTTAAATCTAGTTAAAAAATTTGTCTAATTTTGCATTGTTTTGGGACGATATTTTTATTGATAAATTACCTGTTTTTATTTTTATTAGTTGTCTTGTTCTTGAATTTTTTAAAATTTAGAATTACATTTTTCACTAAATTATAAAAAATTAATTTTCAATTTATTTATATAAATGTATTCAAAATAATAAATCGAAGGAAAATGTTTTACTTAGTTTTTTATTGTTAGATTGCAATCATTTTTTATTGAATTATATTGCAATGTAAGTCATGCGTAAACATATTGAACCATACTCAGATACTTTACTTAGATAATGTTTTTAGATAATTTTATTAAATACCATTCAATGTTAGACATCAAAAGCAAATATTCAAATTTTAGATTTTAAGAATGAGAAATTATTTTTTATCCTCACGCAGTATAAAAAGCACGTGATGATCACTATTTGAAGCCCACATTTTCAGTTGTGTCAGAACACATGGCGGTATGTTATTGGCAATAGAAAATGCCATTAAGACATTTCGTTACTGTCAGTAAAAGCTGCTAAAATTCAGATTTAAGCAGTTCAATTTATGTTTCGTTTAATCTTCGACATCAAATAATATTATAACTCTTGTTAGTGTAACGAAACATTCAAAGAAATCTCTTTTAGTTACAATAATACACCCACTCTGCTTAAAAATTACAAAATAATACTCGTAAAAGTAATTCAAAAAACTATTTCTTACTGCGAAAATAGAACATAAGAAAAAAAACTGTTGACATTAGCAACTTAACAAATAATTAAAAAAGATAATAAGGTATAGTAAGTTCACTAGACATGTATACCCAATAGAATATTTATTTACTTTTGACAATATTTTTCTTTTAGTAATAAATCCATTATCTTCGTAAAATTCCTTTAACTCTACAGAGAGAGTATCTGTGTTTAAAATCCATTGTAGGCTTAATACTGACACAATTTTGTTTCTTTGCAATAGAAGCTTCTTCTATTGTGGAATTGGAACAGTTGTACTCCTACCTTCTAAAGTCAAACTTCCTTTCCAGTGTAATATCTGAGGTTACTTAAAGGAACTTAAGTAATTCTGCCTCAGCTTTTACACCATTTAAACAAGTATCCATATGAAAAATATTTTTAAGTTTATCAACTATATCCTCAGAATATATGTTGTTGTTGCTGTTGTGTTGTGGCTTATCTTCCAAATTTCTGACGAAGTCTTTCAAGATATATCAAGCTCCCGAATTGGGCTTCCTCCAAAATCGTTTCTTAGATAACAGAATTAAGCAAGAAAGCGCTACTAGAAATCCCAAATATAGCACGACATTATCTAAAATGTTTCAGTTCATTGCTTTCGCTATACCAAAGAAAGAAATCTTAGCCGTTTTTGTCATTTTCTTATGGTCGAATTTGAGCAAAATCTTTGCACTGGAAGTATGAATTTGTTCATCCAAAAATGTATAAATATGATGGGAATCAACTCAACAAGGTTTATTTCTTTTTACACGCAATCATTGAAGCTCGAGGTACCTCTCAGCTTTGCTGAAGCATCAAACACAGGTATGATTTTCATTCAAACACAGGTTAATTTCTTTTACCACATATCTGTGTGGTAAATAATGAGACGGGTGGCTGAATCACATGCTTAGGAATTTCTTCAATTATACCTTCTCTTACTAATTCTTCAAGTATTTGATTATTCTTCTCACTCACATTTTCTGCTTCTAACTTTCGTGCAGTATCCTCCAGCCTCTTTGAAGCCAAGTTAAAGGAATCAGGCTGTGGAAGGTGATTTGCAAGTCTGTGGGTAAATGTACCAGAAAATAAATTACCTTTATCGACCTGAACGGTATTAATAAAAATGTTGTTTTGTGGATTTCTGAAGTCTTCTTTAGTTTTTTTTTCTCCAGATGGATTGTTAATGCCGAGAGTGAAAAGAATCCACAGATCTGTTGTTGTTCTAGTCGTAGGAAACATAGAATTAGATTACTGAGATTTCCTCTGACGAAATGTGGGGTATACGTCCCAAAATGGTCCACTCTAAACATGTCTTTAGCACTGTTAAACCACAAGGTAAACATTTGTAACCACCGGTAATGGTTTTCCCAGATACATCGGCGCCTATTAAAATTAAAATAGGATCTTTACAATAATCGTTCACATAAATATTACGGCCTGTAAATTCTTTCAAATAAATCACAGATATTGTCTGTAGAGCACTTTCACAGGCAAATGATTTACCTAATATTTTGAAATGACAGTTATCAAGACCTATCTCAACCTTTTAAATATAAAGTAAACACGTCATGCCAGCATACTCCTGTATTTTCTTTATCAAACAGAAAATGTTGAAGATATCCCAGCTTTCCTGTTATATTTCATCTCTTTAACAGTATTATTTAGTATGTAAGAGCACTGTGAAACAGTATGGCTTTTCTTTCCGTTTTTTCATCACCTCTGATTAAAACCGTTAATGATAATACAACACTAGGGCTTTTACACGCATTCTCAAAAGCTTGATCATTATTCGGAACATTATCTAACTTTGTCGGTTAAAGGTTAAAAGCTCGGTTCAATTAGCAATTTGACGAGATCTATTATTTTGGTGTATGTTAAAAAATTTTGGCGATTGAAAAATGTCACTAAGCTGACGTAACTGTTACGTATAAACTAAGGCTGCCAAAATGGAATTTTGCTGAATATTTATTGCATTCTTTATCTTTCTGAAGAAATAAAAAATTTAGATTACTAGAAAAAAAAAACAGAGTAAAATCCGTCAGAAATTTCGCCAAATTCAAAAATGCGCAAAAAGGATTATATGGCAACTATGCCTAAGAATGCATAATCTTTGATTATCGATGGTGTAAAAAATTAATCCCAGAAATCATAAACAAATTCAAAGCAGTGTAATTTAAAATTTACTTAAAGTTACTAATTTATTCAGCAACTTAAATTCTTATGCGGTTATTAGTTATATTTTAATTACTGCAAAATTTACTAATCATGTGTTATTTAATAATTAATTATTAATATTTTTTATAATTATTGTGGTATGGCTTACATTTTGTGAAAACAAATGTCATTAAACGAAACCGGCTGCTATCAATACAAAAACCTTATTATAATTTGTTTTAATAACATTATTGAAAGGACTTTACTAAATCGGATATTTTCAAAGAGGAGTTGAGATCAAATTCTATGCTAATTCTATAAAAAATTATGCTAATTTCAGGGTAGATGCACCTTACCGAATTACGTAAATGGTGTGAAATGTGCAGCTCTACAGTCACGTAGGATAAGATATAGGGTGAGAAATTCGAAGAGAAGTCAATATTCCACGCCGTTATTGCTGCTTATAAAATAATCTTTGAAAGTTTTTTCTTGTCGAAAAGGACTCTGTAATTGCAGAGAATGCCCGACCATCGTCCACGCAGTCCAGCAGACAAACGAGTTTACGAGGGGCGTGGCGATCGGACTGAGAAGGGCAGGTTGGTCCTTACAGCACATCGCAGCTGAAAGACACCTGGAGTCTACCGGCTGGGGGGAGGATGGTTGGAACAAGGAACTGTGCTGGGTGCCGGTGAAGCTAAAGTTGTTGTTGCTCCAGCATGCTTCCCTGTACTTAGCCCTAAGTTGGGCTCTACCAGCTAGACAGAAGCAGCCTGGTGGAGTCTTCGTGACGTTGAAGCAGGGATCAATCAGAAGACCGCAATACTTAGCCTGCCATCCCCAGAGGGATTGGATATTTCATTTGGAGGATATTGCGACCACTTCCAATTTTATAATGTGCTCCAGCCGAATATAGTGAACATGACATATAATCGGTTAAGCTAGGATTCGAACTCACTACCTTCGAATAAAGAGAATGACTCCCTAACCAACGAGGCCACTGCGGCCCTGGTGCAGCTAGAGTGATGTCAGCATGCTTGGATTGAAGCGTGCGATTGGAGTTGGTGGCGGCTCCACAAAGAATGTCTACCAAAATTTTGCAGCATGTGCAAGACACCCTGGATGCTCCCAAATCGACCAGAATCATTTGCCGTCGATTAGTTGCTAGTGCCGTCCATTTGGAAGACTGCTATTGACTCCACAGCATAGACTCCAACGTCTGGAATGGTGCAATATTAGAGCGATTTGGAAGACTAAATGGCACAGGATCGTCTTTTCAGATGAGTCACGCTTCTGTTTCTTCAGTGATACGAGTATGGTGTCAGGTCCAAGTGATCAGAAATTGCGGAACGCCCCACCACGCGACAAAGTGGGATCATGGTTTGGGGCGCCATTGCCTATGATACCAGGTCATCTCTAGTTCATATTGATGGCACTATGACAGCCCAATATTGAGTGGATGATGTACTGCGGTCGGTGACACTCCCCTATATTCAGGAAGTGCTCAATCCCTTTTATTAGCAAAATAAAGCCTCACCGTACATTGCTCGCATCAAGCAATATGTCTTACTAAATGTACAGCTGCTTCCTTGGCCACTTCGCTTGCCAGATATAACATCAATCGAACACGTTTGGTACACATGATGCTATTTGCCACTGCCTCCTTCAAAAGACTCACTTTGACAAATGGTTGGCAGGGAATGCAGAGCCATTCTTCAGGACGCCCTTCATACTCTCTTTGGCTCTGTGTTTAGACATTTTGCTTCTTGTATCACCGTCCACGATGGTTCTACAACCTACTGAGCCTTCTTCTTCTTTGGACAGTTTTCGGTTTATATTCACTGTATCAAAAGAGCCAATACAGACATTTGCGGAAAAACGGGAATAAGCCTCCATTATATCCTCGACTGTCCACGTGCAAAATTTCCGCCTAATTAAATCACCATCCCAAACATCTAGCCAATTCTTGACTTTTTGTAGTAATTGTCCCTACAGGAAACAAAAACTTATTCAGTAACCCAATTTCCTCATGGATAAAGACCATTCACCCATCAATTCAACAGATTCACCAGATGATTTAACGGATTATGTCTCTTCATAATCCAAGAGAAATCTACATCATCACATCAGGAACGACCAGCTTTATAACTCTAACATTTTGCTATAGCATTCTTTTTATCTATTTCTTGTGTTTATTATTGTTGTCTCTTAAATGTGTTTCATCATTCATGTTGTGATTAAATAGCATTTCCATTGTGTAACCGAACTGTGATTCAGTGCCCTGCAGAGTTGTAGACTTGTAAGCCCCACCAATTGTAACTTAGTTTTAAATAAACTTGTCGGGTTGCGGTTCTCCGGTGGGGTGCCTCTTGGGATTCCCGGGGGTATTCCTTGCTCTGACTTGGTGATAGAGGGATTAAACCTGATAACCGCTGGTATAGTCCAGGGTCCTGCCCTATTGACCAGACCTTGTTCCCTCGCTGTTATTGCATATCGTTTCGACAGATCACTTATTGTTCGTTGCTGACTCTCTCTACTTGCCGAGTTTCCTCATTTTCTGGCAACTCCTTCTTGGTGTTGCATTTTCAATGTCGGGCAGTATATTTGAAGTCAGTTTATGACAGAGCGAACTAAGAATAAATTGTTTCTTCAGAAAGAAGTTAGTCTTTATTCCTAAATCATCATAAGCACGAAGAATATCGTATAGCATATTTTGTTCCATTTCTTCTTTATCAATGAATTCTCTTATTTCAGCGTTTTCTGCGGATTTGTCAAAATTAATTTATATCTCTCGACTTTATCTCAAAATTAGTTTATTTGAATTACATTACCAAGAGTTAAGAAACTATCATTTGTTTTCCTATTCTAATGAGCCGAATAATATAAATATTAAATATTTTACTCCATTAGTTATAATTTTAAAATAACCAGAATACGAACTTAGAAAACTTCCAAGTACACCACCCATGGTATATATATCTTCTCTATTTATAATTTAAAAAAATGGGTTACGCTTCTGAATTACATAATAAGAACCTGTTTTGTAAACTACCTCATTTATAATTTTACTTTATTCCATAAATAAGTAAATAAAATTACATTTTTAGTATCTCAATGAGAAAAATTATTTATTAATAATTTTTTAATAACTAGTTTGTTTCTGTGATATTTCTTTCTTCAATTTATATTAATTTCTTACACTTATTCATTCAATTTAATAAAAATTTCTAAAATTACTTTAGTTATAAACTTTCAAAGAAATAGATTTTGGTTTACAATATGATTAACTTGTTTTAGCTTTCAATAAATTTTTGCCTTTTTATTTTATTATTTTGAAAATATATACAGACTCTAAAAACAATGTTACTCTATTTTTTAATCTAATTTGATCATTCCTTAAGCTGATAATAAAATTAATCCTTCATAGCAATTCTTTTTATCTATAAAAAAGATGATAAAACTAATCTGATTTATAATCTAATATATAAAAATAAATAAAAATATCTTTTTCATTCCCGATTATAATGATAAAATACTGGTTCGTATTAGTTTTTATCGTTTTGCTTTGTTTTTTATTACAAAAAGACAGAAAAATGTAGTGAAATGGCGAATTTGTGAAAGCCATGAATTAGAATTGCAATTTTATCCACGCTTCAGCGCGCACTCTTTCGCTCCTGGGGGAAAATTTCGCCTTGATCGCAATTCATCTGCAGGCTTTGATTTCCAGTTGATTCTGTTGAATTGGGTTGAAGAAAATAAATCGACTAAGAACATTATTTCCAAATACATGTACTTCGTCTAATCACAGAAAGTGCTTTAACTTATTAATATCGAATTATAAACTTGTGACATATATTTATTAATATTGAGTTCATTTGACTTATTACTGAATAATATGTTATCGATAAATATTATTCCATTTATACGTTCAAGCTTAAAAAGCACTGCGAAGTATATTTGAGGTAATATGCTATTTCGGCTTAGTCCTATAAATGTAATATGTGTAACACTAAGCGAAGCGACATATGCGATGTTCGGTGACATTCGGGAAGGCAATAAAATTTGCGTTCTGTTCTGCGAAAAAGATCGGTCTGAATTTAACTAACTGCTACTTATTTATACAGTAAAATTATATAGTTACATAATATCTAATACTATCTTTAACTATATTTTCACTGTATTTTGATAGAATGTTATGGAATGCAGGTGAATTCCGGACTGCATCTTAAGTTAAAGGGATTGGAATACTATTCACCTATTACTAAGGGAATCGTCATTCTGAACAGGAGACGAGATCATTCCTGAGTTGGAACTCACCTCTCCACACCCATAGTTCACTAGAGGAAATACTTTGGAGTCACAGATGAACGTGGGCACATGCCCCCACGGGGCTCCAGCAGCCCAGTGAGGGTGAATGGGGTCGTCCTCCCAATCTCTAGCCATCGGCAAACGATGCCTCCCTCTGCTGATCTTACGGGAAACGGGGCGAAACTACCCACTCAGACAGTAGAGATCTGCATTGGTACAAGAAGAGTATTGTATGAAACTCGTGACCAACTGCACAAATATTTAAATGACTCACCATTGCTTCGTAGTAGGATACCGATCTTCAGGTTCCGGATTCGATCCCAGCCCTGTTCAACAAAGGGGATGGATGTTGCACTTCCACATTCTGCATGTACATCGGTCGAGTTGGGTGCTCCGAAGTGTTCCAGGTTTCCTGCCTTGCGATCCATTAATCTGGCCCGCAATCTTCCAGCTGACAATTTACGAGGAATGCCTTACATTTGCATTCAGCCATTAGATGTCCCGCTGCAAAGAGTTTAAATATAGGAGATGAAGCAAGTTCACATTTGTAACAGAGCTGTTTTTCTTCTTTGTATAACTGACTGCCTTTTGCTTTTGGATGGTACTTTATTGATTAGCTCTATGAAAAATTTGTCTATCCCGAAACATTCTTTTATTGGTTTTAGATTATTGAATTCTTCGTGTATTCGTTCACAGAACAATTTCTTTTATTGTAAGCTCTTTTTAACGTTTTCTTTTGTGATGCGAAAAGTCGGAAAATTTTATTAGTTTTGTTTGTGAGAGAAAATGTTTAAGCTTTTATAATGGCTATATATATATATATATATATATATATATATATATATATATATATATATATATATATATATATATATATATATATATATATATTTATATATATATATATATATATATATATATATATATATATATATATATATATATATATATATATATATATATATATATATATATATATATATATATATATATATATATATATATATATATATATATATATATATATATATATATATATATATATATATATATATATATATATATATATATATATATATATATATTATATATATATATATATATATATATATATATATATATATATATATATATATATATATATATATATATATATATATATATATATATATATATATATATAAATATACATATATATATATATATATATATATATATATATATATATATATATATATATATATATATATATATATATATATATATATATATATATATATATATATATATATATATATATATATATATATATATATATATATATATATATATATATATATATATATATATATATATATATATATATATATATATATATATATATATATATATATATATATATATATATATATACATATATATATATATATATATATATATATATATATATATATATATATATATATATATATATATATATATATATATATATATATATATATATATATATATATATATATATATATATATATATATATATATATATATATATATATATATATATATATATATATATATATATATATATATATATATATACATATATATATATATATATACATATATATATAAATATATATATGTATATATATATATATATATATATATATATATATATATGTATATATATATATATATATATATATAAATATATACATATATATATAAATATATATATGTATATATATATATATATATATATATATATATATATATATATATATATATATATATATAAATATATATATATATATATACATATATATATATATATATATATATATATATATATATATATATATATGTATATATATATATATATATATATATATATATATATATATATATATAATACATGTTATTTTTTCATTATTGCTAAAAATTGTTAAATTTTTGTGATTCAAACAAAATAATTGTTTAAATTTAAAGATTCTTTCCTGACAACGGAACATTTAAATAATGAATCCTGGAATTCTAATTATTAAATGTTTTATTTAAAGTAAAGAAGCAAAATATTTAAATGTCTCTAAAAGAAATTCGCTTTACGAGGGGAATTCTTTGATTTCAATCTATTTTATGAAATTATTAACAAAAGTGCTTAATTCACAAGAGCTTGTTTGTTCTTACTGTGAAGGAAGAGATCCCATTTCTTTATGAATGAAATTAATTGCAGAATTACTTCTGAAAATACCGAATCAATCCAGGGCGCTTATTTCGCCCTATCAATTCGACAGTCGCTTGGATTTCCCTTATAAATCATTAGGCGGTGCTGTGATTGATTATCAATATCTCACTTACTCATCGGCACGCTCTTTTTGTAGTTGCAGCTTATCAACAGGTGTTCTCGAGTTGATTTTCATAGATAGTTTAGGAAGGCAACGTTAATATCTTTAGCTATTTAACAAGAGATTAGTTATTGGTTGAAATTCAAGACATCGGCCCACTCATAGAAATAGAAAATTTTTTCCTCTAGATGAAGTTTGTATAAATTATTTTAGGTTAAACTAAAATTTAGTTGTTGAAATTTTTACCGAATTATCTTCACTACTCCAATATCGAAGGAGAGTAGAGGCCGCATTGTCAATTGATATTAAAATAATGGAATAATTTTTTTCAGTGTATCTGGGAAAACTTAGAGTAATATATCTCTAGAATAGTAGTATCTTTTTTAAAATGTTGATAATTATTGTCAAAAGTTTCAATTAATATTCCTTTGTTAATATTCTGCAACAATATTTCTGCGTTTACCTACTAATTGTATTCCGTTATGTTTCATAAATCTATTAATAATCTTAATTAACATAATTTAATAAAATTATATCAGATATAAAAAGAATTTGTCTCATTTGACAAAATAAAGAAAATCATTCTTTATGTTTCAATATCAAATTTTATATATTTCAATTTTAGGTTAATAACTATAGGAAAATATATACTTAAAGTAATTTTCGTATTGTCATTTCTGCATTTAACACTTTACTTATCAGACAGCAAAAGCATTATAAAGAAGAAACGTGAAATGGGCTCTTTTGAGAATGATGTGGTTCTTTGAAGATCCGATTCCGACTTGACCACATTAGAGAGCGAGACATTGATTCTGCCCTGGGGGTGCCAAGCCGGCAGCCGAATGGTTATCGCTCTTGCCTTCGGTTCAACAGTTCGTGGGTTCGAATCCCAGCTTGGGTATGGATATTTGTAGTGGTTCGGAATCCACTTTAAACCGTAGGTCCCGGTCTAAATAGCCCTCGTGTGCAAAAAATGACCGTTGAGCGACAAACAAACCAAACCAATCTGCCCTGGGGGATATTCAGAATTTTGCTGATGTTCACAAATTGCGTTTTAACCCAACTAAAGTCTGTGGTTGGCTTCTTCACGACCAATGGAAGATTATATAACTTTAAACCTAATATCTTACTGCATGATCAACCACTTGCTGTGTATAAACATCCGAAATATTTGGGTTTTGTGTTGGATCTCGAAATAGTGGGAAATAATCACATCAACTTGTTCTGAATCCAAGAAAAAGGCTTAAAACATCTTAAGGGGTATATCAGGTCGTGATTGGGGAGCAGATGCTAGAACGCTCAGAAAAACGTATGTATCACTAATAAGACCCATCTTGGAATATGGCATTCCAATCTACTGTTGTGCTTCAGAAACAAACCTACAGAAACTTGAAAAGGTCCAACTTAGCGCTGCAGAGATCATCACTGGTCTTCGAAATACTTGTTCCAAAGACTTTATTCTTTTCGAGGAAGACCTGGAGCCTCTTATTCTTAGAAGACTTGTGTGCCTGCTTAACAAAATACTACAACAAACTCAGCAGCCATGATTACCACAATCGTACTTCTGCCTACTTCAGAGACTGGTGTAATAATCAGAGACTCGGGAGAAATAGTCCCTTTAGAGCCACTAAGCCTCTGGTAACCTGGTCGTTGCTATTGTGGAGTCACAATGTCTTGACCCCAGTGATGACTTTAACGGTGTCTTTCTCCCTTCTGAATTCTCAATTTGTGTTAACAAGCAAACAGACTATCTTATTTTTTAAAGCAACTTGCCCTCGAGAGAATTGGAGAGATTCCAAGTGACGCTGTTCAGGCTCATACAAATGGCAGTAGAGATGAACATAACCGTTCTGGCAGTGGAATTTACATCAACAGGCAAGACCATGAAATAAAGATTCAGAAAATAAATCCTGATTACTGTTCAATATTTTGCAGTGAACAAATAGCCACTGACAAAGACTTGGTTTCTCTTGTGTCCCTTCCAAATGGAAAAAAAAATATGCATTTTGTCTGATAACAGCGATTCAGTACTGGATCAATTGGCAAAGTGTGAGAGACAGTGCTGGAATATCGATACTCAATAAATTAAAATGGCTATCCATACTCCATGACATTCATCTTCAGTGGATACCTTCCCATGTCGATCTAGAGGGAAATGAAAGTGCTGACACCTTGGTTAAGGCGGGAGCCCGTGAGACCCATCTCACCTTTTTGGAAAATTTTTCAAGAGTAAAAATCAAGATTAAAACCACGTGGATTGTCCCTCCAGTGTACCAATGGTGTTGGTGTTCTCGTCCGGGAAACTCACTGGCTTACATCTTTAGATGACAGCAACAAACTGTACTTGCCCGCTTTCGAAGTGGTCACCTCATTCATTAAAATTTTCTGAGGGCACCAAAATTTTCGAGATTTGTACCAACTGCTCCGCTGAGCAAGCTATGTCACAACACATGCCTGGGGCTATCCAAAAATGATTTATATAACGATCCTTTGATGGTGCTTGATTTTTTGGGGTTGTTCAACGTTATGGACCTGGTCTAATGCTGCTAACAAAAGGGGGTATACAACAACAAATAGCATTTATTTAAAGGAAAGATAAAATACAGTTAAAATTGTCTACCTGTAACATAGTTGTGAGCTTTACCGTGGTTAGCAGACATCTGTGTGTTGTTTCTTACTGAAGGGGGTTTATGTAATGTATGCTTCTTGGCTGTTAAATGTATAAGAAAAGTCTTAGGAATTCACTGCCAACTGTGTTTCAGGACTTCAGTATAGGGGTAAAATAAGGGAACATTCTTAAATTTATAATTGTATTAAATAGGTAACATTATAAAAGATTCGTATTTTATTATAGTTTAACTCATCTTAAATTCAATAATATATATATATATATATATATATATATATATATATATATATATATATATATATATATATATATATATATATATATATATATATATATATATATATATATATTGCTATCACTATCGTAATGATTACAAATTTTTGGAAATTTCTTATAAGGCAATTTTATGATGCCTTCTGTTCATTATTATTTTAAACATTAAAACAAATTTCGAAATTTTTTACAGTTGAATTTTGAGATCCTTATTATTTATTGCTATTTTAAATACTAATACAAAGTTTCAGAATTTCTTTAACCGATTTTTATGATTTCATCTGTTTTATTATTTCAAATTTTATTATTTCATACAAAACTTCTGAAAAGTTTTAAAAATCTATGATGTCTTTTCCTCACTGTCTACATATCAATGCAAATTGTTGGAAATTTTCATAAACAAACTAAACATAAACATTTTAAATCACTTTAAAATGATAAACATCAGTTGGGTTAGAATCAATTTTACAATCGATAATTTTGAAAGTTATAATAGCATTTCTGGAGAGGAGTTTTGGATTACACCCGAATTGAAATGAAAAAAAAAAATCGTTGAAGAATCGTTTTCAAAAAAGGCGAAATTACATTTATTTCTATAAAATACATTTCAAAATATATTTGTTCGAAAAATATTAATTCTATTTTGATGTCGATAGCCTTATTTTATCGGAAATATCAGCTTTCAAAACAATTCGCGTTAGGAAAACGCGCGCGAAAGAAAATGAAAACGATACTCAGTGATGAGAATTTTGCAGCAGTTAAGTAAAATGTTCCATTCAACAATCGGATATTTCATGGAACAACCGGCAAGAGATATTTCCCTCTGAAGCGTGGCGTCAAATGACTCCGCCATTTCGGGCGAGCAATAAAAATTGATGGACTGCCGCCTCGGCAGAGGACGTTCACCCTGGCGGAACTCATTGGCGATGAATTCGGTTTTGGAAACGCTCAGCCGCCCTGATTTGCATGCGTTGGGATGGAGAAGCATCGGATGTGTCGCAGGTGGTTTCTCCGGGGCATGGAATAGGAACGAACTTGTATCGTTGAATCCTGTTTACTTTGTTGTAGGTGATCTCACGCTGAGACGATTATTCCTCCAGAAATGATTCATTTTTGGGTAGTCGAATTTTTTTCCATCATCATTTGCAGTTTCGTTTTGCATATCAAAATACAAAAGAAAGAGTTGTAGATGCGTCTAATGTAACCTCAATCATAATAACGAGAAGGTTCCTCTTAAATTAATCGATTTCAAGTTTCAATATATTACACTAAACACACACGCACACACACATATATATATATATATACTTACATATATCTATGTATACACATACACTCCTATATATAAATACAAACTTTCGAAAACGACGCTGTTTGTTAATGAATAAATGATATTTCTTTGGGGATAAAATGTAGTTCATACACATTTTCATTGCATGCGATAACATTCAGTATTTTGTTATTTTATTTAATAATAATAAGACAGGAATTTTCAGTCCCTTTCTTATGTTGATTCTCCTAATTAACTCGCCATTATCACGTGTTATATGAAAGGAAACCGAGAAAATTCCCTAGCACTCACTCAAGAAAATCGCATCATTCATTACTCATTGTTGAACAATGACTGGAATCGAGCGAAAGATTTTATCCTTTGAAGGCCATGAGTCGACAATTAGTTTATTATAAGGTTTTTGCACGGCCTATCTACTCAGCACCTTCTTCCACATCATGTTTTGAAACAGTTTCTTACTTACATTTCATGTCCAATCAACTTGGCTGGGAAAAGCGCAGTTTTGGCAACCAGAATGTTCAATATTCTATATCGACACGACCACATTCCTCCTGTTAGTTAATGACCTTCAAATTAAAGGATACTTCTGCGTCGTAAAGCCTGGGGTTTTTTGCTTGGTCCCGACTTGATTATGAAATTATGAAGTACCTTTCGCTCTTTGCCATGCCCCCCCAAAAGAGAGAGAGAGAGAGAGAGAGAGGAAAATATCGAGTGACCGAGGAATACAAGAGAAAATGTTATCAATGCTAAAATGTTTATCGTAAGCATAAATGTGCAATTGTATTGCGCTAAAAAAGACTGAAGATACCAAAAAGAACATTTTCCAGCTTACAGAAAATTTTAAGGCCTAGTGAGGATTTCAATATCAAAAATCCGGGAACTCATTTACTCCATAGCTTTAAGTAAAAATTAAAAAATTCATAACATTTGTTTGAATTTTTGGAATATTTATAATGTGGATCATATGCAATTAGGTTTACAAAATAATGAAACAAATTTAAAAATCGAAATAAATTGGATAAAAATCTCCCGAACTGACTGAAGTTGATCCGTCACAAAGCTTTGTCGACAAATATTGGCTTTATTGTCATAAATTGCCATCCCTATAAAGATAAGGAATCAGCTTCAATCCAACAAAGTAGACAGATTCTCTGCTCATCTAGTGACCTTATTCAAGAGAATGTTGACAAATTCAAAATGTGGAAATAGAATAAAATATCGCCATTTGCTGCTAAGACTGCTGTAAAAATTTTTAATTAATGGTTCAGTTTCTGGGGCATGAGTGGCTATACATGATGCGTCAACAGGTTGCTTTTGTACAGTTGCTTTTACACCAGCATGCTTCCCTTTACTTAGCTCTGCGAGTTGGGCTCAACCAGCAGGGATAAAGCAGAAGATCCCCAATGCTTCAAATGCCACCCCAAGAATCATTTCCCTTAAAGAGCATTGTGACCCCGACATATATGACATACTCCACCTGCCTTTATCCAACGTGACGGATCTTTGGTTAAGGCAGGATGCGAAACCTTTAAAGTCCTGCCGGTGGTGTAGCATAGATGTGGAGAGGGAGGTGCAGGCTTAGATATGACCTTGTCATCTGACTGTGGCTCAAAACTACGATGCACTTGGTGGTGCGAGAGAATTCTAAGCTCGTTAACCTAAAAGTACAGTTCGGGGCTCACCTGCACCGCTATGTATCCATGTATGGCGCGTCAGCAGGAAGTGTGTAACAATCTTCTCTTTTTTTAAAGGACGACTTCGTAAGAAGTCGTAAACCCTCCTGTAACTTCAATGCTATGCGACCCGTTCAAATGTAGTGTCCTAACGGAGCTTCTATTATACCTGGAAAACTACTAAAGCTTTACCCAATAACTCAAATACAAAATGCTTTTAGCAGAGGTGCCTTCACTGCCATATCCAATAAACAAGAAAGGAATGGTTTAGTTTCTCAAAATTTATTTTGATCAACTAGAACTTTTACATCTTTTCAGCAAGTTCCCAATTCGTGACAGTAAGCTTAATCCCGTCTGTTTCTACTACAGGAAGAACAATTTCAGTCCCGACAACATTCAGGTGACTTTATGAAATTGATCTGTTGTGCTGGGTGACACGTTTTATTTACATCCAACCACTAAATAGGGCTTCTGAATAACATCATGTGAAATAAATTAAAAATCAACAAGGGTCTGTTCTGTTTATTAATGAATTCCGGTTTTCCTTGCAAAGACAGATTTTTAATATCCTTACCTTAAGGTAAAATTTAAGACTTCATCTCTTCTGTCTAGCAAACGAGAAAATGGGCCGAGCAGGCAGCCAATAGTTATAAGTTTGCCCCTTATCTCAATAAATCTTAGTTTCATACCTCAACTCAGTCTTTCTTGTTTGCAGTGGTCGGAACCCATTAGAAGACCAGGTCCAACTAGATTTCGTGTGCAAAACTTGACTATTGAGTGATAAACAAACCAAACGAAACAGAACGAGGAATGTATTCGAAGACAATGTCTTGGGTGAAACGGAGCTTCTTTATGCACATATCTGTTTGTACTGCCACATGAAACTTCATTGTTCTAAAGAAAATAAATGCAACATTGAATCCTAGTCACATACTTTTGAAGACACTGCCTTCATATTTAAGGGGTAATATACACTCCTCACACTATTCTCTTTGGGAATTAGTATTTTTGAAAAGAAATTACACCACAAATGTCTTGGACAGCATATTCTCCTAATCTCATATTTGTCGATCGTACAATGGCCTAAATTGTATATTTTCTTTGAACTGCTTAACCTGTCACTAGGTGCCATAACTCAAGACATGATAAATAATGTAATTCATCTTTTTAAGGTTTTATTACTATTTTTTATTTTATTTTTGATTTGTACTTATGAAACTTTCGTTTTTCCTTTACAAACAGCGTTTATAATAATCTGCATATTTTCTGAGTTTATAAAAGTGATATAATCAAAATTATTACTGAGATTAAACTAATTTTCCTACTTATTTCTTGAGATTTTCATTCATTGCCAATTTTATGGTAACTCGTATAGCTTGATCTTTTTCTAGGAGAATCTCATATTTGTCGATCATATAATGGCTTAAATTGTATATCTTTCTGGTAGGGGATTGGGCGTATGGCCCAATAAAATTTTTGATTCAGAAATCTCTGGGAGTTAATATAAGACCAACTTTTTTCCGATGGCAAGGATTGAAGAAAAATTTGAAATTTGGCACAGGAAATGTTCAAAACAGAAGAGGGCCCACAGCAGATGGGTTGATTCTGCTGGCAGAGATCTAGATGTCAATTGAGGGCAATCTATTGTTCCAAAAAGTATCAGATGGAAGAAGATTGTCGAGACAGCTTTGGCATGAGACAGGCTGTAGTGCGGTTGAAGAAGAGCACCTTTTGAAAATTTATTGTTGGACATTGAAAATGCGAGAAATACAAGAGATATCAGAGTCAAATTTATTACAGAGATGAAATTTATTGCACAGTACAAATGCTAATTGATTGAAATATCAAATATTTATATTTTAAAATAAAACCAAATCCATAATAAACATCAGCATCCACATTGGGAATAACCATCTCTACATGCTTCGGTCTTTAATGAAAAAGGCTTTGAAGCGTTTGTGGATTCTTCGCAAACAACGGATGATCTCTCAGACCCACAGTGGTCATCTCCAGTGTATCCCATGCCATCAGTGGTAGTGACGTCGCCAAAAGACTGGCCAAAGAAGGGAAGCGAGAAAAAAATGACCAATTGGTTTTTTAAATGGCAAATCTTCCCTTACTCATCAACAGCTGAAGAGTAAGAACTAATAATTAAATTTAAAATTTTTATAAAAAATTAAACAAAATAAAATTAATTTAATACAAAAAAATTTTCAAGATAAATATTTTCAGAACCATTCCGGATTATTAATAACTAAATTATATATATTAATATAATGACCAAATTCCAAATTTCAATAGGAATGATCATTTAACAGGAATTTTTAATTAATTAGAAGAGTCGTTGCATAATTGAATATTTATTTAAATGATATGAAGGAAATAAAGAACAAAACAAAATCGATGATAAAAATAACGCGTGTGACTAATAAAACAATAAAAATCTGTTTGCAACTTAGACCGAGATCCCACCAAAATGCTTCCTCGCGCTTCCTGAGCAACCACGCAAGAGCCCTCCTTTTTAAGCAAGGTCAAAAAAATTGCACGGAGTGCCATGAATGCTCAGCTGACATGGCTTCCCCAGCTCATATTTTGGTGCATCTGATCTAAGAAACGACGAGGTTCTGTGAAACCCTCACCTCTTTTTAGACTTTTTAGATATTTTCGGATTTATGGGGATTGCTTAGCTCTATTAGATAATCCCTAGATTAACAACAACAACACAATAAAAATAGAAGCACAACGCTTAGAATTTCAAATCTGATGATAACCTAAGGCAATATTAAAAGCTTTAGAACAATGTCTGGGCTAAATGCTGCCAATTCATAACAGCATTAACTCTTTTTTTTGAAATGGACAGATCTTGTTGTGTATAGCAACAGCCAGCAATCAGACTACTTGGCAGTAGCTATTCTTATATTAAATAAACTATAAGAAATATAAAATGAAATAAGGCAAAATGGCTGAGTTGCTTTTGAAGTTCCACAATTGCTTTTTGGGTGGAATGATGTGGCATTATCGTAATAGGAAGGATAGTTCACAGCAGCTCTTTATTACCACATTATTCTGGGGACTCAAGCAGTTTCGGCCTTCAGGTTCTCTTGTCATTGGAAATTATGTGCAACATGGAGCAAAAACCTTGGATGACAAGCTTTGTCAGGCTAGGATTTTGAAGATTGTAAAGGGGGTCATGTAATGGTGAACCTCTTGGAGCACTGGGAAATGCTCGAAAAGAATGGCATAGTCAACAAGGAGCTCTACATTGTCCAGATACACCGCGGAATGAGGCTATTCGACTGAAAAGACCTGATCGACATAGTCCAACCATACTCCTTCACGACAACTCCAGGCACCATGTTGCACAAGTCGTCAAAGCCGCACTCCAAGAGCTTGAATGGGAGGTCCGTCAGCCTCCACCATATTCTCCGGACCTTGCACCGACCGATTATCATCTTTTCCGCTCCTAGTCACACCAAATGAAAGGCGTTAAGAGGTCCTTAAAAACTGGCTCAACAACTTCTTTGACACCAGACCAGGCAATTTTTGGTGGAACGGCATCAACAAATGGGTCGAGAGGTGGGAAGAGGCTGTAAACAGCAACGGCGAATATATAATTGATTAATTTATTGATATTAATTATTGTTTTTTATTTAAATAAAAGTCTTTGGTAAAAACGCTACGAACTTATTACCCAACCTAATACTTTGGGGGAATATTTTCATGGGAAGGTCACTCAAGACATTAAGGCCATTATGCTCAGCTCAGGTTTACAAGCTAAGGCAAAAGAGAAAAGACAAATTTCCTTCTATGGGCTCTGTTCAAATTGCTCCAATCATTCTGACCAACAAAAGCTGCTGATTTCCTCCTTCTCATGGATTTATTGACTATGCTCCTTCAGGTAAACCACGCATACTGTTGATGCTAATGCGGAAAACAACAATGGAATTCTTTATGTGTTATCCTCCAAAATAAAGGAAATTTGAAGTCTTCTGCAGCTTTGAAAAATCAACATTAATGTCTATTTTTATATCAGGGAAACGTGTGAAGTCGGATGTAAATGTGGTGAGTTGGGCGGTTACTAGGAGAAGGAAATGTTCGTTTCTGTGATTCTTGTTTGTCCAGTAATCTATGTGGAGAAATGATGCAGTCTTCTTGGTGTTTGAAGAATTGTTTTCTTCTTATTTTCACCCTCAAATTTTTTAGTCATTGCTTAAAATGAATGAACAGTTTGCTCAGCTATTACAAGCCAATAGGGCACTATTTTGATAGTCGAAAAAATCAAAGAGTGTCATTCTGTTTTGGATTTGGTATGACATGATTTCTTTCGACAAAAAGAGAAATTGGTCTGCAATTCTTTTTACTACATCTTTACCTTCGAGACATAAGTGTACTTCCCACTAACCACGATTGACACAGAAAAACGTTGGGTCCTATGTGCTTTGTTCACAATTATCACAGTGCGTGTTATGTGAATTTTCATATAAAATAAGTTTTGTTGTAGTAAATAACGAAATGAATCAATATTGATACAACTCCTGAAAACTCCTTAAAATTCCTGGAATTTGAAATTCTTTTAAGAGCCTTTAAAACTCTTAGAATTTTGACTCGATTGCAGGAAAATCATAAATTACTCCTAAAATTTTCACTTATCTCGAGGCATTTATTTTTTGTTAGAAAGTATTAAAATTTTCTTAAGTTTTTTGTCTTAATATTTTTAAATTTTCAATGAAAAAAATTGCCTGAAAACCTAATTGAGTATTAGCTCTTAATGTGACCACTAGAGGATGACATGATCGATATTATGTTGTTGCATTTTTAACTGTTGGCTAAAATAAAGATCCAGTTCAGGTTCAATAATTTTATGGTGATACACAGTTCAATCAGAATCAGATGTAATATTTAGATTTATGAATGTGTAGTGTAGTGTAGCAATCGCGCCAATAATATCGTCCTGTGGTGCAATCAGACGGGCGATTTTAATTGATATTTTTATTATTTATTTTTGTTTTCTTTTTATGTTGTATAAATTAACAATATTAATATCTAAATATAAGATTTTTCAGTTAAAATATATTTTACATATCTTTCTTTGTGAAAATTGTATATAATTTTAGTGAATCGGGAGGAGAATTCATTTGTTCATCAATGAAATAAAGGGTGAAATAATTATTTAATAAGCCAGGGAACAAGTGCTTGATGAAAACCTGGTGGCTGGTGAAAGATCATTTTTTTACGAGGTTCAAGAAAAATACATTGATTATTGTGGAAGAAAAACTTCTGTGTTTCAAATATAGGTGAATCGACTGTTAAATCCCGTATGAAAGGAAAGCAAAAACACGTGTATTTTTTGGACTGCCAAAAAATCTACTAATTTTAAAGATTTTTTTCCAACTATTGCTATTTTCATTAAAAATGTGGACCCAAAGCATGCTCTAAAATTTTAGATTCCTTTATTTTTACAAAAAAAATTCAAGGATTGTAATTCTATGGGTGCGTAAAGTTTTAAACAGTGGATTCAGCTCTAGTTCTTGTAGCAACATGCTCTTTCAAACACTGCTTCCTGATAGTGCTATTGCAAAGCAATTTTGTTGCGGTGAAAAAAATGTGTTAATTTAACAGTTTTTGGAACAGCACATTATTTTTTTAACTTATTGAAAGAAAAAGTTATGAATGTGCTAGTAATTATGTGCTTCTACTTCAATGAAAGATTAAATGACCATCTGCAAGCAAAAAATTTGGATTTTTAAGTAAGATTTTGGGATAATGATACTGTTCAAACATGGTATTACTTATCAAATTTTTTTAGGTCCCTCAACTGGAGATATTTTGCTTGAAACAGTGAATGAGAAAGGCAGAGAATTAGGAACAAGTGGATCACTCCAGTTGTCAATGGATGACCCGAATATGAACTGGTCCATTTTCACTAAAATAGTTGATTTAAAAAAAGGGAAAAGCATTCAATTATTGTAAAAAATCATAAGCTGCAGCCTACACATTCTACAGAAAGCTTTCAGCCATGGATAATTCTCATTTCCAGAAGTTGAAGTAACAGCAAGTGATGCTTACAGGCTACTTTAGAACTCTCATAGGGATGATTTTGGTAGCCTTGAGCCAGATGTAAAATTCAATGAAGAAATGCTAGTCAATTAGATGTGTTGGCTTTGTTTTCAAAAAATAAAATAAATAAATAAAATACAATCATCAGAGAATTGTATATTAGCAAAAAGACAGAAAATCAGAAGATGGAATTTATTTAAATTGCAGATAATTTTTCACATC
Organism: Latrodectus hesperus; assembly: GCA_037975125.1. Classification (NCBI taxonomy): domain Eukaryota; kingdom Metazoa; phylum Arthropoda; class Arachnida; order Araneae; family Theridiidae; genus Latrodectus; species Latrodectus hesperus. The sequence goes on from CM075853.1 coordinate 88,010,460, forward strand.
AATGACAAAAAACTTTATAGAAAAATGTCGTTTGTAATATTCCGTAGTACAAAACATATCATGCTTATATTCACGAGCTCTGATATGTAATGTGAATCACCAAATAATTTGAATACAACTTCTTTTGTTTCATGCATCTAAAATAAATGTGCCATAATTTGATTATGCTTTAAAAAAATTTCGTAATTTTGAAGAAGAGTTTAAATTATACAAGCGGCTAAAATATTTCAAGTTTGTATTGATGAGAAATTTGATCCTATTACAGGTAACAACTTTTTTTTATTTACTTCAAATAGACAAAATTATAGTCACTTGTGTAAAGTCATTAATTTGTTTTTACTACTCTCTTATGATCAAGCATCTGTTGAACGAGGCTTTTCTGTGCTCAAAAATTTGATGGTAGAAAATTATATAATCAATCAACTGTGGATGAGCACATCATTGATGATCACGTCTGTAACTTAGGATGTATCAACAATATAATAACTGGCAAAGACTTATTTAGTTTTGGTGCTGGTGCCAGACAAAAAAATTGAATTGTATTTAGATGAATTAAAGCAGTAAAAGTAGTGGCTGAGATAACAGAGGGAAAACAAAAAGCACTTGAAGAACCTGATGAACTGAAAAATCAAAAAGAAGCGTTTGGAAGATGGCATAAATGAACTTAAGAAATCTACAATAGAGTATGCTAAGGAAGCTGAAAGAACTGGTACATTAACATGAGAATTGCAAAATGAGACGCGTGCAATGATTGGCAATTCCCTTTGCTTTGACCTTCATTTCTCCTTTGATCATCAGTGAGACTACCTTAGGAATCCAAATAAGATTTTAACTTTTCTGCAATGCAGGATGTTGCTTATGGTTAAGAGATGTGTAAATTATATAATAGTTATAAGACGGACCAGTGTCTTTTTTAATTATTTATTACAGACACGTAACAAAGGATATTGGGATTAATTACTACTCGAGAAACATAACCGTTCTCCTCAATTTACAAACTTCATCTGCTATGCTTTAAACAATATCACGTGACTTGCGCGGATGCATGAAAGTTATTACCCAGATGTCACAAAAGTGGATTCAGGGACCAAACAGAAGACCATACCTGCCACGCTCAGAGGCAGCATTTCATGGGGAAGACATTGTGGTGATGACATGTGTATCTACCATCATTAGTGAAAACGATAAATCTTTGGTTAAATTAGGACTCGAACTCATTACCTTCCGAAAAGGAACATTCTAACCCCCAATCAAGTCATCCATGCCACAGAACTACGCGATTAATCTGTTTATTTTGCATTTTTCCAGAAACAGTTGAATTAGACTTTAAGAGTACCAATTACATAAATTTTCTTCGATAAATATTTTATTTGGAAGTGAATTTTGCCTCTGCTAATGCAGAAAACTATGTTCATTTTTATTCTAGAACATCTAAGTGTAAAATACTTCATCACAGCTCTTGAGCATCTGATTCGAAAACATGACTTTAGAATAAAACCGCGAATTTAAATTTTTTGTTACTCGAATATAAAACACATTTTTATAAAACTCAGAAAACAATTGGATCGCTTGTTTTGTTGGTATAAAAAAACTTTTGCAGTTTGCGTAAAAAAGTTAAGGTTTACACAAATTTTTATAAATTTCAAATAGTAATTAAAGTTTTTCAACATAATTTTTAATACGAATATTTTGTAGTTAAATTTTACTTAGGGCAATATATATACTTATTAAATTCTTTTTATGGGCTAGAGTAATTCGAATTTTTAACAGTAACTAGAATAATAGTAAAATCTTTCAGTTTATTTGTCATGAGGCACTCACTTTTCGTCCCTCACGAATAGACAGTGGTCTCTCCTCTTACAGAAGTAGACTCACTTCAACCGTGCGGATTCACCCTTCTCTAATCGAATGCTAGAAATCCTGGCTTTATCACTGCAGGGTGAGCAGCCTGACGGACAATGCAGTTTTCCACTCTGGAGGTCTTTCAATTGTCTTCACAGATAGTGGGCTTTACTCACATGTCGCAAAGGAGGAAAACTGAGGAATACTCTCAAGCACTCACGCGGACAGACGGAAGAAGGTTTCCAGCTACACAGAAATTTCAATTGAACTTGCTTTTTACTACGATTGTTTGTTCTCGATAGGCTTCCAACTGCTGCGTGAGAAACTACTCAATTGTCAAATAACGAGGTGGCCATCAGAGCGGGCGCCTGTTGGCTTCTCACTGACTTCCCACAGAAGGACCGATTTCCAGTCACCATATGGAAACAGGACGGATCCTTGACTGAGTGCAGTATCGAAAACACGACGTCTTTCCAGTTCAAGTCGCCTCGCCGAAAAGTTATTGCCTTCGGTCCCACATGAGGCATGGATGTCTCTAGTGGTTCAGAACTCCCTTTTGATGGTACGTGTCGTTCTAATTAACTATCGTGTGCAAAAAAAGGATCGTTGAGCAATGGACTAACCGTCGCTTTTCTCCTTACGATTGTCATTTACATATGAAACCTTTTTAAATGCAAATCTTTTGGGAAATGATTAGAATCCAGACTCAAATTGATCGCTGCTCTGAGAATCAATCTCTGAGGAATCTCCCAAATCTTGAGTGATTTTGGACGAATTCAAATATTTAATATATTTTGAAAAGTATTTTCTTTGCAGAGGCTGGCCATTTAATAAGGGTTTTTTAAATAGTTTAGTCTTTTAAATTAACTTAATTAGGCTAAGGGCGCTCCGTGGTTGAGTGGTCTAAAGCATCACCGCTAATCGCTTGAGAGCGTAGGAGTGTGGGTTCGATTCCGTCCATGGCCTTGGGTGTTTTCTTCGTTATTCTTCTGTGGTTGTACATCTGTCATTGTGCTATTTGTCCTATTATCGACGAAGACTTACAAACGGATCTCAAGAATCAAGCATACAAGTCTGAATATATGTAGTGTAATAAAAAAAAAAATTAGGCTAACTATATGTTAACACTTGTTTTCTTATTCAATGAATAAACTTTCCCGAAAGATCCACCCAACATTTAGTTCTCTTATATAATTTTGTACTAAAAAATAAATGTTATCGCGATGATTCTCTAAAAGTAACGCTTTTTATGTTGCTGCTGTTCATCTCGGGGCCAAAAAAATCCACATTGTCTCCTCGACCTTGCTAAAATTTTAATCCTCCAAAATAGGAGCCCCTGAGTGTGTTTTATGTTTAATGCTCATCTATTTATATTTGTTGTCATAAATTCCAGGGTTGATAGGAATTATAATATGTATTAATATATAGGACTGTATATATAATGTAAATAAATTTGAAAAATAGTTTTATCTTTTTTTTTGTTTGCAAACTCTTAAAATTCTTAACTGAAAAACCAACTCGTGCACTCTGCTTTTGAAATTGATCATGAATGTGAACAAGGAACTCTACTCTTAAATCATAAGTAATCTCTCTGTTGTAATCTATCGAAACAACTGTGTTTGCTCTTCCAGGTAAAGGAATTGTTTTAAAAATAAAAGTTTTTTTATTGGGAGAGTGTCTGTTGGGAACAACTAAATGAATGACATTTTGTTGAAGTTAATTGTCATTCGTAATTCAGGAATAAAACGAGGAGCAAGCGGAGTGTCACAAGATTCGATCACTTAGAGTCAAGAATTGGAGATAAAAAAAAATGTTTCTTAAGCCCTTAATGCGAGATCCAATAATTCTTGCATGATTCCTCTTTCGATTATAAAAATCTCTGTGTACTAAGAAAACTACAAAATGTAAGTTTTTGCGTTATATAGTGAGATAATTTTTTTCTGCGACGTTTCGAGTGTATATGTTGAAGCAAGACGAAAATAAAGCAATGCAGTCATTAAAAAATTACAATATGTGTTATTACACATTTAATGCACGTGTTGCTTAGTTTTGTAAATATATTGATAAAGTGGAACTAGGGAGGAATTTTGTTCTCATTAGTAATAAAATAAACCAGATGTTTCTTATATTTGTTTCACATTTAACAAAATATTGAAGCAACACAAAAATAAGGCAATCAATGTGATTTGTTGTCATTTTGTGCCAGATAGGCTGGCATTATAGGATGCGGTGCTCCACTTTTCCAACAGAACCGTCATTTATTGAGGAGTCAAACTTCCTTAGTAAACTCATACCATAGCTACCTGTTTATAGGGTGGGCAACCATTCACAACCCATTCATGCAAGGAAAGGACAAAGATAAGAGAGAGAGAGAGAGAGTACCTCCATGCCCGAATAGGTAATCGAACCCAGGACCTCCTTATTCCCAGTCAGACACGCTGACCACTAGACAGAGCGGGTGGCTTAATTGTGATTGAATTACAATGTGTGCAATACTCATTTTATGTAAGCATTGCTTTATTTTCTGAATAAATAGAGGAATTTTAAACTATGAAAGAATTTTGTTCACAAAAATAACGCAATTAGTTTAAATGAAAAGTAAATATAGTGATAAGAAAAATTATATACAAACCAGTACTAAACTAGGAACAACAAAAAGCTCTGGGTATATAAACTAGTTTGTGCTGAGGTAACATTACATGTGTGATGTCACCAGCTAACGCATTACTCCTGTAATGTGATGAAATACGCATGAAAAATTGAACTATTTTATTGTTGATTATGTTTCAATTGGATTGAAATTTTCATATACCGCACCAAAATAATCGTACATAAAAAGACTGCGTAAAAAAAAGATTATACTCGTTAATGTTTGTTTCCTTCAATGGAATACTTTTACAGCAATATATTTACTTATAGCCTGCAAAGGGAACAACTTAATCGTTAATCACCTAAGAGTTAATGTTGCATTTATTATAACGTTTATTATTTCACCTATATTGTTAACCAGGTTAACATGAAATGAATTTTATAAAGTCCGTTGGATTGAGGTAGACTCGTTTCCTGTTCTTATCATGCAGGTGAAGAAGACTTTGCAGAAAGTTTCTTCTAACACAGTTACGAAGAGAAGAAAAAGAGCGAAGGGAGGCTCTGGCTTCGTGAAAGCGACCTGACACGCTATCGCAGTTCGTGCTGAGTGCAGAAGATTCTTCTCGCGGAAGTGTATTTTGATGTTTGTTCGATGAAAAATGATTAAATTCCTCTTCAAAGGTAGCTGATATGTTGCTAAAAATAAACCCTTCTAAAAATATCCTTATCACCTTGATCTCAAATAACGACTGAGAACTCATAAATATCGATTTGATCCATGAATTTTAGATTCATTCTGCAGAAGCACCTGTAATTTCGAGTGAAAAATTCAAAATCGACGATATAATCCATTGCTCTTTTGGCTTCCAGAAAGATTTTTTTTTTATTCTCAAAGGAGGAAAATCAGAAAACGACCCGAAAAATATGCTTGCAAAACGTTTCCAACATTCTGATGGGAAAAGTTTTTTTTCTTTCTAGAGCCCAGATAATTAGCTGATACGTTATTATGTCCCGCTATTTCGACGTAATAAATGAAGTGGTAACACCTTTATATTGTGGAGCATCCAGTGAGCGTGCCATCGTGGTCCTGAAAGTGCGCGAGTGCTGTTGAGTTAGAAGCAGGTTCAAGCGAAGGACACTGCGACAAAGATCTATTTTAAGTGCCTCAACCACTGTTGAGGAACACAACGGATCTTCGATTGGGTCTGAATTCGAACTCATTACTTTAAGATAATGAGAACGATGCAAGAAACAACCAGGATACCTCGGATATAATGGGGGAATTTTATGTTACACTTTTGAGTTTTGCCTTCACAGGCGTATATTCTATCATTCCTGTTGGGTGGGATTGAAACCCAGACCCTTCACTTCGAAGACCACGCTTCTATCACTTGGTAACACTTGAGCCTTACTGATATTGATATAGTGTAGTGAAAGCTATTCACAATCACCATGTTCAATAATAATGTATTTGAACATTAGCTACGTGTTGATTTCCTGGAAGACTTTTTATGGACACAGAGGCTAGTGTTCACATGTCGCAAGACATGAAAGCCGAAAAACTCCTGAGTACACACCCTGGCGGATGTGCATGAAGAAAGCAGAGAGAAAACAATAATTATTTTATACTTTCAATGATTATTTTATACTAGTTTCCCATGCCTCAGTAGCTTCACGTGAAAAGTTAGCAAAAGCGAAGCAACATTTGCCATGATCAGTGATTGAGGGGGACCCATTCTCCATCAACAAATTGTTGGAGCTCCATGGGTTGGGGACATCCAAATCCTTCCTCTGGTTATGGTGTGAGTGTGAATATCAGGTGTGACCTTGCCGTGGTTCAGATGGGCAGGTTTTTAGTGACAGGAGAGTATCCCAGACGCTTTAAGATACAGATCACCTGCACTACTGTGTATCTAAATTTTTATTTTCGACTAATATTTATAACCGGATGGTTAGTGCTTTGGTTTTCGGTTCAATAGTTCGTGAGTTCAAACCTTACCTTTGGTTGGTTCAAATCTTATCTTCAGTGGATCGGAATCCACTTTAAAAAGGCCGTTGAACGACAAACAAAGCAAATCACTGATATTGATATTTTATGAGGTCTTCCAATAATTTCTGTTTATTGATCGATGTTGCTGAAACCATATCAGAGCAAAGATCTTTTCCTGGCAGCACCGGAGATCGCAGAAAGCTTAGTTCAGTTCCGCAAACTATTTCGGACCAAACTATTCAGAAGATAGGATTGGCGAGGAAATATTCAAAATGGGTGCCACATGAATTAAGTCAGAGGAATTTTGAGGATCGAGTCACCATATGTGTAAGCTATGTGTATTAACTTAGCTGATTTTCCATTAGAATTATTTTTACCCATAGCAGTGCCAGGACAGTTTTTAGTAAAAGACTGCAATTCAGTTACAAATAACAAATTGATTAGAAACTGCGCTTAGCCATTCTATGACCGATTCTTACGGTCGACGTACATCAACTGAACAATTTTCTGTTCGCTCCCTACGCGGATTCTTACACATGCCTCTCTCTGCTTGTTCGGAACAAAATCGAGCCCTTCTTGAACCGGATGATAACTGGGGATGAAAAGTGGATTACCTACGAAAACATCGTAAGAAAAAAGTATATTGTGTGGAAAAAAACCTAGTCTTTTAAACTCTAAAACAAATTTTACTCTGAATAATAGAATGTTGTGTAAACGATAGGACATTTGAATACTAATACATTATAAGCATTAAAAATTGAACGAAAAGCTCAATTCAGAAAAGTATTGTCAGAAATTGGATAATTTAAAAGAGGTCCAAGAAAAGAGGCCGACAGTGTTTCAAGAAGGGAACCTAGGAAAGAGTTCGTCAAAAAATTGCAGAGCTAAGTGGGGAAATTCTGTCCCATACACCCTATACCCGGGCTTATCACCCATCAACTATCACTTGTTTTTGACCTTGCAGAATATTTTGACAGAAAAATTTCAAAAATGTAGCAGATATCTATCAATCAAGCACTGTGTCAATTTTCCGCAGGAAAAGATTAAACTTTTCAAAAATGGGGTACACAAATTCACCTGACACTGGCAAGGAAGTCATTAATAATAATGACAATTGTACTATTTAATAAAGTTTATTGACGTTACGAGAAATTTGTATTTTTTATTTTATTCAAAAACGGACAGAATTTTCTGACAGACATAATAATTACATATATAATATAGATAATATAATAATGAATTTCAATTTTGTTTTCTCATTCCGTTGAACTTCTAAAAAGGTGTGATATCTTTATTGGTCATCAATTTCTTCTTGTTAAGTCGTTTTCATAAATTTAAATAGAATTTAAAAATAACACCAGAATAATTTTAAATTCATTATTTTTGATATGGTATAGTGGAATGATTAAGAAGCCAGGATGGCTTGATCGTCAGAGTATCGTTCTCTTGATTATTCAACAACCTTAAAGCAACAGTTCTTGCGCCTGCATACTTCCCTGAAATGACCTCTACTAGAGAGTTCGAATTCTGACTTAACTGAATAGATTTTGTCGGGTTTATGAAAGGCGGTTGGAACATGTTCTGTAGATCCTAGTCGCAATGTCCTTCAGCCGAAATAATAACTCTGGTGGTGGCTAATCAAGTCTTTTGCTTAATCTCTGCTTCTAGAGGATGTTAACTCCCCCTTAGTTGCGTCCACCTCACTGGTCAGGCGGTGCAACACCTGTAGCTCCTCAGCAACTTTGCCGTCCAAGAGGATTGTTCTGAATTATTTTACAGTAATCGCCTGAGGAAACACTTCGACAGACATGCATACATGCAGAAAGCATTATCGGAATATTTACCCTCTTTTATACTACGGAATCTGGAATCGAACCTGGACACTTCCACGTCGAAGAAAGCTGTCTTACTATAGAGAGCCATGCAAATCTTTTGGGAGTTAGCGATTGTTTACTGTGACTGATTTGCTTTAAATCCAGTTTAAATTATAACTCCGAATTTTGTCTGTAGTACTCAGATCAATTGAAAGGGAAGTTTGAAGAAAATGTTTTTATGGATGAATTGGACAATTCTGTTTGAATATTCATTTCGATATAATGCAACACAATTTATTTATAAAAAAAATTAGTTTGTCATAACGTAATCTTTTCTGATTTTTATTAAAATTTTGCATTAGTATAGGAAAATTAACATTCATAAATAAACTATAACACTTATAGCTCTCATAAATAAAAGTGAGACATTTTTGTTAAATTATAAGATAGTTTATTTTGTAACTTATCTTCTGAGTATCTGAATATTCCAGAAGGTGGCTGACCTCCAAAAAATATGTTATAATGAGAGGGATTGAATGTTAAATCCCTTTATTAAGTTAAGTGCAATTGCTAAGTCCGACCTTGTTGTCTCGAAGTGGAGGGAGTGGCAGTAGGGGTGGGGGAGTGGGCGAAGTACGGCGGGAGTTTCCTCCTGGCTGGATCACCCTTGGCGTGAAGGGCACTCTATCATGTCCAGCCAAAAGCAGAAAATGAAACTGGAGCAAAGTCAGTCCTCTGCCTCCACGTCTTCTAGCGTTCAGCGGCTGTAACATTCCCCTCTTTCCAAGAAGAGGACTTGTTCCGAAGTCCTTTCACGATCTCTGGGATCTGGCTTAGCCTATTAGCGAATCAGGTAGGGTGAGCAACAACCCAGGATATGATCCAATAAACCTCGATAGTCCAAAACATTTTTGCAAGAGGCCCACTGTCAGAGCTTAAAGTGGCCTCTCATTAGTCTAGCCAGAGCAATCAAGAAGCTGCGCTCACCTTGGATTTCATGCAGAAAGCCACGAGATATTCCTGTAAATCATTGTTGCGAAGGGAGAATACAAAATGTTAAATTGAGTTTAGATCTTTCGTTTGAACATAATTCTTGATAAGTAAGCAAAGAGGCTGTTACCGATTTTTTCCCACCACCCTCTTCAGCCAGTTTGTCGTTGACGTTAACATGCCACGGGATCTTTCGAAGGTGAGCATGCTGCGTCTGGGCGATGGTCCGATGACCTTCAGCAGCCACTAAGATGCCGCAATGCAGTGCGTCAGTCTAATAAAATCCGTAGTTCCTCAAAATCGCTTTCATGAGACACTTTGAAACCCTGCATTAATCTCTTGTAAAATACATTAATTACATAAATCTGGTGATAGCAAGCTCGATGGAATACTGTATTTCTGAAATAGGAATTCAAAATAAGGTTTCTAAAATGATTATAAGAGAAAGCATATATTTTGCCTAGTGACGCAGGCAAAATATATGTTTTCTCTAATAATCATTTTAGAAACCCTATTTTAAGAACAATGTAAAACATTGCTCTTCGCTTAGCAAGTCGAGGGAAAACACTTGACTCGGAGTAGAATCACTGCCTTTTAAACAAAGACGAGCTTTTATGTAGATATTTCATGGTTATAATGAATACAATTTATGAATGGCAAGTTTAATAAAAATGACTTTATAAATTTTGACCATAATTTTTTCCTATCGCATGATTTCAGGAATTTGTCCACAAATTTGTTTTTTAAGCTGTGTTTCAACGTTTTAGAATAAAGACATTCTCATGGAACTGAAATAAAAAGCTTTAAAAAAATATTTAGCTTCATTTAAAAAATTCATTTTATGATACTACAAAATAAATTTACAATTATTTTCATCATTATCTTGAATATGCTTAGTTATAAAAAAATTTTAAAATAAATCTAGTGTAGCAGGAATAATATACTTAAATTTAATTTATGAAATGAGTTCATAACAGTTTAAATAGTTTCAATAAAATATTAAAGAAATTAAATAATTATGCAATTTAAACATAAGTAGTTTTTAAATTTAATTGTTCTTTATTTTAATGAGAATAAACACAGGAATAAAACATCCTTATTCAAAAGAAACTACTTAAATTAATTTATTAATTTTTATTCAAATAAATTATTATTATTTTTAATTTTAATTATAATTTATTATTATATAATTACCTTCTATTCAGAATTAAAATAAATATGTAAATGGGGGTCTCTGGACAAAGGGAATGGCAGGGCCATTAACTCTTCGCTTACTTATCAAGAATTGTAACTCAGAGGAAAGATCAGTTTAATTGGGCGCATCCTCGGTGCACAGGAGCGTCCCCTGGTGCAGATCTCTCTGACTAGACTAATAAGTGAAGGGATAGTGGCAGAGAAAAGTCACTTTAGCAAAAAGTTCTGGGCCATCCATCCGGTTGCATGGTAATTTCTAAGATGAACTTAGGTCACCTTATTTTTATAAATTTTTTGGCAATCCTTCTGGAACTGATCTGCTATATGTCAGAGTGTAAGAAACCACAATGAAAATATTTGACATCAGAATTATAAAATCAAGTATTTCTTAGTTAGTTCGATTACAATCGATATTCTGACAATCGATTGTTACAAAAATAGATTAATGGAAATCTTGATGAAAGCACGCGGATATATTTCTCGATAAAAAGTTTTTAAGTGAGCTGATAATACATTTTCGTTAAATATAATTGGAGAAACAAGTCACTTCAATGAAAATACAGCCCTAAAACGATGGAAGAAAGACGAACTTAGTAACTTCTTCGCATACATTCAGCGATGGAATAATGCTCAGAAGCGTAGGAGGGGAGGGGAGGAGCAGGGTGGCGATTTCATTTTCTGACTTGGCGCGAGAAGCAATAGCACAGCTGCAGTACTCAGATGTAGGTTAATCTGAATGTTTTATTCTTACTTCAGTTCTGGTTTCTTTTCTAAAAGGTGTTTTTGGAAAAAGGGTAACCGGAAAAGTTGACCGCGAATGTAGGATGTGCACGATTTTTGTTTGGGTCAAAAAGAAAAAGTATTTTGCATGGTCAGTATCAGCATATCCGAACCTCACAGAGATCCGACTTAGAGGGCTCTTTTAATTGCTTCTTCGAAATCAAGACGTTTTTTAAGTGCTACAACTTTTTTCTCGTTTCTGATTTGGCAAAAAAGAATGTAAAAAACATACATCAATTAAATTTCGAAGGAACGAACGAGTTTCATTGTGTGCTCATTTTATATATTTAATTTCATAGCTTATATGCATCGATGTCTTCATTTCATGAAAAATAGTACTTTTTTTTAGAAAAGTCAGTTTATGTAATTTAAAATATAAATCATAAAAGAATATAATAAAAATATAAAAAATTAAATAAAAATAAGTAGTTTCTGAATTTAATTTAGCATTTTACATTCACTAGTTTAAAAAAATTGCAACACAGAGTGGAAAATTTATTTACATTTTGTAGCAATGTAATTTGAGTTCAAAAATAAAACACTATAAATTTAATCATTATTTAATAGGCAAAAATTTAACTTGAATTATAGATCAGATTATTAATTTATACGTCTTTTAACAGGTCAGAGATTTATATCCAAATATTACGTTAGTTTAATTCGAAAATATTTAACTTATATAATTTCTGTATGCAAAGTTATATATTAAGTTAATCAATAGACATACATTACCTCAATGCTCGGCTACTAAGATCCTTTTCCCATCTTTCAGCACCACCAGGGCATCTCTTCAAGTAAGGCGCTCATCTTTGTGTCCCTCAATGAGTCATCGTCATTAACACCCAGCAGAACACCCCTATGTTTGGCCTGCAACCCCTGAAGGTTCATTTCACACGGTGGACATTGTGACCGCAGGGCATTTTACTTGCCCAAGCCGTCATCAGCGAACACACTAGCTTTTCGGTTAGGTCGAGATTCGAAATCCCTTCCTTCCGGTATTGAGATAGAACGCCCTCTACCCATGAATGTAAAAATATAAATGAAATTAATCTATAAAATAAAATGCGTAAATAAAATCTATATCACAAATATGATTTGTCTACCGAAGTTTTTCTGAGCTTGTATTGAGCACGGAATGAAACGGAAGGGTGCTGATCTCTTGTGAACTTGAAGCTATATTTCACTTGAAATTTAGGTTTGCCATGCTTGTAATTATTTTCAATCAAGTGCGAGTGATTTAAACGCACCTTAAAGTTGCTTTTGCCACAATAAACACATTACCATAATGGTGACGGATTAAAGAAACTACGAAAAGGATATTCTTTACTCCCTTTAGTGTTATTTATGAGTAAGCAGTTAGGGATCAAGAAAAAGTTCATTCGGCAATCGCTATATTATTATACATTCTTATCTGAATGTTTTTTAAAAATAATATTTGCTTCTTTGCGATTTTTAATAAAACACTCTTTTAGCCCACCTCAGCGAAAGTGTTTTCTTTTTTTCCAATACGCGACCAATCAGAAATGCATTGGAAGATAGATGAAAGGTGTATGTACTTCAATATTTCTTAACTTATTAAATAAAAGAAATTTCCACACACACACACATAATCCATATGATTATATTCATGCAATCCTTATTTTGTCTCCTGGATTATTGTTATTTTCCTTGTATTCTAACTTACATTTGATACTAAATGAGAAACACGAGACAGTGGCATAAATCTGTGTGTTACCTAATATGATTGGGCTTAAATGTAATTTATAACTTCAACTTGCTTAAGTGCTTTATAATTGTTTCAATTTTCATGCAGTTACATTGTAATTTTTAATTAAAATCACGAACAGTCAAATTAAAGCAAATAAAAAACTTTCAAACCCATTCTTCATACATTAGTTTTTTTTAGGATAATATAAATATTTATTAATAATGTTTATATTATCCTAAATAACACTAATATATGAAGAATAATATAAATATTTATTATACCATATACTATTAATAAGTTCTAACGTTTATTTAATATATTTCAGGTAAATTGATTGTACATTAGCCTGATTGCAGAAAATCCAAAAGAAAATCATTATATAGAAATATATAAGATCTAAGCTTTTTCGTGTTATAAATTATACACATATTATGATTTTTTAATATAGATATATTACGAATTAAAATTATATGTTCTACCAATAAAACTATTAATTAAATTTGCATGCTTACATATACATGATTAATCCTGTGATTTTTTTTCTGTTAACAAAGATAAATTATTTTCATAAAAATGGAAGAATGACACAACACCAGGAAATCAAATACTTAATTCTAGATATATTCTAGTCATCGATCCTTTTTATTATATATTACACAACTCTAGTTCAATTTTATTATATATATATATATATATATATATATATATATATATATATATATATATATATATATATATATATATATATATATATATATATATATACCCTTCTGGACATTGAAAATGCAACATCAAGAAGGGATTGCCAGAAAGTGACGAAACTCGGCAAACAGAGAGAGACAGCAACAAACAATAAATGATCTGTATTTCGAAATGATATGCATAATACATAGCGAGAACAGGGTGGGGTCAGTAGGTTGTAGGACCTCCGTGGATGGTGACATGCGACAACAACATATATATACACGGTATGTAACATGTCTAGGCACATAGTCAATGAGAATACGAATGATGTCCTGAGGAATGGCTCTTCATTCCTTGTCAATCGTTTGCCAAAGTACATCTTCCGAAGAAGGTAATTACAGGGCGTCCAATCACCCGAAATGTAATCGAATGGTGAGAGATCTGGTGAGCACGGTGGCTAGAGAAGCAGCTGTACACTTGGTAATGCATGTTGCTTGATGCGAGCAGTGTGCGGTAGGGTTTTATCCCGCTGATAAAGGGCATTGGGCACCCCCTGAAGGTAGGAGAGTGTCACCTGCAACAGCACATTATCCAAGTAACGTTGGGCTACAATAGTGCTGTGAATACGAATTAGTAGTGACCTGGAACCGTACGCAATGACGCCTCAAACCATGATGTCATGTTGTCGCACAGTGGGCATGCCACAATTCCTGCAGGATTGAACCTGCCTCCACGTCGACACCACACTTGTACGCGGTAACTTCCACTGAAGGAACAGAAGATTGACTCATCTGAGAAGATGATCCTATGCCGCTCCGTCTTCCACATCACTCAAATCCGGCACCATTGTAGACGTTGGCGTCTGTGCTATGGGGTCAATGACAGTCTTCATAACCGATGTCATGAGCACAGACAACGGCAAAAAAACGACGGCTAATATTTCTGATTGATATTTGAGCTCTTCTTGCACATGCTGCAGAATTTCGGCAGATGCGCTTACCACAGCCTCCCGTCAGACACGTTTATCAACGCGTGCTAACGTCACTCTGGCTGCACCAACACCCTGTAAGCGCTCCGCAGTTCCAAACATCTTCATCAATTGTGGATACCACCAGGTGTCTGTCAGCTGCGATTTGCCGTAAGGACCAACCTGCCCTTCTGAGTCCGATCAATCGACCTTCTCGTAACGTCATCGTCTTCTGTAACTGACTGTCGACGATGGCGCGGATTTCTCTGCAATTACAGACGTCTTTTGTGACAAGAACAAACTTTCAAAGGTTATTTTTCAAGCAGCAATTACGGCGCAAATATTGGCCACTCTGCTGGGTCCTCACTTTATATCTTACGTTCATTTCAGTAAATAATTTATGAGAGATGTATAAAATAATATCATAAACTATATATCTAGCGCAAAAAGTATTGAAAATAGTTTATTTTTATTAAAGTTTAATATTTATTCTATAAAATCGATGATTCAACATGAAACCCAGATATTGGACAAAATTATTCAAAACACACCACTTGCCAACTGACGTGCAAGTGGCGAAAGTGAGATCCAATACCGTTACCATAATACCCCGTGCAGGACCAGTGTGGTGGTGCATAACGCAGCTGTTCAGCATCCTCTCTCCACGGTGTGTCCAGACTCGAATGCGGCCATCGTGGTGTTACAGACAGAAGCGTGACTCGTCAGTAAAGAAAATTTCATTCCATTCTTCCATCCACATTCTGCATTCCTCACACCATTGGCGGCGGAGACGACTGTGGATCTGCATCAAGGGTAGACGAAGTAATGGACGTCTTGCGGACAGACCACTCTGCTGTAAACGGCGTCGAACGGTACGCGCAGACACTGCAAGATGCGTTACAGACTGAATGTACTGTGCTATGGTTCGTGATTTGGTTGAGCGATCCATCAATGCCATGCGCTTAAACGAGGGTCACTCTGAAATTTTTGAGATACAACTAGGTTTTTAAAGTTATACTTACAAAATTTTAGGTGTGTTCAAAGTAGTCTCCTCCAGCATCAATGCACTTTTGAAGACGAATTTTCCACAGATTAAATGTCTCAAGCCATTCATTTCTTCGAATCGATGAAAAAATGCATTTATAGCCACATCAATCTCTTCTTTTGAATGAAAATGACGTCCACGTAAGTTCTTTTTAAGTTAACGAATAACCGAAAATCGCACATAGCTATATCAGGTGAATACGGCGGATGTTCGATCACTTTAATTTGTTTTTGTTTAAGAAACTCAACTGTTAATCCGGCTGTATGTGAAGATGCATTGTCATGATGAAGTATTAGTCCCCTAACATCTTCTTCCTAACATCATATGTTCTTGTAGAATTTCTGGAAGAAATTTAGTGGTACACAGTTTGATGTTACTGTCTTCTGTCCTTCCAACTGGATGGCTTTGACCAATCCCGTACTTCTGAAGAAAACGGCATACATCACTTTTTTCAGTGCGCGTTGTTTTTTCACCATTGTCGGTGTGGGATCATCTTCAAAGACCCATATTTTTCTTTCTTGACGTGTTGGAAAGTCAAGAAACGGTATATGCGTTTCATCATCTGCTACAATTTTAGAAATGATGCGGTGGCTACCATCATTCAGCATATTAAGAGTTTCTTTACTGATTCTGACACGCTCCTCTTTTGATGCTCAGTTAGATGATGGGGAACCCAACGGCAAACTACTTTTTTCATATGTAATTCTTCATGAATAATTTTGTGTATGACTGCGGATCCAATGTTAAGTTCCTTTTGTATCATTTGATAGGTACAGAGATTTTCATCCATTAACATTTTTCGTATGTCAGACACATTATCCGGGATGACTGCCGACGGCGGCCTTCCTGTGTGTTCTTCATCATGAAGAAAATTGCGACCTCTTCTAAATTCTGTAAACCATCTGAATACTGTAGCACGAGCTGGAGATTCATCACCAAATGCTAATTACAATAGTTGAACGCATTCTTCTTGATTGAATCCTGCTTTGAAATTGTAGAAAATCATAGCGCGAAAATGTTCTCGCATCAACTCCATTTTCTCTTTTGTTTAAAATTTATTCCACGCTCCACAAGTTGAAGTAAGTGAGTAAAAAATCGTCTTCTGAGTTAAAAAAGGCTCATCGGTATCCGTGTTCCAAGAGAGACCTTGAATTAATATGAATCTTTCGTGTGTTTCTTTAGAAATTTTTCCAGTAGAAACCCAGCTTCATAGTTCGAATTGTGTTGAAGACATCAGCTCTTTAGTTTCAGACATAAATTTTTCTGTTTCTTCTCCTGTTTCATTAAATTCCAAATACAATTGTCTACATAAAAAAATCCTCTGATTTGACAAGCTGTTTTCTTCCCTTTGATCTAAAGAGTTCTCTAAATGATATATATATATATATATATATATATATATACATATATATATATATATATATATATATATATATATATATATATATATATATATATATATATATATATATATATATATATATATATATATATATATATATATATATATATATATATATATATATATATATATATATATATATATATATATATATATATATATATATATATATAAACTATGATTTCTTCTATTACAAATCAACCACCAGGGACCCTAAATACTACTATACACAAAGTGATTATTTCTTCTCATCTTGACAACCCCTTTTACCATAGAAATTTAAAATATTCCCTATCCTCTGGATTCAGACTGATGTATAGAAATGTTTTGATGTCTGCTGTTGTGTCATTTATCAATTTGGGTAACAACTCTAATATATTTGGCCCCTTTTCTAAGCAATTTTTCGTGGAATTTTGTTTGGAGCCTTTTGCAGATGCATCAAAAAGAGAAAGAATTTTTTTGTTTCAACAATTTCTGTCACAGAATGATTAGGTTAATATCCCATTCTTTCTTCTTTATCTAAAATATCAATTATTTCATCTTGAACCCACTCATGAATTATAGAATCACATTTTCTTAAGTGTCCAGATCAAATGAGATTTTTAGTAGTTGTCATTAATTCTTTATTGGCTACTTCTTTTTTCATTTCTAATTCTAGATGTTCACTTTTCTACGGCAAACATGCTTCACATGTTTTATCTTCGTATCTTTTAATAGTTTTATGAACAAAAATCTACTGCTTCTTCATCGGTTAACCTGTTTTGATGTTACTTCTGTAGGACATCTAGTCTCTATGCCAATGACACCTTGTCTCTATAACTCGGTCAAATCTAAATTGGTTTCATATACAATATTCTCCAAAGATTTTGAGTAATTTCATTGTTTACCTTTCAAAGTACGTCCAAATGTTTTTTAATCGCAACTAATTATTATTAATGTCTTCATTTTCTCAGTCAATAATGGGCTAAGATAATATTAATAAACCTATTTCCAGCATCATTCCTCTTGTATTACTTAAATGCATATTGTTTGTTTTCAAAATTGGATAAATAACTGGATCCTCTAGACGTGGAATCGCATAGCATGTCTTATTTTCATCCAAAACTGAAATATTGTGCTTGAAGTTTGAACACAAATTTTGTAATTAATATTGTATGCAATGAGGGACTAGTTTCACTCCTCCCAAAAAGTCCATGATTCATCATTTTTTTTTTATCTGCAGATTTTAATCCCAGTTTTTCCGCAATATCTTTTCTTATAAAATATCTCTGAACACTAGAATTAAGTAATCCACGAACAATTCCAGATCTGTCGGCATTGATGATTTTATCTAATAAACAGTTCGCAGCAATAATGTTGGCGAATATTTTGGTGAGAAAAGAATTTGTGATTCTCTGATTCTGACTGCTTGTCTTGTTTTGATTGCTTTACATTAAAGCACAATAATGCTATGGTGTTTTTTTCTTGCATATAATACATTTTAAATAAGCTTTGCAGTTCTTAGAATTCTATCCCAGTTTCAAACATTCGAAACATTCCCCGTTTTCTTCAGTCTTTCTTTTTTTCACCTCTAGTGACATATTGACAGCAGCCTTAAAAACTTTCTAAATTATTATGAATGACTTATTATAAAATAAACATTGCTTTCTATTTTCTCAGCTTTTTGCTTTTTAGTAAATGCAATGCACGTTGGAGTAGGAAATTTTTACTTTCACTATAAAACTTTTAAATTCTTCTTGATGATGCGCAAAATTTGCATGAGCAAGTTGTAAACACTCCTCACTTTCGACTTTCAAACGAAGAAATTCTCATTAGTTACCTCATTTTGTTTTCGTTTTTACACGCTTATGTCTGCTTTCTCATTCTTTTATAAGAACACTTGCTAGAATTGATTTTATCAAAGCTTTCATTAACATTTTTCAAACAGTGACCATCAAGTCCCTAATACTTATAGCTGAGTCCTCAATTTATCATAAATATTACGTAAAGTAAAATTTTTGCCCTCTTAAATTGCATTAAAACTAAATTTAAAATTTTAGGAACATGAATTTGAATTAGGAGTTCAGCTTTAGCGAAGAGATTTCAGTTGTTTTGCCATCATTATCATAATAGCTATCGCCAAACGACAGAAAACTAACTATATCACTGGCCAATGAACCTTCTTCTGCTGCTCTAAAAGATATTGAAATCTGTTGTCTGCATCAATCTCATCATGAGGAATTTTTTTAAATAGTTCCCAGAATTCTATTTTTTCATATCACCACAACACGTTTGAATTCTAATTTAGGGAGACAGAAATTTCATTTAGTTTCATTCACTATACTTGAAATATCGCCATTTTTTCGGTAGAGAAATGACAGAGAGCTTCAAATCAACTTTCGTTTTTTTGCAGCAACGCACTGATTGTGATAGTTTTCCGTTAAATTTCGTATCCTTGGAAAATCCATCTTCATTAAAATCTTCCATTTCTATCCACATTATTCTTTAAATTTTAAATCTAATTGAAATATTCTGTCAGCTTTGTCATGAAACATATTGAATACAGGCATCAATTTAACCTGAATTTCCTCTTTATTTTTGGAGTAATTTCCATTTCATTCAGTATCGACATTGTAGAGATTTTCCCGTTTTAAATGATCCATATTTGTATCTACGGACTCCAATTTGTTAAAAAAAATTACCGATTATACCCTGAATTTATTATGAGGAAAATCTGATATTGCAAGTATTTATACAAGAATTTTACTAAAATGATATAGTTTCAAAATACAGAAAAATGTCTTATCAGAGTTGAATTGTAACTAGTATTACTAGAACAAACATGTTAAAATAGATTTGGAGTAGAATAGGGTAGCTCTCGATTTGGCAAAGTATTTGGCTATAAATATCGGCGATTAAATTAAATTTCTGGTAACCCTGGTTTTTTTCAGCGCTTTAACTAAAGTAGTTTTAGGCTTGCCATTTTGTTATTCACATTTTGGCGCCTGTCTTGTAGTCCAAAAAATCTTCAAAGTATCTAGGGATACACGTAAGAAATTTTTACGGCTAAAACTACTAGATCGCAGTAATTTAAACTTCTAAGCGAAAAATGTGTAATTCCAGGTGTTAATTCAGGGCTTTGAATTCAGGTAGACTGACACCCAAATAGTGTATTTACACTTTGTTAAAAAAATACTATATCGTAGTTATTTGAGCTTCTAAATGAAAAATACTTCCGTATGTTTATTCAAGGCATCGAACTTTAAGAGAAGAAGACTCAAAATAATGGTCAGAGATTCCTGGAAAGTATCAATTGGCTTAACCCAATAATCAAATCTGTAATAGTCCTTATATTCAATCAACGAAATTATATTCTTTAATTACATTGAAAAAAATCTAGTTTTGACTGGATTCTTAATGAAGCTACTTCATTGCGATAATTTAACATTAGTATTTTTGGTTAGGATAGGTTATAGCAGACACTTCTGATGATCTATGCTAAAAATGCTTATAACTCCCATTGAGTGCGTGTGAAAAGAAATATCTTAGAATCATTTCACATTAATCCCAGAAAATTATAAATTTTGGCAATTTATGGCATGATTATTGCAAATAAAATTTTAAAATTGTAGCCAATATTGTTGAAGCATATTACTTCAATAATCGTTTTTAAGATAACCTTTTACGAGTTAAATTACTTTAAAATAAGAGAAAAAGGTGTGGTCAAATTCTATTGATTGACATAATTTTATTTTGTTATGCCAAGAGCGCGTGTTAAACCTACTTGCGTCACCCACGCATTACGTGTCATTTATTTTTCAGAGAAAGCGAAACAGAAGTGGGGTGAATTCTGATTAAGGTAATTCAAGAGTGTTTCCAAGCAAAGTTCTTTATATTAAAATCACGAAGCTAATAAAACTTAGGAAGAAACCTATGCAAATACAATGAGTCATGGATTCATTACTTACTGCATGTTATATTAAAAAGCTAGAGCTTAAGAAAGTTTGCAGCTTTTGAGATAAATCACCAAATCATTATTGCAACTAATTGCCATCATAAATCATTTCTGCAGTTTCGCGTGTTTCTTTCCTTCGTGAATTCTTAGTTTATTAAATAATAAGATAAATTATGCATATTAAAAACTAATAGGGTTTTATATCTTTTAGATGGTGTCGTATAGAGTGGAGAGGAAAGTGTCAATATAGGTGTTAACAAATTTTAATAATTTGATCTGCTGAAATAAGCAGCCAGGAAAATACATTAAAATATATATAGCCAGGTCTAAAATTATAGTTTAATATCAATCATTCTTAATTAACTTAATACACTACTGGCCATTAAAATTGCTACACCAAGAAGGAATGCAAATAACAGAATGATATTTATTGGACACATACATTATATTAGAAAGAACAAGTGATTAGATTTACAGGAAATTAGGATGTATAGATCTTGAGAAATCAGTACCCAGAGCATCCACCTCTGGTTGCAATAACAGCATTTATCCACCTAGGCATGGAGTCAAACATAGATTGTATGGCATGTACGGGGATCTCAGTCCATGCAGCTTCAACACAATGCCACAGTTCATCGACAGTAGTGGATGGTGAGTGATGGCGTGCCAATTGATCAGCAACCATTGACCACACGTTCTCAATTGGTGACAGATCAGGAGAACGTGCTGGCCAGGGTAACAGTCGAACCTGTTCTGTATCAAGGAAGTTCAGAACAGTATGGGCAACATGCGATCGTGCATTATCCTGTTGAAACAAAGCATTAGGGAGGCCTCGAAGATAGGGCAGAGCCACGGGCTTTAACACATCGGAAATGTAACGGTTGCTGTTCAAAGTGACGGTAATGCGAACAAGAGGTGATCGAGACGTGTATCCAATAGCACCCCATACCATCACTCCAGCAGATGGGCCAGTATGGCGATGTCCAATGCAAGCTGGCAATGCGCGTTCTCCACGATGCCTCCAAACACGGATGCGGCCATCATGGTCCTGTATACAGAACTGAAATTCATCTGTAAAGATGACGTGCTGCCATTCCCGCGTCTAGGTTCGTCGCTGATCATACCATTGAAGGCGCTCCTGTCTGTGACGCAGCGTCAATGGTAGCCGAAGCCAATGTCACCGTACAGATAATCCATGCTGCTGCCAACGTCGTCGAACTGTTCGAGCAGAAATTTGTTGCCTTGCAAATGACTCCATTTCTCGACTCAGGGTTCGTGACGTGGCTGTACGATCCCTTGTGACCATGCGGATAAGATGTCTGTCTTCTCTGCTGTTAGTGATGGGGGTCGCTGAGATCCTGCATGACGTTCTGTATGATTGTCCTTAATCCATTGATTCCATATTCTGCTAACAGTCATGGGGTCTCGACCGACGCGAGCAGCAATATTGCAGTACGATAAACCGTAATCCCGGTAGGCTATAATCCTTCCTCGATCAAAGTCAGACACGTGCTGATAGGCATTTCTTCTTCTTACACGAGGCATTACAACAACTTTCTTTGCCAAAAAGAACGTTGAAACGGAAATTGAGTATGAGAAAACTGCTGTCAAATCTCTGGTTTTATACACATTATAGATAACGCTACTGTCGCCTGCTTTGTATGAATGCGCTGAAAATCTAATCATTTGCATATCACAGCAAGTTCTACCTGTCATGCAAATTTCACGTGTGTGGTGTGCCGCTTTCCTGATGTAGCAATTTTAATGGCCAGTAGTGTATTTTGGAGTGGGCATAAGAAATTCCTGAGTCGATAAGACAATTGAGAGATCTTGATTATGCGCCTGTGAAGCAGAAAAACCAAGTTCTTTTCTTTTTTAATTTTTCCTCTAATTTTGCAATAAAGGAACAGTTACAATGAATGAAATGTAAGACTTCACAATAATTTTCGTCGCGATCAGCTGATGAATTGTAAATAAGTTGCACTGGCAGTGATATCATACTTTGTTTTTCGATTTTCTTGTAAACTATTGATCGTACAGGAACGCTTCTTTGGGCTGTTTTCATGTACTCCCAACAGAGAATCTAGTTGTGCAGAGTTTATGCGGTCATTTTGGGACACCCTGTATGTATATGTATGTATATGATATATCTATTATTATCTTTAATTTACTTTTGAAATTCTGATGAAGTTCAAAAAATAAATTCACCACAAAAATGCATTCCAAATGATATAGCAGTATCATGATGATCTTCTTAAAAAATATATTTTCGAACAATAAATATCAATGTGCTTTTGAGTCAAGATTCCACAGCGGTATGTAACTCCGATTTGTATTATTATATTAGGGATTATTATATTACTTTTAATATTAATATATATTAGGGATTAGCTTATTACTTAAAAAAATTACCGAAGCATTGCATTCTCACCCTTTCAGAACTTTCATATTTTCTGATATTGTATTGGAGCTGTTGAAGTTTTATCCAGAATTAGTAAAACTATCGACACTTTTCAAATCTGCAATCAAAACCAGAAATTCTCGGAGTTCAGTGATGAATTTAGCCTTCTCCATTTACTTTATTTGCATTAAGTGAAGAATTGACAGTACTTCTGTGTGTGCTGATTCTGTCCATTGTTTTTTGGTCTCAGTTTACTATCTACAGGTTTTTTGGTACAATCTCAGTCCCAGTTTACTATCTGGCTAATATAGGAATAGCTCTCAACTGTTTGTCTGGGCCTGTCTGTCGCCAGGGAAACAAGACCCACTCCATTTTCCACAGAGGAAGCCTGAAGCGAGGCACCTATTTTGGCGTATTGAACGACTTGATTGTTTTTCTAACTCTCTTTTTCATAATTATTTTTGAAAAGCTGTTTTATATATTATATATATATCATAAAAATTTTACTAATTGATTTTAATTTTAAAATTGATTTGATGTAAAACATAAATGAACAAATAAAATATTTAAACAAAATTCTTCATGCCAATTAATTTTATAAATTTTCGTAATTATTAATGACTCACTTATTAATATAATAACCAAATTTTAGTGGTCATCATAACATTAAGTATGAATTTTCAATTAATTAATTGCAAGAGTAAAATGTTGTTTCGTAACAGAAAAAACATTTTTAAAAATTTGTTGTTTCTTTTTCTCCAAATGTCTGACGAAGTCAGAAAAATTCCATCAGACCGTTGACCCTAAGGAAATCGAGGACCAGAGGGAGGGATGAGTATATATCCTCTCTGGAAAGTCCCAAACAGGTTAGGATGTGATTAGGAGAAGCCTGCTCAGTTTCACATTTAGAGCAGACCTCAAAGATTTTCCCGCCTTCGAAATACGTGAGAACCTTGGTGTGGCCGCTTGCTAGTCTGGAAATTACGGTTCTAGAGGCTCTGTCACAATTGAAGGCGATTGAGGAGCAGCCCGCGCACCAGTGATGGCAGGGGGTAATCCTCCACCCTTTCGAAATTTCAGAATTAACTATAGACCGATATTCTAAAACAGTAAGTGTTGAAGAGGAAGGATTATCGTGGTAACAGCTTTCCTAGGCCAGTCTATCCACCTGCTCATTGCCGGATATGTCTACATGAGAAAGATTCCATTGAACACTTCATGGTACTCCGAAATGAGTTTGAGAAGGATAGAACTGCTAGTTTGATCTCCAATTGCAATCCAGTTGTGGAGGTACTGAAGAGAGCTTCTACTGTCCGAAATGATCCCTAAGTCCCCAAAATCACTTTTATTAAGAATAGGTTCCTCCCGATGGTGTTCCTGCTTTGTCGGGGCGGAGAGGCTTGCATGTACCAATGACCTGGAGGAATATGCCGACGGTAGCTTGCCAATGTTAGGGTCTCCCAAGTCGGACAGGCCGAGGAGTAAGTTCCTGACGAAAAAGAACACCAACCCGAGCCAAAACAGACTTCTACTTTTATGGTGCTTGGATCCCTGGATCAACAAAAGCTGAATCTCACCTTCTCCTTATGACTCCGCTTAAAAATTTAAATGAAAATGTAAAATATAATTGATTAGAAAGTAAGACTATCAATAAAAATACACATGCAACGCTTACACTTCAAGTCTGAGAATAACATGAATTATTTGCGATTTTTAGGGTTTTAGAACAATTCTATAAATACCGCCTATATTCATAACCTTCAGTCCTATTTGAAATGGACGGTTCTTTTTACTACAACAACCGCCAGAAATAAACGTACTTGACAGGAGCTATTCTTATTTTAGACAGATAATACACAATACAAAACTACAATACCACCAAATACACCCAAATACAGTTCAAAATCATGATACAATTAGCAAAAGCACAAATTTTACTAGAAATTGAGTTTTTCAAATTCAATTTTCGAGAAATATTCGTGGTTTGGCTAAGTTCAATAAGTCATCATGACTCTCTTAAAAATAAATTTTTCTGAGAAAGCATTCTGTGAATAAGAAAGATGTCTTTAGTATCTTTAAGGTAATTCTAATAATAAATATAACTCACATTTTTCAAAAATAATCACATAAGCCATTAAAAAACGGAGATTGTTAAATTTCCATTCATTATACAGAGCTATTTCAAGATACACACAAAAGGAACAGGTTTTCAAATACTTCCAAAACTGGACAAAACTACTACTGTTAGAAAGTGAACTTCACAAAACTAAAAGTTAAATTTTTCTAGAATTGATAAAAATGGTAGTATTCTAAATGAAAAGAAATTTTGTTTTTAACTATTCAGAAAGTAATAGTGTGAAGTAGGATGAATAGATCGGGAAAGAGTAATTCTTCCAATGAAAGGTTTAAAAAGAAGAGGGGGAATAGTTTTTTAAAACACCCATTATGAAAATTATACCTAATCGTCTAAAAAGAAAAGTCTGCAATTCTGTCTCATGTATAAAGAGCTTCCGGCATTTAGATATATATATCTGCCATACACTTCTGCTGCACCAACCTTATTGCATTCATACCAGAAGATCGAGGCTAATGTTTAGACAAACACTGAAATAGAATTTTTGTAAGATTCTATGTTTCATATCACAAAAGATAATATGGTAATTATTTAGCAAATTCAGAAACAAAACTTCTTATAGAATTCTAAAAAAATTACAATTCTGAACAGAAAGCGAGGAATTTTCCAAATTTACCTATATATATAAATATGTAAAAAATATGTAAAAATTTTTCAGTTAGGAAAATATTTTGTAAAAAGAGCCCTTTTTGAAAGTGTGCAAGTTAATACTTTATGGCATAGACACTCAAACTCAAAACTCTATCGTGTCCTCACAGAATTCGAGGTCATCAAAGATATAAAAGCCCAAAGAATTTAACGGGGTGGTCATGTTATAAGAATGAACAAAGAGCATTCGGAATAGAAAATGTTCTTAACCAGGTTCTTTGGAACAAGAACTAGGGGCCGTCATAACGTTAGATGCCTAGAAAGGCCATTTTAACAGAGGTCAATTGAAAGACCATGGCCAAGAGCAGAAAGGAAAATTCTCGAGAGAGCCACGGTCCACTCAGACCATTCAGGGCTATCATGAAGAAGAACATTATACACAGAATAGTCGGGCATGAATCTGTAGAACACTATTATTCTGAAGTTCGTCACTATGTATGACAAATAATATAAGCAATAATTAAATACGTGAGAAAACAAAATTTCATTTTGTTTTCATTACGTTAGGTCATCGTTTTATGCAATTTTCAATTCTCATAATAAAGTAATCTTTAAATTCTAGATGATATTCACAGATGTTTAAATACTTAGAATATATTATATTTTTCGCATGATCCATCTGTGATCTTTAAAAATACACGTACCCGGACTTGCTCAAGACTTGCTAGTGGTCATATTAAGTGCCTCACTTTCAACGAGGGCAGGAAAACTTTCGTCACCTGCACCAAGTGCCAAAATCATCAGGCTTCTCCTGAGCATCTTTTGGATTGCATGGGTCTCTCTAGGGAGGATCTCTTTAGCAATCCTCTTTTAGTCTTCGACTTCCTTACAGTCAACGAACTCGTGGATCTAGTCTGACTCCGTCAGATCATGGAGGATAAGCAACAACAACAACAACAAAAATACACTAAAGAACTTCAAAAAACATAAAACGATGTAATTGAATTATCCTCATTTTCTTTATGCAAAACGCAGTATTACATTTATGTATGTGCGCGAGTGGAGAGTGAATGAAAAGCAATTTTTTATCAACATGAAAATTACATGAGAAACCATTCTGTAGGACTTACTTTTGAAATTAATTGACTCAATACAAAATTACATTATTTGAACTTATACAAAGTAAATACTTCACATATTTATAAACTTATAGTTTGTGTACAATATTTAACTTATAATTACAATTAGTTATTACTATAAGTAATATTACCTACTAATATTAAGTTACTATTAAGTCAAAATTTTTACATTTATAAAACTGAATGAATTAATGATATTTTGTTTGTATGAAAATGATAATTAAAATTTCATGGACAGTTTATATTTTTTATAGTTTGTTTGAGTAAATAATAATATACAATTAATGTCTTTTTTTCAAGTTCTGCTAAAAGTTTAGTGAATCCATATAAATCACGGTGGCTTTCAGTGACGAAAATGTACCGAGGTTTTGGCAAAAACTGCAATTTGAAAGGATTAAGGATATCTTCTATTTATTTAAATTTGTTCATAAAACTGTTTGTAACAATTTCACTTGTTTTTAGTTTTATATTATAAGCTATATAGCATGATATTTAATTTTCAGTAAAGAACATGTATTTAGATTTCAAAATAATAAATAAATAAATTGAAATTTTTCAAAATTTAAAGTTGGCGTAAGCAAGGCATTAGCCTTAAGATTTAAAAAAGATTGTTTACAAATACACTTGCACATACAATTAGATACTTGGGCGTTCCATGGCTGAGTGGTCAAATGCATCCCTCCGCTTATCGCTTGAGAGCGTAGGAGTGTGGGTTCGATTCCCACCGTGGCCCTGGGTGTTTCCTTCGTTATCTTCTGTGGTTGTACATCTGTCATTGTCCTATTTGTCCTATTTTCGACGAAGACTTACAAGCAGATTTGAAGAATCAAGCATACAAGTCTGAATATATGTAATGTAATAAAAAAAATAGATATTTGTATATGACGTCATCGTATCCTCGCTGACGAAATTGTTTGCTTACTTTTTAAAGGGAAATTCAAAACAAACATCATGATTTGTGATTCATCTTGTGAAATGTACGCAGTGAACCTTGATGAATTAGTATTAATCGTTTGAATAATGAAATGAAGAAAAAAAGAAGTTAGAATTGCATGTGAGTATAGACTTGTGGTAAAAATCATTTCTATTTATGCATTCAATTTTCATGAGTCTCAAAAAGTCTGCTGGAACGTATAGAAAACATATAAACAATCACCACGTCTTCCATCCGCTGTATCCTTTTTCTCTGAGTGAAAATGTCAAATTATTAATTTAGAATTCTATTAATTAATGAAAATTTTAAAAATTTAAGTCATCATTGCCACTTTAAACTAACCATAAAATGGATGTTTTGTCTCGTCTTTTTCATATTGCTTTTTCTTCTGTTCTATTGTCAACGTGTTAATGGGTTTAATCAATGGAAACGGTTTCTCAAACCAATGGTTTGGTCCGGTTGAATCTTATTTGCACCCATTCCATTATCAAGGATAAAACACAGAATCTAATTAGTAGATTACGATGTCAACCGGGATTCTTTAATATAAAGAATTTAAAGTGCCTATTCATTGGGTTTAATTCGAACGATTTTCGAACTGCACTTTTATTGATGACGATTTTAAGGCAAAAATTACTACGTAACATCTTTAAAAATAATCGGTTGTGACCAAGATTTTTTTCATTAAAATATATTTAATTGTTTTTTAGTAAAGAAAATTAATCTGCTAAAAATAAAATTATTTTTTTGGAAATTTTAATAAAAAAAATAATAGTTTTCTAATACTTCTGGGCCAAATATTTTTAAATTAATTAGAATTAAGAAGTATAAAAAAAACCTTTACTTTTAAAAATTTTAACTATATGTTCACTCTTACTCATAATTCGAATAAAAATTAATGCAATATTTATACTTTACACTCTCGTTTAGTTTTATTATATGAGAGAGTGAGAGCACTTGTGTGTTCTTTAAAAATACATTTCTTTATGATCTGTTGTTTTATATTGAGCGATAGTTCATGCAAGTATACAAAACCCAATTGTTCACGTTACTGAATGTTAAAGGTAAGAAAACATGTTTGAATGGTTTGTAAAAATTAAATTTCTAAATCGCTTATGATTAACTGAAACAATGTGTACTTCACAAATTTTTTTTAATTTTAAATACTATATATAAATATAAAAAATACATAAATCTACTTGGAAAAAAGTATTGGCACATTTTCATCATTTCATGTTAAATAACGTTTAATTTAAATTTAATACTTAGTAAAAAGAGTCCATTTGCATCAATAATGGCTTGGAGACGCCTGGGCATTGAGTGAACCAAGTTTTGGATCAAGCCTAAGCTTATTTTGTCCCATTCTTCAGCCAAAAATTGTTTCAAATGATTCCTTCCTGTAATGTGGTGTTTTTTCACCATCACATCTAGAGAATGCCATAAACTTTCAATTATATTTATATCTGGTGATTGGGGAGGAGTATGAAGCTGTTTTGGTTCATTGTACAGTAACCATTCTTTGGCCCTGAGTGCAATATGTTTTGGGCCGTTGTCCTGCTGAAACATATAGTCACTTTGAATCTCATTTTTGTAACACTTGCTTTCAGATTATCACGCAAAATGTTCACGTACCCTTCTGCATTCAAATTGCCTTCAATAAAAACAAGGTTTTCAACACCATTATATGAAATATCCTCACACTATAACATTACCACCTCCGTGCTTTACATTAACAATCACATTTTTCTTCTTTAACTCTTCATTTTTTCTTGGCCAAATTGTCCTTTTACCGTCAGAACCAAACACATTAAACTTGCTTTCGTCCGTGAAAACAACAGCTTTCCAAAAATCAAGAGGTTTGTTTATGTATTCTTTGGCAAAAGCGAGGCGTTTCTGACGATTTATTTCACTGATAAAAGGTTTTTTCTTGGTGTTTTCTGCCATGTAGACCAAGAGAGTGCAGTACATTTCTTATTGTTCTTTCAGAGACCTGTACTCCAGAAACTGACTCGACCCTATTAGCCAAATTTCTCGAGCTGGCATGATTATTTTTTTCGATTTCTTTCATAACTTTTCTCGCAATTCTAGCATTTAGCTTCTTTGGTAGTCCTGTGCGCTTTTGGTTTTCAACCGTACCACGTTCTTCATACCCTTTTACACACATTTCTCACTGAGGAAAGACTTACATTTAAATAAGCAGCAATTTCACGATATGTTTTTTCTTGATTTCGCAGCAAAATTTATCTTTTCACGTGTGCCTATACTAAGTTCTTTTGTTTTAGGGCATAACTAGTTAATTTAAATATTTATATAAATTTATACACTTAGAAACTTTGTTCACAATTTTTACTATGTTTTATAGCTAAACTACAAAATTTGGAGAGCACTAACTGTATCTGTATCTATTTTCGTTTACGAAGTGTCGGCCTGCGGAGCAGGCCTTTACCTCTTCATCTGTGATAAGTCCTTGAAGGAAGACATTGCGGTACTGACAGGGAACGCTAGTCTTGAAGCGTGAAGAACCGAGTCTTGGCGGTGAGAGCCAATCAGCAGAGAGTTGAGAGGCAGAGCAATGAGTTGAAATTTTTTTTTTAAATGAGTTGAAAATTTTTTATTCTACTCGAGAATAGAGGAAATAATAAAGTTAAAATAAAATTGTTATATACAGTGAAAATAGAAAAAAATAAGAAATAATCCTGAATAATGAAGAGTAATATGAAGTTAAGTAAGGCTATATATTCTATATACAAAAATTATATTAAATATATTCATCTAAATAATGTCTGGCGATTGGCCTATATTTACAGTCTTCTATGAGATACTCATAGCGAAAAACTTGATTAAATGCACCATCTGTGCAGTTAATTCCTTTATCGTAGAATTTCTTATTTAGGTTAGCAATATGCTCAAGAATATCAATAATTTTCAGATCTTTTGAAATGTTTTTATTGCGAATATAGTAGGGTGCCTTCGTAATTTTTCTAAGTATTTTATGTTGATACACTCTAAGTTTGTGTTTGTCTCTTGGCGTAATAGTATTCCACACAGGTGAAGCATAGGTGATGATGGGTCTTAACATTGTAAGGTGGAGCAGTCTCTTGAGTTTTAGTGTTAAATTTGAGTTTTTTCCAATTAAGTTGAATAGGCATCCATAAGCTTGATTGGCTTTTTTAATAACGTTATTGATATGTGCAGTCCATGAAAGTTGAGTAGTAAATGTTAATCCAAGATATTTAATGGTTTTCACTTCCGGAATGATTTTATCGAATAGATAGAGTTTATTATGTTGAAGTAATTTTATTTTATTTCTCTTTTTTCTATTAAATACTATAAGTTGGGATTTATCAGCATTTATATTTATTCTCCCTTTACTGCACCAGTTTTCGATGTTAATTAACGCATTTTGAAGTTTATGAATAGCATTATTCGGCCTCATAGAATCAGCTATAATAGCAGTGTCATCTGTGTAGAAAGCAATTTGAATTGAGTTATTGTCCAAACCGGGAAATCATGGGTGAAAAATAGGTATAAGATTGGGCACAGGATGCTACCTTGGGAGACTCCAGCTTTGATGTTCAGAGTAATAGAGTTTTCATTATTGTATTTAAAATGGAAGAAGCGATGAGTTAGATATGAGGTGATGAATAAAACTATATCAGTCTTTATATGTTGAGTTTTATGACTTTATATAGTAGGCCTTCGTGCCATACACCATCGAATGTTTTTGCTACGTCAAGCATGACCATAGCTATATACACATTGCGATGTATATTTTGACCAATAATCTCAGTAATTCTTATGAGTTGTTTAACAGTTGATAAGTTGTTTCTGAAGCCATATTGTTGTTTCGGAATTAGGTGAAGATAACATTTAATTCTATTATAAATTATTTTTTCAAATATTTTTCCTAAAACTGGAAGCAGGCTGATAGGTCTGTAGTTTTCAGGTAATCTGGGATCTTTTCGAGGCTTTGGGAAAAGAATTATGGTGGCAGTTTTCCAGATTGTAGGAAAATATGATATTTTAAGGCAGTTATTATAAATATTAATGAGTTTGCGAATAAAGTCCAATGGTAAATATTTGATCATATTGTTGGTAATATTATCTTCTCCTGGGGCTGTTTTGGTCTTTAAATTTTTAATAATTTTAATTATTTCATCATCATTCGTTGGTGCAATGGTATTATGAGGAATATTAGCTTGCATATAGTTATGAATAAATTAATTGATACCGTTTGTGAAGGACTCATCTGTGACTTTGTTTGGTTGAAATTGTAGAAATATGGTATTTGCAAAGATGTTCAGTTTTTCATAGTTTGTATAAACTGGTCCATTTTGGCCATTAATGCAATGATTAGTTGTTGTTTTTCTTCTTAATTGTTTTGCAAATTTCCATATAGAGTTGTTTTCTGTGTTAAAGCTTTCTATTTTATCTTGCCATTGTTTAGTCCTATAGTCTGTGCAGAGTTTTTTAATTTTCTTATTAAGTTTATTGACTGTAGTTTTGAGTCGTGGGTTCAAGGTTTTATGAAATCGTTTCCTGATGCGATTTCTTTCTTTTATGATTTCTCTTATGCTATTTGGTAATTTTAAGTAATTTTCGTGGTATTTAATTTTATGGGTTGCTATTTCTTTTGCATGATTGATATTTTCATTGAATAAGTTTATATCATGATTTATTTTATTTTTAATTTCTTGATAATTATTACTATTGGGTTGATTATTGTTGATTAATGATAGATTTTCTTTATTAACTTGATCTTGAAGAATATTATAATAGAGTTGTCAGTTGGTTCTGAATAAAAATTTATTCGTAATATTTTTCTTTATTCCCAGTCATCCAAGAACTGGAAAGTGATCAGAAGAGAGATCATAGATAGTCTGTGCTGATAGTGGGTAGTTGGTATTTGTAAGAAAAATGTCCAAGATGTCTCCTTGGTGTGTATAGTGGAAATGCGTAGGTTCGATTGGAGCAATTATTTTTAAATTATAATTTTGTGCTATTTCTAATAATTTAGTTCCATTTTTATTAGTAGTGTTGCATGGGGATGCAACACTACTAATGTTCATACCCTTTTACAGGTGATGTTCTTGCTGTTAAAGTCACCTAAAGCAATTGTAGGAATATTAACAGGTAGAATGTTCATAATTTCTTGGTCTTGTAAATTATGCTTAGGTCTGTTGTAATAGCTAGTAATTTTGAATTTTAGATTATTTCCCAGGTTGATGATAGCTGAAGTTTCTTCAAAACCATCTCCTATTTTGCTACTATACAATGTGGAATTAAAAGATATTTTGATAATAATTGCGGTTCCTCCACCAGCATGATGTGTCCTGTCAGTACGATATACGTTGTAGTTTGGTACATTAAGACTCATATTTGGTCTTAAGTGGGTTTCTGTGATTATGGCAATGTCTATATTATATTTATCTAGAAAATTCATGAATTCAGTAATTTTAGGCTTTAGGCTACGTGCGTTCCAATTCACAATTTGAATAGGTGAAAAATTTAAGCTTTTAATTGTCATTGTTGGTTGAGGTTGCTGTCTGTTTTGCAGCCATTGCTGCATTGAATTGTTTGAGCTGATTAATAAGATCTGTTATTCCTGAGTTTTTGATATAAGAGATTAGATTTTGTAATTCAGAAAAAATATTTTTTGCTTCATTTATAGTTTCTTTGTTTTTACTAATGGTTTCATTCTTGTGGACTAATGCATTTGCATAAGATAGGTGTGGATTAGTGCTTGGAATAATCTTGCTTTTGATGGCATCGACTTTGTTATTGTTGAGGTAGTTTGATTTTGGAAATTTATTACAGCCCCTATAGCTGGCAGGATGAGCTTCTCCACAGTTTGCACATTTAGCTGGAGTGGACATGTCTTTTTTGCATTCTGAGTGGTGATGATCACCAGCACATTTTACACATTTAACTGCGTGATGGCAGGAAGTTTGGATGGAGAGCACTAATTTTTCCACTTGACTTACTTAAACAATTTATTTTTTAAAATAAAATTGGTGGTTAAACAAAATTTTTTAAAACACATTTATATCAATGTAAATTTTTTTTTTTTTTTTGGTTGTGAAAAAAATTATCAAAATTGTATGATTTTCTTAAGAGTTAACGTTAAAAAACATATTGTGCCAATACTTTTGCTTTATATATATATATATATATATATATATATATATATATATATATATATATATATATATATATATATATATATATATATATATATATAAAGGCGCCACTGTGCAGTCCGTCTACGTATGTTATCCTTGCTGTGAGAGTTGCTTATTTTTAGATCTTCTGATTCCGTCGAGCTCTTATCATTGTCTCACTGCGGGGGTGTCGTGGCCCGGAATTCCCCACTGCAACCCCGTCTCTATGCTCTTTAGCATACGCAATCACATCGATCACAAAAATTGGGAAGTTGAACTTAACACCCTCGATGACAGCGCATGCTCTGAACTTTAAGTGACTGTAATATTCCCGCATTCCTCAAATAACTAAGGAAAACTAGCATCACCTCGAATAGGGGAAATTTCCTGAAATAAATATAATAAAAAGAGAGCTGAATATTGATGTGCAACAATCATCCCGTTTTGCAAATCTGTTTTCAGACGGGAAAAAAGAGCATCTTACATGCCGACACATACGGTAATTAATACATCAATAATTTATTTCATTAATTTTTACTTAGACACAAGTTCCTTAATTTTTAATTTCTTTTTCATTTAAATGTCTTTTTCCTTTTCTTTTTTATTTACTTATATTTTTGGTTTGAATTTAATTTCATGGGAAACCTCTGTGGATAGCAAACAATTTTTAAAATCTGTGGAGTAAAAAATAATCTGTTTTTGTGCATCAAATAAAACTTCTATATCGGTATAATTACATGCATACTCTCAATCTATTTTTGCGCAGGGACTGCGTAAAAGAAAACTTATAAAAATGTCTCACAAGGATTCACTGAGCTGCTATAAAAATTAGTTTCCGCAACAAAATTAAAAAGCATTTTTTATACATTGTGTGTGAATAGTAACCGCATAAAAAAGTCTCACATAAAAAAAAAACTCAAAACCTTACGAAATAACTGGGAATTGCTGTTTGAAAAGAAATAAAGGCAAGAGGTTCGTACATTCAGGATAGCGATGCCCCGGTAAGGCAAACAGAAAAGAGAACTTAATGCAAGTCATCCAAGTATTTTAAATAAAAGATAAATAAATTTAAGAATAAGAAAAATATACATAGACCCCAGTACTAAACTAGGAGTTTCAAAGTACTGAATACTAGTACTGAGGTTATATATATATATATATATATATATATATGTGTAATGAAATTTTCTGTCGCAATACTAATGAGAGGAAATGCATATGAAAACTCAAAAAACTAAATGGCCGATTTAAGCATGCATTTCACTTTTTATTGATAATTCTGTCAATTTTATTCCAATTTGTGATTGAAATTTTAATCCACCACACAAAAAGTAGATCAAATAAGAAATCAATCGAAAAAGAGCTCAAAAAACGCATTTGAGTGTGCAATATAAAATAATTAGTATCGAGATTTTAGTCTGCTTTCCATTATTTGCAACATTTTTTAATTCTGATCTCATGGAAGTTATAGAGTTGGCGACGTCTTTGTCCTCACAGAACATCTCCTTTTCTATAAAAAGGGTAATTTCCACCGTTTTGATTATTCAGTATTTTCCGAAGAGATGTTATGTAAGGAAAAAGAAAACACAATTGAAAATCGCACCCCTTTTTCAAGACCTGCCTGCGATCAGAATGAAATGAGTGGAGCAACAGGTGGGCGTGTCGCCACCCGGATTTCGGCAGGCACGTGCCCGAGAGGACGTCAGACCAGGCTGCTGCACTGGTTCCTTTTCTTGTTTTTATTTTGTATTAATCTTATTTAAGAACCCTTTTTTTATTCTCTTGGTCGTCACAGAAATAAAGAGTCATGCCATTGTGGAAAAATTTATTTGGCACCTTTTAGCCATTTACAGCTCTGTTGGAGAAGCAAAAAATTATCAGATTTTATTTATTTTCGTGACGAATAAGTATAATAAAATATTTTATACGCTACACAATTTACACCTAACGTCTCTTTTTTCCATTTCATCGCGTGCCAGATTAATCTTTGGGCTTTTAGAGCCGGGAACATTTATTGTAGCGAAGAAACTGTATGTGTAGACTTTTAATAATATGATTATTTCTACATACCATCCATAACTACACGTTGAAGTGAATAATTAAGCTATTTCATAGAATGACTGACTATTTTTTGAAATAACTAGACATGTCAATTAACCCGTTGGGGCACAGTCATCTTATGTTTCAAAACTCAACAATCATGGGAAGATTATCTATCTATAATGAATCATCTTTTCAATATCCTCTTGTCTGAGACTTCCCTTGGAATGGGCATTGTTATTTCTCACATTATCTTCCCTTTCTTTGTTTCAAACAATCGTTTTTTGGAATTCATATATTTTCGGAGGTTTCAAAGCAACATGGGTCGCGCATGCGCCACAGCGAAACACATGCATGTTGCTTTAAGATTTCTTCTATAAGCATGCTCAGTTGGTATTGTAAAGTATTTTCATGCATTTGTTTGCGGTTTGATATCTAAACAAATGTAAATCAACAGAGTATGAAATAGGTAGGGACGCTTGATTAGATGAAGTTGAATATTTTGAAAAAGACACATTGATCAAATCAATGAGAATGAATCTGCAGATGAAATATACACTTTTAATGTTAGTATTACCTGTGCGATAAAAGTAATGAAAATCTGAAATAGGAGAAAACATACTTTTGAGCAAAAATCACACAATTTTAGATTAGGTAAAAGATCAAAAATAAATAAAAACATCTTAAAGATTGATCTTTGATGAAACTGATAAGGAAAAACAGAAATTACTGAATTTATTTATAAAACTAAATTAGGTGGTGATATAATAAATAGAATACCTGTAACATATTCTACAGCTCAGAAAAACCAACAAATGCTCAATAGATGTGTTTACCAGGTGTAAGCATATAAAATGAGTGGATTGCTAACGGATGTCCCCACGCTCATATGCAAACATTATGAAACCGTGACACATAATTTTTTTTTTTTTTACCTTTGATGCTCACGTTTAATTTATATTTGGACGAGCTTCAGCGTGCATTGTGTTTTTTTTACTGTGTTGAAAATGTCGAATTTTATGCCTTCCGACCACGATTTGCGGATAATTTTTTGTTACCATCTGAAGACAATTGCTGCCGAATTGCATCAAATGCTTGTAGAAGCATACGGTGGCAATACTCTGAGCCGTGCGCAGTGCTACAGGTGGTTTGAAAAGTTTCAAAATGGTGATTTCGATGTGAGAAACAAGGGGCGTGGCAGACCACCAAAAATATTTGAAGATGCTGAATTGCAAGCATTACTCGATGAAGATGATGGCCAAACGCAAGGACATCTTGCAGAACAATTGACTGTTGACCAGGGCACTGTTTTCCGTCATCTCAAAGCAATGGGCAAGATAACAAAGGTCGGTGGATGGGTACCATACCAGCTAACGGATCGTCAGCTGGAAAACCGAAAAATAGTGTGCGAAATGTTGTTTGCCCGTTATAAAC
Organism: Latrodectus hesperus; assembly: GCA_037975125.1. NCBI lineage: Eukaryota > Metazoa > Arthropoda > Arachnida > Araneae > Theridiidae > Latrodectus > Latrodectus hesperus. Next base: position 88,048,230 of record CM075853.1, read on the forward strand.
GCAAGTCATATCTCCATCGTATTGTGACTGGCGATGAAAAATGGATTTAGTTTGATAATCCCAAGCGTGATCGATCATATGTTGACCCCAGACAGCCGTCCAAATCGACAGCAAGGCCGAATCGCTTCAGCCGCAAGACAATGCTGTGTATTTTCTGGAATTAGAGGAGGGTGATCTATTATGAGTTCTTAAACCCGGCAAAAACGTTAATACTGATCGCTAAAAGCAACAATTACTTGATTTGAACGATGCTGTACTCGAAAAATGCAAAAAATACAAGAAACGCCAGCACAAAGTGATTTTCCTTAATGACAACGCACCCAGCCACCGTGCTAAACCGACCAAGGACATCGTTAAGGACATTGCTAGGCTGGAAGCCCTTAGCACATGCGGCTTATTCGCCAGACTTGGCTCCTTTCGATTACCACTTATTTGCATGATTGTGACACGCATTGGCTCACCAGCGCTTCACTTCTTACTGAAACGTCAAATCTTGGCTTGATGACTGGCTGGCCTCAAAAGTTTTGGGCGAGGTATTCACAAATTGCCCTAAAGATGGGGGAAATGTGTAGCTAGCGATGAATTTTATTTCAAATAAAGAAATATTAACAGTTTTTGCAAATTTATTGTGTTTTTTTTAACAATCGTTTCATTTCATTTGCATACACCTGCTATTGCACATTGAATGAGAAATTAATAAATAGTAGAACTGTTCTAATGTCAACAAAGAATCTTTCTAAGCAATGCGCAAATAGAGGGAAACTGATAAGAATACTGAAGATTATCTCTCATAAAACCGCATATAGAGACATGAACAATGCAAACAATTTCTAGAATACTCTGCCAGAAAATAAAGTCAATTCACGTGAAGATAATCAGTTTTCAGCAAATGAAGCGATGTGTTATGTGTCTAAGATCCAAGAATAATAAAACTACAGTTTCTCCCACAAAATGCGATAATTTTATTTGTTAAAAGTTTTCCTCTTATGTTTGTTAGCAGTGTATGTCGATTTAGAATCTTTATTACAAGCACACAATTCTGCATTTATAAATTACGAGAATGTTTTATTTCCTTAAACATTAAAAACGCTTAATTAAAAATATAATTATATCTTCTCAACTAAATAATGTTAATCATTGTATATGTTTAGATAAAAGTGATTAATCGGTTATTATATTTAATAACTGGTGATTATTCATAATCCCCACTAAACTCAGAAAATGTGATAGGACCACCATGGGCTACGACACACGAAGCAACACGTCTAATAAGTACAGAGACAATGGGAGTGTGGATGGCGTCCTAAGGAATGGCTCTCCATTCCCTGACAACGACTTGCTCAAAGTGCAAATTCTAAAGAAGGCAATGGCAGTATCTGCAAAGGGCGTCCAATCATGCCCCAAACGTGTTCGATTGGTGAGAGATCTGGCCAGCACAGTGATCAAAGAAGCACCTGTACACTTAGTAAGGTATATTTCTTGAGGTGTGCAATGTGCGGTCAGGCTTTACTTTGCTGATAAAAAGGATTGCGCTCTTCCTGAATATAGGGAAGTGTCACCGGTCGCAGCACATCATCCACTCAACGTTGGCTACCATAGTGCCGTCAATACGAACTAGAGATGACCTGGAATCGTACTAAATGATGCCCCCAGGCCTGAGATTACAAATAAAAAAGTTAATGGTATGAATAACATCAATTTCAAAAGTTAATTTCTTGTATAACTAGTTAGTTGAAGAACATCAAATATTATAGAATAATATCAAATTTATTTGAGAATAACGTTTGAAATTACACAAATATCATAGTAAAAATAAATAAAGTTCATTAAAAGAATAAAAAAATATTTTTTCGTTAACAGTTTTTAACTCACTGTTGTTTTTAACCTCGACAATGCTTCGGCATTAATCAATCTTGAGCCAAGACAGTGATATTTCTGCAACGCCAACGCCCATCTCTGAAGTTTTGATGACTGTAGAGCGTTCTTCGTGATAAAAGTCAATGGATTATGATCTGTTATCAATTCTACTGGTGATCCGAAGATCCACGTTTCGAACTTTTTCAAATTCCAGATGACTGTATATGCTTCTCTTTCAATAGTTGGCCAGGACTGCTGAGATTTGGTCAGTTTTTTCTGGCTTGCATAGCTGACTGGAAAGACACAGTTGTCCTTTCTTTGAGACAGACATGCCCTCAGGGCTCTCCTTCCTTGCAAGTTCGGTGAGCGGATACGCCTTATGTGTTTTGAAAACAAGCCAAATCCTGACTCTCTTTCTCCATTGGTATTGACCAATAGCTTTTCACTAAATCAATTATAGTGATAATGTTTGATTGCCCGATGTGGAATAAAGTTCGGTGTGATTCTGTATTGTAAAATCCTATGTTTTCGTGAATGCATTTAGCTCCCTAAAGTCAACACATAACCTTAATGCACCATTCCTTTTCACTACACAGACTACTGGATATGCAATTTCAGCATCGCTTTCCTCTATCAATTGCAACGACTATAATTTTCCAACTGCCGACTAATGGCTGAGTGGTTAGTGTTCCTGACTCCTGAGCTGTTGGTTCCGAGTTCGAATCCCGGTTCGGGCATGGATGTTTATTTCCTTCTCTGTTCTCTCTGTGTTTCTCTGCCTTTTTTCTGTGATGTTATATGAATGTGGCCCACCCTATAAACGGGTTTGTGGTGGTATGGCGCGGGCAAAGCTACTTGCCTCCGTGACTTGGTTCACAGGTGCCCGCTGGGTAACGACAAATGAGTAGCACTTTCTGGCCTTGTTTTGGCATAGGGTTCGTCACCCAAGTGTGTGTGCCCGCCGTTGAAAACAAAATAATTATAGTTTTCCAACTTGTTTATCTATTTCCGGTTTTAATGTTTCCGGTATTCGATAAATTTAAGATTTCTGTCTTTCTGTTTTATTTAACCTAATCTTAAGTACACCTATTTTGGCTATTTTGACTTTATTCATAAATAATTCTTTATGCTTTGACGCCTAACTCAAAATTTCTTTCCTTCTAACATCTCTCAAATGATTCAAATCAAAAATTAAAATTATTAAATTAAAATTATTTCTCACACTTGGAGTGGAATGGACTCTCCGTCTATAAAAATTTATCTTAAGGATTCCGAACTCTTTTGCAGTTTCTTGAATAACAAGGTCTCCAAAATTTGCCTTTTCCCTCTGTGCAGTTACACAGCGAATATCGGATATCATGGAAAATTCATACATGTTTGAAAGGACATTTGAAATAGTTTTTCCAACTAGAGACGAATGGGATAACAACATGTTCAAAACTAAAACAGGAGATCTAATCTGAAACACAGTTGGATCACTGAAAAACAGCCTCTCAGGACTGGGAGTATGTGGCGTGTCATCAAGAACCAACCTATCTGTAAGCGTTGGGCGATACGCTACGGTCTTCCAGGCAGAAGGTTTGGCCATTATCCACTGTCTGCGACTAAATAGGAGGAAGGGATACCACGGTAAGCGGATTCTCATTTTTAGTGACAGTCAAGCCGCTTTAAAAGCGCCCAGTTCTTTCGAAATCAAATCTAAAATGATTTTGGAATGCAGAAACCTTCTTACAGAACTGGCAACTAGAAACAAGGTGATCCTTGTATGGGTGCCAAAGCACAAAGGTATCGAAGGTAATGAAAGGGCTGATGAACTTGCTAAACAAGGATCGTCTTTTGCTCCCATCGGTGCAGAACCTTTTGTGGGATCTATTTGAAGACCCCAAAAACCAATGTTCTTAGATGGGAAAAACGGAAGATGTATAAAGCTTGGCTCAACATCTCCTGGTCAAACGTACGCTAAAAGTATGATCTGTGGATTATCAGCAAGGATTGGCTCTGAAATTCTAAGATGCTCTAGACAGAAGATACGTTTAATCGTAGGCTTCATAATTGGGCACTACTATTTCAGAAAAACACCTCCATAAAATGGGACTGTTTCAGCAAGACCCTATCTGCAGGAAATGTCATACGCAAGAGGAAACCGCCAAGCATATCATTTACGAATGAGAAGCTCTTGCCCCCCCTCCCTAGATTAACTTCTTTAGGCATCATCCATACTAGAGAGTTACACCTAGATTCCATTAAAGGGTTATCGGACTTTATTAATAAAATGGGTGACCCGAGCAACTGGAGCTAGGAAACATTGGGTTTGGAGTTAATAGTACTAAATACTGATAAAAGCAGAGGTGCCCAATGACATACAAACCCAATTCTAAGAAGAAGAAGAAGTACACAGCAAATACCTAATTTCCTTTCGCTATCCTGTTTCTCCGATACCCATAAATTTTCGCTGACCACTTCTGAAATTTTTACCCCCTTTTCTAACACTTTCTCTTCTCCCTGCATAAACAAAATCCCTTTACTGATCTGCACCTGAAAAGTATCTGTTGGAACTTTGCTCCCCATTTCCGCTTCTTCTACTTCAACGCGGCCGTTCGCTGCTTTTAACGCATCTAAAATGGAAAAATGTAATTCTCAACTAACTTATTTGTGACTGCAAATAATATACTTCATTATGAAATGAACAATTAGGATACTTTAGTGTTAATGAAATTAGTAAAGTTTTTAAATCAGCTGTAATTTTTTCTCCGAAAGCAGACGAGTTGAATTTTTGAACTCTCCTTACTTTTGAAGAATTCTGGTATTAAATTTGCGGGAATCACGCTGATTTCAGCACCACTATCAAGAACAGATTTAATTTCCTTTGTACCTAACAAAATGTTTACATTCTGTAACGTTTGTGTATTAATTGGCTTTTTTTCATTAAAAGAAGTTTCGACTCGCGCTATTAGTCTATCATCTTTCTTTTTATCGTTCAATGAATCACGATTAATTTCACTTTGAGAATTTCCAAATTTATTTCTGTTGGGACAAAAACGCAGATGTACTATTTATTTACACAACTTCCTATTCATATTTCTATCATTGCGATTAAAGCATAAGGGAGGTTGTACATATTTTTCGCTAACCTGTTTCGATAATATATCATCATGTTTACGGTGATTTGTTGGTTTATCGTACACTTCAGAAAACATTCTATCTTTAGAAGCAAACCAATTGTCGCACAGTTCAGCTATCTGTTTTTGCTTAAACCACGCATCTAATTGCTTTATTTTTACATCACTCCATGTTTCGGTATCTAGCGTATTTAAAAATCTGACAATTAATTCATTCAGTGTTTCGAAATCTCTCAATTGACAGTGAAAAACTCAAATCGCGCGTAGTCTACTCACAAACTGCATATGATTTTCATTTTTATTTCTTGTCGCGCAAAGAAGGTTTTCGAGACAAACTTCTGGAATTCTTTTAAAATTAAATCTTTCCGATAATCTTGAATTTCTTCCGCGGTGGTTTAAACTACTAAATGTGCCGCCCGTTCACCTAACATATTAAATAAAATTTCAACCTTAAATTCTTCCGCAACATTTCTGAATTCGAACGCTTTTTCGAGAGAAGCGAAAAATAAATTCCCTGATTCGGGTTTACTGGCATATAGTTAAGGTTTTCACACTTTTTTTTAAAATTTTCTAAAATATTATTTAGATATTGTCCATTCTCTCCTGTGTTTAAAGTATTATCTGTCTGAAGTTTCGTCATTTCTAATTGAGCTCTAACCAAATGAAGCTGAGTTCTTTATAATTCCAGTGCTGATTCTGATTTCTGGTGTTCTTTCTCTATAGGTTCAGCGACAGACGTATTCAAAAAAGTTTTTACAAAATGGAAGTCATTCTCAAAATATTCACCTTTTTCAATTAACTGTTTCAAATCTACAATTCCATGTTCCGATTCTACATTCAAATTTAATTCCTTAACCACTACCACTAAATCTTCCTTTTTCAATCCTTTTATATTAAACATGTGATTGTATCTTCAATTACCTAAATAACAACACTTTCTCAAATTATTCTACCCTTAATAAACCTAATACAATTTTTCCAAAACAACTATTTTTATCATTCCATAAACTAAAATACATTCTCAAATTATTATATCCTTAACAATCTTTCGTCATATACTTATTTTATCACTCCGATTCTCCTCTTCACTCAACAAACTAAAATACATAAATAGCTATCTTTTCTCAAATTATTCTTAACAAACGTTCCTCTCATACAACTATTCTACTACTAATATTTTTCATAGCTTAATGAACGCATAAAAGAGACTGTTATTTAAATTTTTAAATTGAAAGATTATTGTAATTCTCAGTCAAGAGGATGTTTTTTCAATTCTTAAGAACGAAATGTTTAATGTTGCTTTGAAAAATTTTACTTTTTTCAAATTAAAATATCATTTTTCGACAAAATAATTTGAATGTACTCCAGTCCCTATTACGAGTTGATGATTATACATATTTATCGGTAAAAATATTCAATACCTTATCACATTTACCGAGATTAGTGGGGATTATGTATAACCTCTGGTCCATATTCACCGATTAATCGCTTTTACCGTAACATATATATTGAAATACTTCGCTGTAATTTATAGCTCAGTTCTTAAGAAAACTAACTGTAGAAAACCCACGCTACCTACAATGTCAGTGTCAGGAGCGTGCTTTTTACCGAATTAACAGAAGTAAAATCTCCTACTTTACCTCATTATTCCATGAAATAATGAGTGATGGAACGTTAAAATGAAAAGCACAACTGAAAATTTATTTAAAATAAATTGTTTATTGAATCATAAATAGCTAAAATCTCTCGAAAAATACATTTTATTCTTATTGCAGAGCTTAAAAATAGGTTGCAAAATATCCGTAAATAATGTAAAACGCTGACATGAATGTACCATCGAAATTCTCCGTCTGAAAGCAACGAAATAAACCTCATCATTGCAAAGCAGCGGTTCAGAACCGAGATTTCGAGGGCACTTTAATGATCAAGTACTCGTTATTCTCTAGATACCTAGTTATATTATGGAATTGAATGTTTTTTGTATTTTGACTGACTTACCTGGTTGTTTTCTGAAATACCCGGTTATTCTATCCAATAACACATTTCATACTTTAACTGTAACATATACTTTAAATAGCTCAAATTTACAGTTTTATGCAGGGGGCAACGAAAGGAGACAACAACTAAACAATGCACCTAACACGAATGACAATAATTCATCACTTAATTTTATAAACAGTCAAACATGGACGAAATACCCAATTAGGCATACTTTTCGAAAATGTCGAAAATGGCAAAATGAGATATGACGTTTATCGCCAAACTCTTGCTGAAGATAAAATGGGATTTTAATGATTGTCGCCAAGAATTGGCGAATAAGCAAAACAGGAAATGATGATCTGAAAATGGCAAATACGTAAACATATCATGGAAAACACCTAGTTATGAATGAAAGATGCTAAAAAGCATCTTATGGATAAAAAGCAAAAATCCGCTGTATCTCGCCACATAGACAACTACTGATTTCATAATTTATTTCTGCAAATATCACTAATTTCACCAAATACAAATAATACGTCACGTATGCTAGGATTAACCACAAAAATAGTCATTCTTCTAATTTTTACACAGCATTCATACAGTTGTTATGAATGGAGATAACATTTATCATTAGTTTTAAGATTGCAATGGAATTTAATCAAGACTCAGTCAATTGAGTTACTTGAGCTAGTACAGATCCTCCCTTTATTTTGACAACAGCGGGCACTTCGCACAACAACTGCTACTCTTTTATCGCACCTGTAAACCAAGTCACTGAGGCCACGTCATACCACCACAAACCCTTTTAAAGGGTGGGTCATATTCATTCATCATCTCAGAAGGAAAGACAGAGAGAAAGAAACATGGTTCCCGAACCGGGATTCGAACTCGGGACCAACAGCCTAGGAGTCAGGAACGCTAACCACTCAGCCATCGGCCGTCTCTTTTATAAAGTGGCATTTTGGTTATGAGATTTTTATGTAATTTTATTCTTACTTTTTTCATTTTATGTTTATCAACGTTACTATAATTATATATATAGTATTTAGTTTTGATTTATTACCGAAAATAAATGTTTTGTTATTTGTTATGTAATTTATATAAATTTTCTTAATATCAACATCAAGTTACACGATGATGAACAAATAACATTGGCATGAGCATAAGTGTTCATGAAATAACATGTAAATAATTTTTGTGAAGATTCTTATTCCTCATTTAAAAAAAAAAGGTGTTAAATTACAATTTATTGAAACAGCTATATTTCATTTTGAAATTTGAATGAAACAAAGGTAGACCATATTCAATCTGATAATATAGCCGTTGAGTTACATTGATTAAAGTTTCTTATATAATATGTTGAATAAACAACGAGTTTTATGAAATCATGATAAATAAAATTTTGTCTATTGTAAAACTGGTTACATTTGCCCACTTCTCCTGTCTTTTTTGACTATAAAATATTTTTTGCGCATTTTTTTTGTCAATTTTTGTTTTCAATTCATTTGTGCAGGAAATTAATGACAAGGAGTGAATGACTATGCATTTATAAATAAATGGAAAGAGCCATTAGAGCTTTTAACAGCAGTGGAAAATATGCAAATGGGGCGTTTTGAGTCATTTTCTTTTTGTTATTAGTTTCCTGCAAATGAATTAGAAACAAAAATTAATTTAAAAAATGCGCAAGAAATATTTTCTTTCCATTTAAAAATAAATGGAAACACAAGTTAATAAAAAACTGTTCGGCACAGATACCGTATAATGTTTTTGGTGAATTTTTAGCGATTAAAACATGCAGCTAAGCAACCGTAATTGTTGCACCACAGTTTCTTTCTAAATAATTCAATCCCATTAGTAATAAGAAACATAAATAAAATTTTGAAATAATTTTTCTAATGCCCTAAGGATTTGATCCTGTTCAGCGTTACCGGGGGCATCGTATACAGTGGGTGTGCCAGGGAAGTGAAAGGATTAAAAATCAGAGAGCGAGGAACATGCATGCCTGAACCCGAGACCGACTGCTTCGGAGTTAGAGATGCTAACCACTACGCCATCGGTCGACAAATTATGAAATATTGAATAAAAAAATTGCTTGAATTAAAATCACAGGAATTCTAAGGAAAATACGAAAGTGTTGTTATTTGCTTCGCGATGGTTTCCAAAAGATATTAATCTTTAATATTCTTTGTCTTCCTGACTTCCAGATTCCAATCCAAATTCAATTTAGGATTTTATATATAAATAAATATAAATTTAAAAAACTGTAAAATCCACCAAAATAAATTTACTAACTTCAAAAATGCGCCGAAATTATTATGTAGCATCTGTGTCCCCCTTTTTCAATGGAATGTATCAAAAATTATTTATAAAAAATTAGTCAAGTAATGTATTCAGCATTGATACATAGGTTAAGACTTGAGACTGACATGTTTTTTTTTAATATTTTAATTTTCAGGTATACAATTTTTATAGATCGTTATAATAATATGTATCAATAATAATTTTTAAAATATTTGCAAAATGTATACGTAATTCATAATTTATCTAACTCATATATAACATTTAAGATAATTTCCACTAAAATCTTATATTTATTTAAGTATTATAAAGTATATTTTGTTTCAGTTGCTTTTATGTCAATTTATAATAAATTTCTAGTCATTTCATTCAAAAAAGTTACCTTGTCAGATTTTCAATTGTTACTAATCTTTGTGCGAAATAAATAAAAGAAAAAACGAATCACCATCATGCTGCGAGAAATGGTTTCTTGAGTAGAATGAAAGTGCACTTTTAAGAGTATACTTTAAAGACTTAAAGAGAAAAATATTACAAATTGCAAAGATCAAAATTTTGAATAAATGCTGGGAATAGCAGTAACCTACAAAGAATGAACAAACACACACAAATTTAGATTTGGTTTTAATATAACTATTATCAAGCACTGATGCTTGATAACACTTACCAAAAAAAAATATGAATTCTGATTGAATTCTACAAGCAAATATTGCTTGCCTGAAGAATTCATTCAGAATTCAGATTTGTATTGCTTATCAATTTAATCGACAATATCGAGGAACCCATGTGTTTCCAAAGAATGAACAATTGCATCTAGACAGCTTTTCCTTTTGACAACCTACGCGTTTCAAGATTGGACCAAATAGAGTAAGAAGAAGGTTTACCCCGAGTACATGTTGCAGAGAAGACTTCAGCGTAACTCTGAACAGTCCCTGCTGCAGCAGCATACTTCCCTGTATCATTATGCCCAGAATTGGGCTCCGTGGAAGCAACCAAGTGGGAATATTTAGAAGCATGGATTGAGTAGAAGACTCCAGTGCTTTATTTGCAACCCACAGAGGAATTATTTCACTTGAAGGACATTGCGACCAAGACGTATCCGAGCCAACTTCAGTGAGCATAACGGATCTTCATTTAAATCGGTATATTTCCGATAAGACGAACCATGCCCTAACCATCAGGTCGAACCATTCTTGCACACAATGGACATGGGAATACTTTCCTCAACCGACGAATCAGGACGACGGACATAGAATGCAGCTTTGGAAGGTGCAGATCAATGCCGTGTCAATAGATTCAAGTCTGATTTTACCATGAATTCGCCGTGACCAAGTAGTAGGTCAGCGATCTTCAAAGAAATGTTTGGGATTCAATTCCAGACACTGTTTAACAACGGTTGCGATTCAGCCTTCTGTAGGGTGGGTCGTAGTGGTTGCTGAACTATTTTAGAGCATTTAAACAATTTGAAGTCATAAATCATACTAAAGCTCAATCATATGTTCTGGGCGAGACACAGATTTATAGAACTTCCCTTTTAGTATAAAATGGAAGTCAGATTAAGAAAAGATGAATAAGGGTTATGAATGTATTTATAGTGCTCAAAATAGCGTGCTGAGATTTGTGCGATATAACGTCTTGGAATTTAAGGTAGTATCAGTGTGACTGAATCTCATTAGTCTTACAAAGCCCAGGTGTACTTGTAAGAGTAGTGAGACAGGTAGAAGGTATGAGTTATGAGAGAAGTAGGACATCACTCTATATATATATATATATATATATATATATATATATATATATATATATATATATATAAATATATATATATAAATATATATATATATATATATATATATATATATATATATAAATATATATATATATAAATATATATTTATATATATATATAAATATATATATATAAATATATATATATATATATATATATATATATATATATATATATATATATATATATAAATATGTATATATATATAAATATATATATATATATAAATATATATATATATATATATATATATATATATATATATATATATATATATATATATATATATATATATAATATATATATATATATATATATATATATATATATATATATAAATATATATATATAAATATATATATATATATATATATAAATATATATATATATAAATATATATTTATATATATATATAAATATATATATATAAATATATATATATATATATATATATATATATATAAATATGTATATATATATATAAATATATATATATATATAAATATATATATATATATATATATATAAATATATATATATATATATATATATATATATATATATATATATATATATATATATATATATATATATATATATATATATATATATATATATATATATATATATATATATATATATATATATATATATATATATATATATATATATATATATATATATATATATATATATATATATATATATATATATATATATATATATATATATATATATATATATATATATATATATATATATATATATATATATATATATATATATATATATATATATATATATATATATATATATATATATATATATATATATATATATATATATATATATATATATAGAACATAAGGTCCGAATTCGAAACCAGACACTATTGGACAAACAGAGATAAGAATTATGTTTCTACATTCGAAAGAATGCTATTGCTTTGGTAAATGCTTGGGAGTTATGCCAAATTTTCTCCCATGAGATATCTGAATGTGGCTTACTACCTGCTTAAAAGCTCTCCCAGACGACAATTTATGAGATAGATATTAAAATGCCCTACAGTAGTCCTAAGCCATTAGGCTTACTACGCGTGATGTCAAAGTCTGACTTGTTTTAACTGGGAATAGCAAATAAATGAGAAACAATTAGAGAAGTCTCTGTGAAATAACCAAAAAACTTCTTGTTTCGTCATTTTCAAATCATTAAATTCATCTAAAGAATGCAAATAAGGGTTCCCCAAGTAAATCATCGAATTATTTCAATATATTCTAAATGTAAGCAGTCTTTATTTTCAGCACCTGACAAACCTTGGAATTCGTTTATTGAAGAGAAATGAACAAGTGTCCTGAATGCCGAAGACTTGACTAAACACTGCGACTCTTTTACGTGTGCCATTACGATCGATTTTCGGCTGGGTTGGACACAAGCTTTCGGTTGTGAAAAGAATGCTCACTAAGAGTGAGAAAGGAAATGCAACTGAATTTTTTTAAGTTTTCTTCAATGTCTTGTTATTTATTATGTCTCTAAACAAATTAAAAATTTTGTGCAGAAAAATTTAAAAAAAACTTAGGGACACATACAAAACTTAGTAATGTCACAGATATAAATGTAAGAGGATTTTTGTTTAAAAAGATTTGTCATTTCTTTAATTTTAAATTTTATTAATCATAAAATGGTCGTTTCTTTCGTTCCAGTTGATATCATAGCTATATTATTTTATTTCTCATTGGTTTAAAATATCCATGACGTCAGATAACATTTCACCTACATCACGTTTACGTACATCGTACTGACGAAATGCAATCGTTAGTTCCGACTTGTCGACAAATTTGCTGCCTGTCTTCAAATCACATTCTTCGATCTGCAGCAAGCAAGGGGAAGTTCTCCATCGAATGTCAGAAAATAGTAGGCACAGTTGCCGTATAATCCATGATTCCAAATTCTGAGATTGGAGATGTTTTGGCGGATTTCTTAATCTGTCTGGCAACCTCGTTTTTATTACGTCATACATATGGAAACCTAAAAGAATTATGCTGAAAATTCTATTTTGGTAACCCTAGTATTTACGTCATCTCGCTCGTCACGATCATCTCGGCAACATTTTTTCATCGCCAAAAAAATTCAGAATTTGGAATCATGGATTACAAATTTGTTAGAACTATTTCTTTGGATTCCAAATTTGTTAATAGAACTATTTCTTATTTAAATACCAAAGTATCGGTTTGAGAAACTGTTTTCCATTAATTCAAGCCATTAACACGTTGATAATAGAACGGAAAAAAAAGCAAAATGGAAAAGACATGACAAAATATCCACTTTATGGTTAGTTTAAATCAGCAAGAAGGTTTTAATTTATTGAAAAATTCATTAATTAATAGAAGTTTAAATTAATGATTGCAATATTTTTAAACAATCTCTTTTAAATGTTAAGACTAATGCCTTGCTTACGCCGACATTAAATGTTTTCATATTTATTTCGATTTAAAAAAAACGTTTACTTTTAAATAGATGTTGCTAAATAGATTTCTAATGAAGAGCATCGTTTTGGGAAATCTAAGTTTTGTTATTTTATGTAATTCATTTGTTTTCTCGGACACTTTTCAAATTTTTTTTTTATCTTTTGATTATTATAAGATTTTATTTCCGACTGCAGCGGAAATAAACAATAAACTTAGAATAGCAATACGCAAACACAGTTGAGGTTAAAATAGTCCTGAAAATTATTAACTAATTCAAAGTTATCGAATTATTCGCAGCGCCATCAAGGTTACGGGTTCAGCATGTCAACGGCGACACCGTCGTTAAAGTCGATAGCTCCCGAAGAATTAGAATAAAGAAGTCTTGTACCAATAATTCTCGAACTTTCCGCTTCTTCTAGCTGTCAATGAGACTCGAATAAGTGTCATTGCTCTGAGAACCTGTTCAATTTTTTCTAAGTTTTTCTCTTCTCGCAGTCTTATCCAGGTACAAACTATAATTCGTGCACCAATGCACACGTCTTCTTTTCACTGATACGCTTTTCTTATTATTTACCAGAATCGACTGCTTTACTTCTTCACGTGTTTCAGTTAACACTTTTAAATATGAATTTGTTTTTCTTGCGTTGTGATTTTCTTTTTTTTCAATATAAGACAAAAGAACTAATGACTATGATATTTGATTCGATGCAGATGGATATATTTTTCAAGGAAAAAGCAAGCGTAAAAAATTTAATTTGGTTTGAATATTTTAAAAAAAATTTTAATTGATAAGATTAATGTATACTTTATTTCTCTCAATCCGAAAGTTTTATTCATTTATTAAGACTTAATAACAGTTTGAAACTGTATGTTTATTTCTTAAAAAATTAGTTAATTTGCTGAAAGAACTCTAAAGGAAGATTAATAAAGCTATTGTATATTTTAATGTCAATTCGAAAGTTTTACTGATATTAATGGCTATTACAAACATGAATTCATTTAATAATGATTATAATGTCTTTTTCTATAATCGGTACATGGGCACATATGCCGTATAATCCAGGATTGCAAATTCTGAATGTTTTTGGCGATGAAGAAATGTTGCCAAGATGACGTATTGTGACATGCGCAATGATGTAAATACTAGGCTTGCCAAAATAGAATTTTCTGCACAATTCTTATAGATCAACTTATCAATGACGTAATAAAAACTAGGTTACCAAACATATAAGAAAATTCGCTAAAAAATCACCAAACTCAGACTTTGGCATCCTGGATTATACGACATCTGCGCCGGTAGATGATCACCAAGTTCATAGTATTTGGCGAAATATTCGAAACAAAACAAAAAAAGAAAAAAAACAAATCGTCCCAATATTTAAGATTTATATACATCATAAAAATTCCAGTGCAATTAATTTTTCGATACAATTAATTTTTCTCTGGTAAATAAAAATGGTGCCTTAACATGAATTTTTGACGATTTTCAAGAAATATTTACATACTAAATCTGGTCTCACTAACAAAAAAGTAACTAAATTTATAAATTTCACTATAATCTTTAATAGATTCATATATTTTTAAAGAATATAAGCTATAATTGTACATAATATTTAACTATGCTATATCAATAAAATGTCGATTATGTAAATATACATATATATATATATATATACATATATATATATATACACACATATATATATATATATATATATATATATATATATATATATATATATATATATATATATATATATATATATATATCACATATATATATAGTATTCACTATAATACATTAATACAAAATTATTACTTCAATTAATGTAGAGTTTAAATTTAAAACATTTTATACATTCTAAATGATGCGTGAAATTTTATGTGCATTAATACAGCGCTCATAACTTGATAGCAATTTAGATGAGCTTTTAAAACAAATCTTTTAATTTTGAAATAAAATTTGATATGAATTTCAATGATTTGAATGGTCTTCTCTTTATTTCTTAACCGGGCTAATAGCTGAATAGTTAGCGTTTTTGGCTGCGGCTCAACAATTCATGGGTGCGAATCCCACCCTGGTATACTTAAGCAAAAAATAACCTTTGAGGGACAGACAAACCAACATCCTTAGGAATCTTTATAAATCATTTGATATTTTTTCTAAGTAATTCACATATACTAGTTACTGCTTATAGTATTTATCACAGTTTTTAAGTCTAGAATTCATTTTAAAATTTTCTATCTAATAATTTTAATACTTCCTATAAATTTTTCAGCTATAAAATTTTAATATAAAGTTTAAAAAATTTAGATTAATTGTGAAACATTTAATTTTGGTTTTATTTACATAAAACAACATTAGAAAATAAAATAACATATTTATTTTATTTTCTAATGTTGTTTCTAATCTCGCATCTGCTCTGACGCAGTCAGACCGGACCAGTGAAGCCGATGACGTGAATGAAGTCCGGTACTAGAAGTCCTCCCAGTCCAGTACAAGGCAGTCCGAGATGTGCTGAGGGGGTGCCCGCAAGCATTTGGGGCATCTTTTGTTACCCCCAGAATAAGAGTTTCCTAATGTAAATGATATAAGTAATATGTCTAAGCAGAAATAATATTTTTTACTTTACAAATTGTAACGAGTTTGATTGTCATTTATTTTCCTAGCATTAAATCTGACTCACTCTCAGGGTAAGCTAAAGTAAAGTTCTTGGCATTATATAAGGGATTAATTGACTTATATTTTGGATAGCAATTGACTGTCCAAACTAATTCATGTAGAAAAAAAATTGTTCTTTTATTACATAACGTTATTGCGATTAATCAGGAAGATCAATAGTATATTAAATGAACACTTTTAATATCATTTTGTATAAAGAATTAAAAAGCGACCCAATCTAAGATCCGTCGTATTCACTCATGATGACTGGGGTATGTTCAGTCCGGCATGTTCTATATGTGAGATGATACTTCTGGGGTTGCAGGCCACATCTGATGGTCTTCCAAATGACGAAGACCCGCCTTCTTTCGGGGTTCAAGAAAGCCAGAGAGTGCCAGGTTAGCAAAGTGTCGCCACAATGATGACTTCATTCTTATAAAACGATTCATTATGTTATCTTGATATATTAGAGATATTTTTGTTTTGCAAATCAACCTCTGTTATATGTTTCAGCAGTAAATTTTTTACTATCAATGTTTTACGTGTGTATGAGTCCTTCCAAATGAAACATATTAAAAGACCTTTCAAAATGTTATTTCATTCACTGCAGTGTTAACAGAGACAGTCAAATTGAGTTCAATCAATAAAGAGAATGTCATGTTGATAAGGGTCGCATAACACCAGGGTTTACGGGAGCTGGTTCACGGCCTCTGATTCTATATTCAAGGCTATCCTGTCATTCCTTCAGGACATTCGGCTATCCACCACCTTCTGACGCGCCTGTTGGCTGCTCAAGCCCCAGGAAGGTTCGCGTACCCCCTGGTTCCAGGAAAATTGGTTTAATATGAGCTAATTAATCAAAATTCTGCTTTTTGAACTTGAATTAATCAAACAATTAAAATTAAATGTCGGTTTTTAAATACATTATATATACACATATATTTTAATTGTTACAAAAGAATTTTTACTTTTTAATATCTTCATAATTTAATATAAACTTCTTCACTATTAATTGCAACTTCCCTTTATGCAAACTTCTCTTGTCAATAGCCTTTTCATTTGCACTTCTATTCCGTTTTTGGCCTTTTACGAACTATTAACTTTAGCTTCTTAGCATTTCGTTGGAAATTAATTGCATATGTTTTGTAACTTGTATATGTTTTTACTGTTTTATGATTTGATATGGTTTTGGGGTGTAAGGCCTTAATTTAGACTTTATTCCTTGGCTATTACAGAAAAGCCAGACTTTGCACCAACATGGCCAATACCCCTTCGTGAAACTGATTGTGTAGGTACACTATTCAAATTTCCTTTTCGTTCTGTTCAGGAAAACACTGTTAATATTCCATTTCAATTCAATTCCATATCTATTAAATTATAAATTACATGTGTGTATAACCTTTGAGTGCAAATATCGTCCCTCCACATAAAGGTTCAACAACTCGATTTTCGGAGTAAATGACTGAATTAATTGTTTCTTTTTAATTACAAAGGAATGAGGTTGCCATTCCTGAGCGGAAAAGAAAGAAAGCTGTCTGAGGAGTTATTGTGAGATATTGAGGGCGAGATGTTTATGAATGCGTGAAAATGTCTCTGCTATTAATTGTATCGGCGAGCGATCTGCCGCGGAGTGGAGCAATGCGAAGCCCCATTTCCCAGCAGATTCCCACAGCCTCCCTCTGTTGAAAAATGGCACTCCTTCGCTAAATATAAACTCATCAAAATTTCATTTTTACATTCTGTAATGGCTCCATAATTACCTAACTGTGATAATTTCTTCCTACTGAAATTTATGCCGATTTCAATTACCACAATTTTGTTAAAGTTTAGTTCTAAGCCTTATGCATTTTAGAACCCTTAAAACAGCTTATTAATATAAGCCTTTTCTACAATTATTTAGATACATTTATGCATTCCATGTACACTTTAGACTGCCTAGGTACTTAATTAAAGTTTTGTATTTTATACGTGAATATTTTTTAAAAAAATCAAATTTTTAACTATTTTATTTTTTAAATAGTTTTTAACTTCGTTTACTTGATAACGTTTGAGGTGTACTTTGAAAGTGAAAAAAAATTCTTTTAACATTTTAATTGAAAGCTGTCCGATGGCGGATAGGTTAGCGTCCCTAACTTCGAAGCATTATATCCTGGGTTCGAATCCTGGTTCGAGCATGGATGTTCCTTTCTCTCTGTGTGTTTGTGTTTCTTTATCCCTTCATTTTCGAGGCGAAGATGGCACACCCACTGGGGACCCCACTGTATGAAATGCCATAATGTTCGCTCATTACAGCGCTGAATAGGTACATCCTATTCAGCCGGTATTAGAAAAAAAATTTGATGATAATATTTTCTCATCTCTGAACATATTTCGAAACTATGGAACCATTATAGTTTCGAAAGTTTTGCAAGACTGAGTAATACATTTAAGAAGCTACTACATAAACATTTGACAAAGCGCTTTGTGTGAGCAATCACATAGGATTACAAAAAATAAAAGAAATTTGAATACGAAAAAAAAGTGATTATTCTGAAGCTAAGATTTTTTTTTTAAATATCTTACAAAAATATCGATACTTTAAGCATTCGAAAACTTAAATTAAAAGAACAAAAAGAAAGACTGCTGATTTTTGTTGATTATGAATTAATGCATTTTTCTCCCAAATAATTCTGACAATTTCTGGTGTCTTTTCATTTGATGTCACTCCCTTTGTTTTTATCGTTGCCTGCGATGAGCGAATCCAGTGATTTTTTTTTCTCGAAATAAAAATATTGAATTTTTTTAATTATGCCCTCGTATCGAAAGTTGTAAGAAATTTTTTTTTAATTAAACTCATTTTTTTAACAAAATTGTGTGTCAGTATCTGCAAAATGAAATTATATTTTTACTACTTTAAAAGATGGTGGAATTTTAATGTATTAATGGATATTCTCGAGAGTTATAAATTATTCAAGTATGTGCAAGAGAAATATTTTGATCTCCTTTTTGATACTTAATTATGGTCATTTATAAGTTTGAAGGAAAATTCATAATTTAAAAATTACACTATAAATTCGTACATTCAAACTAAATTGCCTTATTCTAAAATTTTTAACTCTAACATATTATCTTATCCCACGAAATTCTGCTGTATTTCTTTCTTCAAATTATGTTATTATATTTCATAAAGTTTTGCTTCTGAGTGTTCTGCAAAGCTTTTTTCATTTCCTTGCAATACACTGAATAATTATTGTTGAAGCAGTAAACCTGACCTTCTCAAAAATGTTCCTCCAGGCCTTTCTGTTTTTAGCCTTCCACTTGATCACTCGTAAAATGGCGAAATCCCTGTATGGCCCCATCTGAGGTCGAGTCCGCCGAGCTGGCAGCCGAACGGTTAGCGCTCTTGCCTTCGGTTCAACAGTTCGTGGGTTCGAATCCCACCTTGGCCATGAATGTTTGTAGTGGTTCGGAATCCACTTTAAACCGTAGGTCCCGGTCTAATTAGCCCTCGTGCGCAAAAAATGACCGTTGAGCGACAAACCAACCAACTGAGATTGCGTCCACTTGTTCCAGGGAATGTTTTCTGCGTTCATTCCAATAACACGACGAAGTCGTTTAATTATCTGGGGTTTATGCAAATACATAATGCTGAAAATAATGCTGAAGGCATAATAGCATTCTAAAACTGATGGTGTGTGCCATAAGCCCTCAGAGCTGCGATGGTTTAGTGGGTGAGGGCGTCGTTCGGAAGGTAGTGAGTTCGAATACCGGCTTAACCGAAGATCCATCGAGTTCTCTGAAGGCGGCAGGGACACGTTAAATAAATCGCAGTATCCTCCAAATGAAATGATACCTCTGGCAGGCCAAGAATTGGGGATCTTCTGCTTGGTCCCTGCTTCAAGACTCCCTTCTGCTGTTTCTATCTCTAGCTGGTAGAACCCAATTCAGGGTCAGGAAGTATGCTAGTGCAACAACAACCATAAGCCCTCAAATTGTGTACATTTAAAAATGGTTTATATCATCCGACGCTAAAAGAGCATTTTCGTTGTTTTTGCTTCATTATCTAAGTTTCTGATGCGTTTGATGAGACATTTATAAACGAATGGCTTAGTCTTCCTTTTAAATAGTTTGATTTCAGATCTTTCCTCCATAAAAGCATCGATCGCATTCACTTCTGAACTTTAAATGCTCAGAGCCCCTGTATGTAGTAATAATAGTTATTGAAAAGAATTATTACGTAATAATTATTGATGTAACAAATGATTGTAATGTTATCGAAAAGAATGCAATAGTTAATGAAAATAATTATTTAAATGTAACTATAATAAAAAGTCGTAAGCTATTTAAAACTAATGCATTTAATTTATACAATTCATATTAACAACACATTTACCAAAGTATGTGATAAGTAAGATAATTTAGGCTGATCTGTTGAAACTTCTTTCATTCAATAATGCCAGTTAGTATGTAATCCCTCAAATGAATCTTCATTATTGATTACTATAATAACAAAAGCATTACTGTTAATAAAATTAATAACACAATAATCGTTATTAAATTTTTTGTTTTATAAAATTAAAACGGAAACTTTACAAAAACAAATTTTAAATAAGAAAAAATAAGCTTTTGTGACTTTCATCATCATTTAACAAACTTTGTGTAACACTATAGTTCAACATGAATATGTAAATAATTCAATAAAAATGTCATAAAACATCAATCAATCAGGAATTCAAATTAATTTCCAGCTCAAGGGCAGAAGTTACCTTAACAGAATAATTGCGACTGGGTTTTTTTTATTTTATTATTATTATTACTGAGATGAGAAAAAATTTATTTATTCTTAACATAATCATCATTTATAATACTTCACAGAATTATAGTTTTATACAATTCTCATTTGCAAATAATTCATTTGTCAAATTTTATTAATATAAGGATAAAAATACTCTATAAAATTTATCATACAAGTATTTTTTAAACCAAATTTTCATACCTTAAAACTTCAATTGAAAATAGACGCGCATACATTTTCACTGAAAATTGAAAAAATAGTTTAATAAAATTTCGTTTAATAAATTATATTGTTAAATAAATTTTTTATTGCTAAAGACTTCTAGTGGAAACACAAAAACTAATACGTTTTTTTTTAAATTTTCAGCTTTTAGCTTTAATTTAGAAGAACAGCTTAAATCTTTCTGTTTTTCATAAAAATAAATTTTGAAAGATATTGTCATGAAAATAAAAGATATAATTAAAAGTAATAAAGTTTAAAAAAATAGTCCCATTACAAAATATTTTTTAAGATTATCGATAAGTAAGTAAAAATAATCAAAATTAATCTTTGTAACATGATTTAGTTTCCTGGAACAAACAATATTTTTCCATGATTGTGGGATTTTGAGTACATACAACATTAATTCCCGCTAAAAAAGAAAGTTCCATTGAAATAAAACGCATTTATATATATAAATATTTATTCATTACATATTATTCATTACATTCATTCATTACAAAATCAGAAAAATTCCTGGAAACTTTGTGAAATGAAAAGTGTCTAAGAAATTAATAATTAGAATAATCGGTGTTTTAAATACAATAAATTTTGATGAAATTGTCTCACATTTATATAAATTGTGTTTAAGAAGTAAATGCATGGATTCAATTTACTGTTCCCAAAACTATGGAATTGAATGAAAGTTTTTTTCTCTTTTAAAAGAATTTAAGAACACATAAGTTATTTAGACTTTGTAAATTAAATTTTTTATAACCAGGATCTTACACTGTCATTTGTAAAATGTTCATGTTATTATAAAAAAAATAACAAAATGCAATCTTCATCTCTTCAATATATTGTGTGTGTAGTGCCATTGAACAAAAAGACATTCTTCAGAAATTATCACATTTTGCATAAATCATGTTTAAATAAATGCAAAAAAATTAAAAAACATAAATGAAATAAAAATAAGAACTTAAAACAGGTTTACAAATGAAATCAATATCGAATATTTTTACAAATCCGTCACTCCAATTTATATATCTCAAAATGTTTTTCTTTTGCAGGTATTTCTCCGCCAATGTGTAAATTAAGTTTCCACCTTCCTCGAATTTCCCAGAAAAATTCCGATTTCACTTCCATCTCAATTTAGGTAGACCGAATTATAACGCCAAGAAATTGAAAGGAGGACCCTGAGGCCGACAGGTAAACATCCCGCGTTATCTTCGAGAAATAAAAAAATTCCTGCGTACGGATTCAGAGAAGGAAAAAAAAAGATAATGTATAACTCGAAAGAAATGGAGGTGGGGAGGGTCAGATAATAGAGCAGTCGGGGGACGAGAAGAAGAAAACAAGAAAGAAGCTGGGAAGGTAGGTAGCACGAAAAACCTGCAGTAGCTAAAGGTAAACCTGTCACACGCACTGGTTTCCGGCCCCAGGGTCTCGTAACGGCCTCGCTTGCTGGGTCGGCCTCAGTTCTCTGCGCGTAACCAGTTCGAGCGGCGGCAGCCTCCTGAACCAGCTCTCGATGTCCTCTCTCTTCGCGGCATGATGCCCGTGCCATGACCGCAGCAATTCAGTGACGTTTCCTTTCCTCTAAGTGTGATAGAACTTGCGAACATGCTGGCCACAAAGGCTCTCCTGTGTGTTTTCTTGTCAAGTATCGCCTGTCACGGCGTGCTGGGTGAAGTACTGTCGGATAGTGACTCGCTGCACAGTGAAAGAACCGAATTCGCAAGTCCTCATGATGGAGCAGTTGCGATGAATGACTTTTCTTCGCAGTCCCCAGGGAATGACGAAATTCCTGGTTCAACTCCGGTGGCGGACATGGATTCAGATTCTGACGAAGATAACGTGTCCATGACACTGACGCCGATGGAAACTGATGGCATCGATACGAGTACGCATATTACTATGTCAAATATTCCGTTTTTGATCAGTACTCACAAAATGGATGCCAAGAGCGATAGCAAAAAGAAAAACACGTTGCTTTATAAAAAGAAGGATAAGGTTTTTGGAGATGATGAAAGTACTGAATCTCTGGAAAAGGATATGGAGATTTCATCCACCGTGACAACCACGGAAAGTGCCATGCCGACTACAACGGTTTTGATGATTGATAAAGAATTGAATGAATCGTCGACATTTGAGGAAAAATTGGAGGAAACAACTCTCGCTCCAAAAATGTCAATAGAAGCGGATAGCGAACCGAGAAAAGCTTTGGAAGCACATGAAGATAAATCTCCAATGACGACATCTAAAATGTCATCTGACGAAACAAAAGAGGAAACTACCGTTCCAACCGACCAGACGGAAACAACAATAAGTCCGCTTTCATCCCTCGAGACAATGAAAGATTCAATGGATACAAATGCTTTCCCAACCACAACAAACAAGGCGCAGAGTGAGGAGACAACACTAAGCCCTTATACAGAAGGAGAAGCATCTGAGGTTTTAATTGATGCGGAGAACAATGGGCCCGATGGCACTTCAGCGACCTCGACCATCCCCCACGACTCCATCATCGACCACTTGGATACATCTGGCGTGGTGGAGGAAAATGATAGCCTCGATGTCAAAGATGTGCACAGTTTGTTCACAGCCCAAGACGGTGCTGTTATCAACCACCTGCGCCACGGTGAGGAAACGACAACTGACCAAGAGCTGGCCACTGCAGCACCGCCTCTCCGGAAGCAAAAGCAGATGACTCTCGATAATGCGGAAGAGAAGTGTGTCTGTAACGAGCCTAAAATCGTTGTGAACCCGCTGGCCTGCGTGGGAGGTAGAACTATGCCCGACCCAAACTGTTCCTGTCGAACCATTTGTGCCCGGGAATCTGGGGAGTCCTGCTCCCCCACTGAGCCTTGTGACGAGGAGTTCGGACTCCGGTGCAGTCCTCAAGACAACACCTGCCACGGTAAGCACCATAAATTTCTCTAAATCTAAAATGCCCTGGACAATATTTCAAGCAACTTCATTTTTAATGAAAATTTATGTGCTAATCGGAACACTAAAAAAGAATTCATTTCATTTAAACTTATCAATTACTCTAAATTTCAAGCACGACTATGTAGTATTTAAAAATATACAAGTTCTCATTTGTTAATTTGCACCAAAAAATTTTAAAAACAATTTGTTAGCCGCTTAATGTACTTAAAAATTATTAATTATTCTTTATATTTTTAAATTTAAATATGAAAATACAACATTCATAAAATATGTTTACATTTATGTTTTAATTTAAAAACATAAAGGTTTGCATTTGTTAATCAGCACTAAAAAATTTAAAAAATATTTTTGTCAACCAGATAATGTGCTTGAATGTTATTACTTATTCTTCATTCTTAAATTTAAATAGAAAAATGAGACATTTATAAAATAAGTAATTTTATATTTCTTTGTTAGTCAGAAAATTTAAAAAAAAACTGCTTTAATTGGTTAATTTTTTACTGCCCTAAATCGGAGATTTAATTGAAGTGTGGAAATTCTATTGTATTTCAGCGTTAATAATAAGTTCATAAAATGTATAGTACCAAGTGATCCAAAAATAATAAAACATAAAAATAAATTACCAGTTTTTCCAATTTTTGTTCTTTTCTTAATTAAATTAATATCCTAGTGCTCTGAATAATTATTATTATCAGAACTCTATTATGGAGGAAAATATGAGGAGTTGTACGAAATATATCCATGGAGAAAATCGTCCTTTAAGGTTTTATGTGGGGGAGGGCAGTTGGGAAGATGTGTAAATAAATGATCCTAAAGTTAATCCAAAATTCTGCGTCTTTTTGAATTCGATGTTGAGAATCGTTCGGAATGGCGAGGCGTTTTCATTAATTGCTGTGGAATTGTGTAACTGCTCAAAATTTCAGAAATCGCGTCATTTCATTCATTTATCCCAGTTTTATTTTCATCTTGTTGAGCATGAGACATTCATTTCATAGCAACCGCGTGAAAAACTGCTTAGAATTTGTCTCTTAAAGAATTAGAGAGAAAGTACAATTAGTGATTTTGACACAAGATCGAATTTTAGTCCTAAATCTATGCACACATTTTATACTGATTAAATAAATTCTTTAAAATCTGAAATGTATTAAAAATTCAATTGGTATTTCAATAAGAAATGGTATTGATTACATTTAAAATATGAAAACTACATCTTAAAATAAGACGGAACTTAGCAATATTTTATAGCTTTTTTTGTCTTTTCCTGTGTTATATAGTGTAATTTTATTTTAATAAAATAGCAAATATTAATAGAAAATTCACAAATGCATTATAATTAACCTATAAAGAGAAACTCGCGATACAAGAGTTATTCATCACAGTATTGTGAGAAACAGAAAACACTTTTTCGACATCCTTTGCTGATTTTCTGAAGTACATCCTACCTGATGATGTCGAAAGATTAAAAAGAGGAACATTTTAGAACACTCGAGTTTTCCAGATGACGAAATCACTTCAACCGTAAACGCTTGCAGTTCAGTAACTTGTAACAGCTCTGAGAAAGGACAAAAAGTGTGCGAAGTGAAGGGAGATGATACGAGTGAACGCCATTTCTATTGTCACGATTTGTTAAACACTTCGATAGCATGAATGGCAACATATTTTATCGGAGTTTAATTAATTGGTTGAAACACGCATGCGCAAAAGGGAAAAGTACAAGGAGGGAGGGATCATTACATCATTCATGAATAAGTATGTACAATGAAATAATTTTTATTTGAGTCCTATTTATTGAATCTACAACTCTTTCACAGTAAGCGCTTTTTTTACGAACTTCTCATTTACGAATATTCTTAATTTTACGAACTAATGGCTGTTTCATAACAGGACCCCATAAACACAATGATAAATTTTATTTCCTATTTACGAACTAAAATAATGAAAAATCTCATTTGCGAAATAAAGATGACTCGAAATTCAACAAAAAAACCCTTTACTGACCGAAACAATATGAAAAAAAAACTTTTTTTAAAAAATCACAGTACAAAGCTGTTTCTCCTTAATTATTCTAAAATCTCCCGGCGAAAATGGCTTTTCACTATCTCTGAATATGATAACCATATTTTTAAAGAAAGTTCCCCCTAAAAAAGAGATTATATTTGAATTTTTAGAAAAATGAAATACGAATCAGCTTAAAAATAAATTAAGTCTTCTATTAAAATATGAAATAAAATTTCTTTCTATAAGAACTTCTGAAAGTGTTTGCAATGAGATAATTGTACATGGAAACTAGGAAACATAAAATGAATTTTCAAAACAAAAAATAAGATTAATTATAATTAAATGTATATAACTAAAAACCAATGTTTGCTGACATTTTGGAGGGTGGTAAAATGTACATTCTATACTGGTTGATTTGGTGGAATTCGGTGGTTTGTTTTTTAGCTTTTTTTGTATTTATCATACTACTTTTTTCAGCATTTTGTATTTATCATTTACATATTTTTATAATACCATATTCATATATTTACATTTTGAGATCATCACTTTCTTTGCTTATGCCAATTCTTTTTTACAATTGTAAGAACATCATTTTCAACCTTCGCAACTTTTGGCGACCAGCATCAATGCCTCATTTAGCCTTTGGCGACTTTTTTGAGAATGTGCCAAAGTGTTTCGTATACCAGGATTTTACGCAAAGTAAATTCCATCATTTTATTCTCATTTGCGAAGTTCCTTCTTTTCATGCGAAATGGTGAGCGCACCAGGGAATGACTTGAGCGAAAGCAATCATCATCGTTATCGACCTTTCAGCAATTACAGTCAACTGGGAAACTCTAAATTTCAGATCTCAATGCCAACTATCGAAATTGATTTGAGAAATATTGTTACTGTGTTTGCGATCCCCATCATTTAGCTCGGCCCATCAATTTTTTTTTTCCACTTTTGGTACTCATTACCCTATATTTTTGTTTAAATTTTTGTTCTTCCTCAATTTTTTTCGGGAATTCTTTTTATAACTTTGTTTCAAAGAAAGATTTCAATTTGTGAACTGATGCTGTTTTCAATTGCTCAACCACATGATGAAAGTTAAAAATAAATTATCGCTAATATATATATATATATATATATATATATATATATATATATATATATATATATATATATATATATATATATATATATATTGAAGCTTTTTATTGTGTCTAAAAATAAATGTAATAATTTTTTAGTTTCAGTTTTTGACGTATGGCACATATTGTCAGAAAATTCAATTTAAGATTTGAACATAAAGGTGGAAAGATAAAACTGAAATATTTTAACTATAATGTAAATATTTTCTTTCCCTTAAACTCATGATTTTCTCTGCTTTGAGATTATTTATTTTATCCTCTGTTCACCATAGTTAATTAACAATGAAAATAAATGCTATTTTTCTTGAAACTCTGAAAAAAAGCCTGGAATTATCTCCAAATTCAGAAAATTTCGTCAATTTTTTTATGACATGTGTGATGTATGTTTTTATTACTACGAGAAAGTACAATAAATTTAAATAACAATTTGTGGCCGAATGAGAAATTGTCGGTATAAATATCAAGTGAAAAATATTTTATTAAAATAAAAGTAATAAATTATATAATGCCATGTTGTTTCCATTAAATGTTGTGATCTAGAATTAGTTGGGTTATTCATTACATGTTCTGCATTGCATTAACTACTTGAAAGGCACTGATTGAAGAAGAAATTGAAGTACAGTGCACATTTGATTTCTTTGACGTTGTTCTGCAGCATGTCTTCCGCCGGAGCTTAGTTTGTTTCCAGATGATGCCTGACTTCGGCTCCTCTTGAGAAATGCAAAGCAACTCTTTTCATATCAGTACATTGAAATTAATTTTTTGCTTATTCTTGAAATGAAGTCTAGCATTTGTATTTTTTGATATTCATAGTTTTAATTTTCTTCCGAACAACTAGAACCATTGCAAATGCTGTACCTGTAAACTTGTATTGCATCTTAGAGAACATAGAATCGTGGGAAGAATAATATGAGAACCATTAAGCATCCGAATATCTAAACGTTCGTTGTCTAGGTGTGTATAGACCCCTTTAATTATAATTGGAGTGAATCATCTATACTTTTTAATAAGTCTGTGCCAATGAGATTGTTTACTAACAATTAAATCAAACACAAATATACAAGATTCTCTTTTGGTTACTTTTTGTATTGTTTTCAAGTTTAAAGTTGTTCCTTTTGCAAAATAAGTTACATAATCAATTTATTAGTTTTGGATTACGAGTTCCCAGATAATTTCAAGACCATTTTTTTATTGTGTTTCTGAAATATTTTTATCTGAACTAAAGTATTTGATGATCGCTTCATTTCTTAAATTTCTGATTATATTAAAAAGAAACTAATAAAAAGATTACAAGTATTTAAATTAATGGTATATTCAATAAATATGGCATATTAGTAAAAAATTACAAAAATGGATCATTTCTTACAGATTTGCATTAATTTCATAATCTGCGTTTGGATTATGAAATTTATTTAAAATGTTAGTCACAAAATTAGCTTGTTACATCGGCTTATCAGAAACATTAAAACAAGTTAAAGGATTGTAAAGCACGTGTGCGTCGATGCATATGAATAAGCTTTTGGATTTACCGCTGGCAATATTGGAATCTATTCAATTTTGAGATTCTTTACACGAAATATGCGCCAATTGCATCTACGAAAAGGCATTACAACATTTTGCAATGTGATTAATATTATCACTTCCGAGTTACTATATTACAAATGTTTCCAGGAAGAGTGATGAAACATTTGTGATACAGTAACTCGGAAGTGATAACATTAATATCAAAGTGATTGCCGGCTGGCAGTTGTCTGAGGTGCCTGGTCCTAGAACCTCAACCCTCATTGGATATCTGGAATGAAACTTGGGAGCTATATCTTGTTCTGATTGGCATATCGAGTAGAGATTTTAAGTAAGCGGGGCTTATTGGAGTTTACATGAGAAAAAGTAGTTTTTTAAAGTAGAATAATTAAGAAATTAAATATTAAATTTATATTTTTAGTCTTGAAATTTATTTATGTTATAACACATAAGCAATATTTACAAAAACATTAGTAACATTAAGCAATATTTACAACATTAGGCACATTTAACAACATTATGCAGTATTTACAAAAACATAAAAGATACAGAAAAGTCCTTAACTCCACTGCTAAAAACAGTGAGAGTGATAAAAGTTGCAAGGCAAAAACACTAAGACATGACTGTACAACATATAGAATCCTTTATTTTTATTTTTTATTTATTATTTTATTTTTTTGTTACTATATACAATTTATTTATTTGTATTTTTTTTTATTTTATGTATATATATATACATACATATTATTTATTTATTTTTCGTATTATATAATTTTAATTACATTAATATCAGTACACAATTCTTAAACTTTTCTGTGTTGATTTAAAAATTTTAACTGTTATGGAAGTTGAAGTCCATAGAAATTTTATGAATGTTGAAAATATAGCCATATTTTGGATGCTAAAAACAAATAGGCTTCCCCCAAAGTACTCTTCTCGTTAAATAAGAGATTGAGAAACAGCGAGTTGTGTTAAGTAATTCATTTATTCTTTGGAAATCCATGTGATATACGAATGAGATATCCGAAATTCCTGCATGCGAAGAATCCTAGCAGGGATCGGTTTGCTTCAAATACTTTTGTAACGAAGTTTCCCTACGAAACACAGACAACAATTCCTCGATTTAAAATAAAGGACAAAAAAATTTCGCCGAAGATTTTGAAATCATTTCCGTTATCCACCTACATCTGGGTTGAGCACATGTCCTCATTTCTCAGTCTCTTACCAGCAGATGTGTGGATCCTGTTGTTCTTCTTTCCATCGTCTGCTGTGAATTTCCGTAAGCTTACAGATTTCCTCGCATAAGGATTTGGAAAAATTAAAATGCATGAGAAATTTTAGAAAAAAATCTTTTTTTTTTAATCCTGCTATTTTTGATTAGTAACAATGCAACCATAGTGTGCTCGTTTTTGTGAAATAAAAAATATTTTGAAGTCTTTTCATTTTTAACTTAGACAGAATTGCTAATAAACTGTGAAATTAATTTTTCTACTATTCAATGCACTCATAGCGCTTCAAGCATTTTCATCGTATAATTAATTATGCAGAATTTTCTTTTACTTCTTATTGAATGACGTGATCCTCATTGTTTCCATTTTTGGATGTTTTTTAATTTTAATTTTTTAATTGCAAATTATAGATCGCAAGGAATAATATATTGATTGTCATATTTTAAAAATACATTTTTGAAATTCATTTTTAAATAATATTATATAAGATATTCGGCAAATTTTAATAATTCGTTGTTTCAAACATTCATTTTTCTGAATTTTCTGCTGAGTTTTCACACTCTCGCGCCATATCCATTCGTCATATCAGGCTTGGATCTGCTTTTAAGTGCGAGTTGCAGTCTAATTCGCTCTCTTGTGCAAAACATTGACAGACCAGTTTTATTTTCTAAACATTCATCTATATTAGATGAGAGCTTTAACAACTATTTTATAAGATGTACATAATTGTGTGTTTTGCGCACTTGTTTTAACGTGCTAAAGCGATTGTCAATCGTGGTAGAGTGAATTCTTACAAAAATGCATACATTTCTTATTATACACAGCAGAGTGAGTGTTTTGCTACCTCTAAATAATTTGTTCACGCGTAATTCTGTGTCATAAGTTGCCCTGTAATGATGGAACTTCCGCCATTTCTGCGGTTTTTAATTCGAAGAATTTTTTTTGAGCTCACATAATTTTTCTCCATTTGTGAAAAGTTATACTATTTAAAGCATTGGTCAGTGAACTTCATGTCTACCGGCGATTTATTTATGTGCTGAAAGGCAGCCCGATTCCAAACAAGAAGGTAAAGGAGGGGCTGAGAGGCGATGACCTCCATTCTTTGCCCCCGGCGCGCTTCAGCCTCGCGTCTCCCTCGCCAAGGGTTGCCACTGCCAAATGGAAGCTTGGCGAAATATTTAGTTTCTTATTTTGTGAGTCTGCCAGTTTAACACGATTATTGTTTACACTGGCATCTTCAATAATTTTCCTATGAAGAATAGGGTAAGTGTGTAAAATTTTGCTGATCTAAAAAGAATAGCACCAGAAGTACAATTTTTTTGCAATCAATTAGAAACTAAATACCAAATAAGTTGCTTGATGGACTTTTTTTAGGTTCCTTTAAACCACACACATAAGGGTATCAAACTCAAAGACTATCTTGGGCTGAACATGCAAGGTTTAATTTTAAGTGGACCACACACACACACAAATAAAATCAATAATTTAGGCGTAATAAAACTGCGGCCCAATCTTGTATTAAAATTCTTTACAAATTATTGCATATTATTGCATTTTAACGCAAATGTACGCATATCAGTTGTTTTTACAGCTAAATACTGTTGATAATTTTTGATAAGACATCTTATTAATAATTTATATCGTCAGTTTTTTCGTTTAACAAAAAATTGTTAGTTATTAAACAGTAAAACATTTAATCAACTTCTCGTAAGGTTTTGTGTTTATATTTTTTATAGTTGCTCTTACAACTAAATACGGTTGATTACTTTTACCAGGTCATCTTATTAAGTAATTTATACCGTCAGCTTTTCATTTTTAAATTATCATTTTTTTCTTTTTGATAAAGTTGCTTAAAGAATTAAAATGTTTCTGACTTTGAGTTCAACATAAAAGATAAATGCATAAAAAAATTTTAGATAATGATGGAGGAAGAAGTTTTTGATGTGAAATAGAGAGGGGTGTTTTTTATATTCAAAGTATAGGTTTTTTTTTATTTTTTATGGAAAATTGAATAACTTCATGGTGCTTGAAGTTATAGAATGAAACTATCATAAATCCCCACCTGCGTGATTATTCTCCTCAACATCGATAGAGAAACAATATCCAATGAATCTGACAACCGTGATGGAATCAGTCAGATAACGGTAGTCTGCTATTATTTTATTAAATTATGTTAATAAAGATTAATAATAGAATTAAGAAACGTAACTGAATACAATTAATTGGTAAACCTAGTATTAATAAAGGAATATTAATTGAAACTTTTGACTATAATTATCAACATTTTTAAAAAGATACTGCAGTTCTAGAGATGTATTATTTTAGTTTTCTCTGATAAATTGAAAAAAATTATTCCATTATTTTAACATCAACTGACAATGCGGTCACTACTGTTTTTGGACATTGGAGTAGTGAAGATAATTCGGTACGAATTACAACTACTAAATGTCAGTTTAACCTAAAATAATCAATACAGACTTCATCCGGAAGAGAAAATGGATCTTCTTTATTTCTATAAATCGGCCGACGCCTTGAATTTATCTGATTACTAATTTCTTGTAATATAGCCAAAGAAATTAACGCTGCCATTCTTCTCTATCCATGAATATCAACAGGAAAACACCTGTTGATAAGTCGCAACGACAAAAAGAACTTGCGCTTGCCGATCAGAAAGAGCAAATTGCCAAATATTAATAATCGATTGCTGCTCCGCCTAACGGCCTATAGGGGAACTCCAAACAACTATCGCATCGACAGGGCGGAATACGCGTCCTGTGTTGACTTTGATCACAGTTAATCACATTCTTAAGCCGTTCTTGAGTATCCTGCTGGTATTTGAGAAAAGAAAAGTTTAAATTTTGCATCTTTGGTTCCTAGAAAATATGTTTGTTAAAGTTTGGTCAAATAAATCTGCCGCAATATAAAAATTTTCAATAAAAATGTTTAATATCTCTTCTAAAAGATTCTTCCTACAAACTATTCAAAACGTATGTTTTTTATTATCATTTATAGATAAAAGAAATTGCGATGTACAAAACCATATTCATAAATAAATGACAGTGTCAGATTAAAATATTTTAAAACAAATTCTGTTGCTGCTAAGAGAATAATAAGTAAAAATTAATTTTAGATACCTCACGAATTATTTGAAAGCTTGCATTTCGGATTTTGATATTAACAGTTTTGACCAATTTCAGGTGTTTCCAAATTATGAACAAAACAATTTTCGTTTTGATTTTTTAGAAGCACTGCTATTGCTTTTACTTCTTTAGGAATCTTCTGATGTAATATTTTAAAAATAATTTCTTAACAAATATTTTTGTCTTTCAAAATTATATTCAACTATATGTGATTAAAAATTATTGAGATTCTGATGCTGAATCGAAATTTTTATTTGTGAGTATTTGGAAATTATATAATTTCCTGCAAATAAAACCATCACTGCAAAAACAGCGAGTTTTCATTTCCTCACAGACTTTTCGTTGTTTTAAGAAACGGCGAATATTCAGAATTCTGACACACACAAATTTTCTTTTCATAAGACAAGGAATCAACTTGAAATGCTGAAGGGAAATCTTACCAAACGAATATCAATAAAGTGAAGGTAGTTTTACAACTTCTTTTTTTAATTTGGCTAACTTTAATAACACATCGTAGAATTATTTTGGCATATAATTTTTGATTTACAAACTGATATCGATGGCCAGCAACATAATGTTTGGATAACTTTAATAACACCGCAAAATTACCTCAGGCGCATCATTTTTGTTAGAGTTGCCAAAAGAGATCTTAAACTTCTGTTTGAATGGATTGTAAAAGTTATTTTTAATTTTATCGTTGTGTGCTTCACACAATTCTAAAATGTCTGTCATAAGGAAA
Organism: Latrodectus hesperus; assembly: GCA_037975125.1. Classification (NCBI taxonomy): domain Eukaryota; kingdom Metazoa; phylum Arthropoda; class Arachnida; order Araneae; family Theridiidae; genus Latrodectus; species Latrodectus hesperus. The sequence continues at coordinate 88,082,078 of CM075853.1, forward strand.
AACCCAAAGGAATTCTTATCTATTTTACATGTAGAATTCCTTATTTTTCGGATGGAAAAGGAAGGTCATTCTATCGAAATTGACATTTAGTTATGATGAAATGATAGATTGTATTTTTTCTGTTCAAAGACCAGCAATAATTTTCAATTAAATAAATCTAAACAAAAAGAGAATGTTTTTTTTTATTTAAATTTAGTTTTGCAATCATTCGTGGAAGCACTTGGTTAAATCACTTAAAACTTTGCGTTGCTTAGAAAACAGTCTGAGATCCAATCGGTGCATTCTTTGAGAGGCTAATTTAAAAGAAAGGAAAGAAGAAAAGCATTTCCATAAACGTAAATAAGTCTCGCATTCCAGTGGAAATATTGCCCTGGCAATTACTAGAACACGATTTATGCGTGAGAAAGTATGATGAGAATAAAGCGGAACGCATGTATGCTCCGCTGCTCGCCACTGATTGGGTCGTTTGATTTGGCACTGAAACAAAAGAGTTCTTTTCAAATAAAGTGTCACAGAAAGACAATTAAGTCAGGCTGAATCTTTAAAGTTATTTATTAAGCATTTAAACCCAAGGTCTTTTACCAGGGTGGATTCACTCGCTATTTTCTGAGATATCTGCCCATTGGGCTTGAGTGACGGCATCCGGTTCGATTCGGGTGCTCCGCGATCCGTGGCCGTGTGAGGGCGCTGCTGTTTGTTGAGAATTCCGCAATAAGAACTAATTAATCGCACAGTAGAATTTGTAAGTTGATTTCATTCTGTTCGTTCCAGTGTGGAATATATAATGTGTACATTACGTTTACGTAACGTATTTAATACTGACGACGAAATGAGATTTAAGATGAAATATCTTTCTCAAAGAGAAAGTTCTAAATCATGTTCTCGCATTTTGAAATTAAGAAAAAATAAATGAAAGCTATTATCTCAAATATGTGGTAAGAAAACTTTTTGAGGAAAGTAAAGGAATAAATTGCATTCATGAATTTATTTACCGAAATTTGATATTTTTTATTACATTATGAATCGAAAGAGAAATTTTTCCCTTAAATTTTTAGGTGAAAAGCAAACAGATATTGAGCCGTTTTTAGTTTAAATATGTGTAATTGATAGTTTTTTACTCTCCATCAAAAAGTTGCTAACAATTATTTACAAATTCATTTATTATTGAAAATATGTAAATTTTAGCATTTTTTCTCAAGGATGTTAATACTGAAACACATGAACATTCAATTTTTAAATAAATTAGGACTGATAATCACTTTTATAATTATTATATTTTCTTAAAGCAGATTTTGATGAATAACATTTGTTAATTTTTTTAAAAAAAATGAAGCTATTAATTTTATACTGCCTTAAAAAAATTTCTCACTCAAAATGTAAAATAGTGAGTGTAATACCTTATATTTTGTAAACGTCAGTAAGCTATTATTTGCGTCTACAAAGTGTTAGGGACACACTTGCTAAAAACTGTATCCTTAATAATGTAAGAGTGGAGTACAAGAGGGTTGGGACACACCCTTCTCTACTGAAAAGGGGCCACGGTGGGTGCGGCCACGTGCCGCTTAGCCTTGGACTTGATAGCTCACCCTGTTTTTCAGGAACTACTCTAGGATTTAGTTGCGCTTTGCAATCTAACGAGATGCGCAATCTAAAGATTAAATCGAACACTGTTTTTATATTTACGTAGAATACTAAAACATTTGTCTGCAAAAAGCATGCAAGTATAGAATATTTGCTTTTACTCTTTTTCTGGAATTTGGAATTACTGAAAACATTGTTTTTAATTATTGTGCAATACATTTTGTAGCTATAATCTTTCTCAAAGGATTTAAAAAAAAACAAGTGCAAAACACTTAGATAAGCAAGTAATTTGGTGCAAATTGACACCGAATCGTTTTCTATTATTCTATTAATCGATTCATATGGTAACTGCCTTTTATTTCATATATATGCACTTATGTAAGACTTAAACATACGATATTGCTTTCAAAATTGAACACGTTGAAAAAGGAACAGAAGAAAAGGCAAAGGGAGAAAAAGACGAGAGAGACATTATGGTTACTTCAAATCGGCATGCACGATTTAAATTTTGATTTTTTTTTAATCAGCATTAAATTTTATTCATTTAAAAACTCTACAAGTTGTTAAAAATAAAGAACGTACAAATATTCTCTGTAATTTTAAGGATTTATGCTTCTATCAGTACTTTTTTTATGCTTGGATTTCATTCATAAAATGGTCTACAACATCCAAAAAATTATCTGATCTTGAATACCGATTGATTACAAGCAACATTTGTTTTCTATTAGACACCCAAATTACAACAGAGACTACAGAAAGCTGAGTCCTTGCTCTCACTCTTAAGAGTCAGAAAAATATGACTCTAAGCAAACCATTTGAAACACTAATATGAACTATTTAAATTCAATCAAATACCGAAGACAATTAACTTATATGCTCTTACACTTCTTTTAAATAAAAGAAAATGTTTAACATAAAAAGTGTAGAATTCTTAATAAAGATTATTTACATTTGTAAATGAAAGTTGAAAGAGGACTTACATTTTTAAAATTAGTTCTTTCAGTCGTTAATAGCATAAACTAAAACTAATTCCGTTTTTAATTTAAAAATAATTTATATTTTTTTATTATATTATTTCTTGCTACACTTAAAAAATGTCATTTCTGTAAACAACTTGCTTAATTATATTATTTTCTAACAGTGCGAGCATGAAATATTATTTTAATAACTGATCCAATGAGCAACAAGATTGTATTTACATGATTTTGATAGACTCAAGTTTTTCTTAAAAGTTGTGTCTTCTCGATTTCTTGATTTACATTCGGAATTTCTTCGACACGTAAACACTGAAATATTTAATTTACTTTAAATGTTAGAAAACAATTTTGTAACAATTATGAAGCGAAAAAAATTTTAACTTCCAATATGTTCTAAATTAACCCTGTCGACAACGAGAATTATTAATCAAGTAAAAATGCATTTGAATGCGACATTTTATGTCGGTCAGAAAATTTTTATAAGAATTTTTCAATAGTTGAAAAATCCTATTCAAATTTCAAATTAAAAATAAAATGGCTCATTTTACAATTTAGTAACATTGAAAACACAGATACATTGGTATAAATTTATGAAAATACTTTTTTTTTCTTTAGTAAAAGAAATTCTGTAGCTATGATTACTTGAAGCGCATTATTTCGCAACAGATATAAAGTTTAACAAAAGCAGCTGCATCTTCTATGCATTGAATATTTCCTAAAATTCCTGGAAACAAGATGCCTCTGTGGTGAGAAAAGTGGCAGAATAAAATATCCAAACAATGGTCCCATTTAACATGATTGCGTGACAAGGAGAACGCAATCATCTTCACCGGGAAAGACAACGAATAAGAAATAAAAATAAACAAATTCCTCCGCCAAGCGGGCAGCATTATTTCATTTTCTCGCCAATCTAATTACCTTGACCTTGGATGCGAGTTCCAGGTGCGACGATGCCTTTCAGCTCCACAGAATAAAAAAGAGAAATGAAAAAAAATTGCCTAAAAATGTTTCTCGGCTACCGTGTGACGCTCCGCCGAACGCCAAGAATGCCCCCTCACCCCTGCGCAATGCCCCCAACGGAGAAAACAACCTCCCCGTGCTGCTGCCTGTAATTGCAGGGTTGACAGTGTCTGAAGATGGTTGGCGAAAGCACTCCGGGGAATAATAGTCATCATTATGACAACGGCTGTTTATTCCTCTCGCATTGAAGCCTCAGAAGAGCTTTGCTTGTTTTTTAGAGAAGCTTGTGTACAAATTGTGTCTTAAAATTGGCTTGGGTTTGTACAAACTGGATTTTTGCTTCGGATTGAATACGAAAAGTTGAAAGGGATTTTTCCAGCTTTGAATGGCTGTGTACTTTTTCAATACAGTTCTTTTCAGAAGACTATTCTAATTTATTTTCAGAAATCTGATTTATTTTTTAAATCTGATTTGTTTTATTTTTTCAAATAAAACATTTTAAACAAAATACATGAATAGGTAGTTACTAGAGATGGTTATTTATTGTGTACATACTAGAGATGGTTATTTATTGTGTAGAAATTCACTAACGTAAATTTTCCTTTTTCTGAGCTATTTACAGGTTATTGCTTTAATATTTTAAGTTTGAAGAGAGAGAGAGAAAAGAGAATATTCAAGGAATGAGATAGAATTTATTCTTTTAATTTCAATTATTAATTCTAAAAATTTCTAATCTATTTCACTGTATCACTTTCTAATCTATTTCTTTTCAAGAATTTATTATGTTCTATTTTCTGAAATCTGTGCCTTATTTCCTTTATAATAATTTTAACAAAATATGTGCCGCCCAACTTGTCTAGTGGTCAGCGTGTTTGACTGCGGATAAGGAGGTCCTGGATTGGAATCCCGGTTCGGGCATGGATGTACTTTCTCTCTCTATCTATCCTGTCTTTGTCCTTTCCTTGTATGAATGAGGTGTGAATGGTTGCCTACCCTATAAACGGGTCCCTATGGCATGTGTGTACTGAGGAAGTCGGGCTCCACACCAAAATAGGGCTCAGTTGGAAAAGTGGAGCACCGCACCCCATATTGCCAGCCTTGCTGGCACACGAGAATGAATGAATGAACAAAATATGTTCCTATTTAACTTCTAGAGATTATTATTTATTGTGTAGAAATTCTTCTAATATAAGTTTTCATTTTTGGAAAATACCTGGAGAGATTTTTATTTTGATAATTTAAATTTGAAGAAAATTTGGGTATTTGCTGAGTAAAAGAAAAAATTAAATATAGCAACAAAAATTAATAGCGATTTTACAATGTCATCTAAAGATATTTCAGTACTAAAATGACAAAATTGTGTACCTAAAAAAGAATTTTTATTACGCTCATTTTTAAATTTGGTTGTTAAGGACATTATGCATGTTTCGATAGTAAAAATCGTAAGAGCGCGCGCTGACTTTTAAAAACGTTGTAACAAAATTCTTAACAGAAAACGCCGTCATTATTTATCGTAAATTAAAAAAATATTTTTAACAATGTATGCTCAATAATACTGTAGATTCTTCAGGATATTCCACTTTGATGTCGGAATTTAAAGCAATGTAATATTCTAACCATTTAGTAATGTGGAACTGTTTAACTACATAGGTTTTATTAAATTCTATTTTCTAGCGCAACACATGTGACATATAAAAAAACATTAAATATAATATCAATAAACATAGCTTCACATCAATAACATAATTCTCTCTTTACAGTAAAGACCTTTAAGTTTTTTATGTTAATTTTGATGACCTTCACCAGACCGATTTGGCTCTTCTTCTTAGCTGCTTATTTAAAATCTGTACCAGAGGGGGAAAAAATCATCTATCGAGCACCAGCTATATTTCGATCTTTACATATAGGTTTCAAATTTTAATTTATTTGCAATTAAATTTATAAATTGAAGTCCTTTTTATTGGCGCGCAAGCTTGAATTAATTCCTCCTCTCACAATTAAGGAGATCCACTTTCTGCGCGTGTACCACTTACCATTGATTAAATGCGAGCGTTTGAAATAAAATTAAAATGTCTAATTTAAAAGTGTTGTGGGGAAGTGAACGATTGAATTTGCTCCAAGTGCTGAAATGAACAGGCCTCTCCTGAGCATATTCTTCAATGCCTTGCTCTCTCCGGGGGACATCTGATGGAGAATCCACTTAAGGTACTGGACTTTTTAAAGGTGTACGCGCTCATGGACCTAGTCTAGTACTGCTGACCTCGAGGGCATCCAACAACAACAACACGATTGATGTTAAGGTCTACCCGCGTGTGTGTTTCCATGCAACACCCCATCAACACAGGGCTTATTGATTTTCAAAATTAGCCACCGTACGATTATAATAATTGGTACAAGGGATCAAAACCGGGTTTGTCCCTTGACCTCCCGTGTGACAGACGTACCCGGACTGTTCTCTCAAGACTTGCTAGCGGTCATATTAAGTGCCTCACTTTCAACGAGGGCAGGAAAACTTTCGTCACCTGCACCAAGTGCCAAAATCTTCAGGCTTCTCCTGAGCATCTTTTGGATTGCATGGGTCTCTCTAGGGAGGATCTCTTTAGCAATCCTCTTTTAGTCTTCGACTTCCTTACAGTCAACGAACTCGTGGATCTAGTCTGACTCCGTCAGACATGGAGGGTAAGCAACAACAACACGATTATAATATATCTGCTGAAAGGTCTCGCTGAAGAAACGGAAAGTCCGAAATGTATGCCACGCAATGCAATGGGTATTTGCTGAGTAATTTGGAAGACACGGAATTACTCAACAGAATTCTGCAACTTATTAAATGATAGCAAAACAAATCTCTTTTAACCGGAAGTTCACATATAACGAAATAATAAAAAGGAAAATACTATCCTAATGTATCAAAAAATGAAGATTTGTTAATTGACATAAGTCCCTTCTCTCTTTCCTTTTATTCTTCAAAATAATTTATTTTAAATGTAAGTTTCAGTTTTCTCATTTAATTTTTTTTTCCATTTTGAAGTTTTGTATAATTTCAAGGATTGATCAATTGTTTCTTTACATATCTGGGTATTCTATATTTTTTAGATCAATTTCAAAAATTTCTTATTGAATTAAAAAAAATTACAACATAAAAAATTTTTTTTAATGTAAACATTACATTTTTTTAGTAATTTATCTTAAATCAAAGTAATTAATATTGAAAATAAGTCTTAGATTTTTTTTTCAGTTTTCCTAATTTATTTATTGTTTGATTTTGAAGTTTCATGTGATTTCAAGAATTTGGATCGATTCTTTCTTTGAAGGCCACAATATTCTATATGTTTTTTTTTTTCTTCAAAATATTTTTATTGAAGTTTTGAGGAAGAAAATTTGCATCATAAAATTATTTTTTAAAATAAAAGAAAACGTTATTGTGCCTCTTATTGTTGTTCTGAATTCCACTGAAAAAAAAAATATGACTAAAGAATATTTTGTTATTTCCATCAATAATTTTTTTTCCTCATGTGTTTCTCTGTAAAATTATATATCGAGTCTGTTAGTATTTCTAATAACTTGTGTGAGATATGATTCGTGCTACAAGCTTCAAATGAGAACGTTTTAAGCAAACGCTATGAAATCATACAAATAAATATTCTCGAAAGATATGAAAGAGAGAGAATATTTTATAATGCCTTAAAGAAATTGTTGAAAAATGTAAGGATACTCTACTTTATTAAATCAAATTTAACGAAATTCAACCAAGGGTCTTTAAGAAATAAAATTTAATATTTTTAATTTGCTTTTAATAATAATTTTTAATATTATTCTGAAATAATGCTTTTAATTTGTCTCAATCTATTTAATTCTTTAGTTTTGATTCTAGTCCCATGTTATGTAATTTGGACTATGATTTTGTTTGATTGAAACCGTATTTGATGAAAGTGTTTCTCTTACCAATTAACACTTCAAACACAGTTTCATAAAACAAGATAGTTCCTTTAAAGAGAATAACCATTTTCTTTAGAATATTTTCTGTTGGTTAATAGTTATAAAGATGATAAATGATACACTGCCATCGAAATTTGATTTCAAGAAAAATTAAAGTTATCGTCTTTCGTACTGGATCGTCAGTTTTTCTTGGAAAATTATAGAATATTTCTCAAGAAAATAATCTTTAATAATTATGTGTTCTAATGGAATCTCGTATGAAGACGAAAATATTCTTCCGTTCATCTGAGTGTGAAAGAATTTGAAACTGTTTTCATGGTTTCGATCTCAATCTTTTTATTTGTTTTTTTCTGATTCGTTCTTAATTATTTTTTGAGCTGTAATGGCAACGTTAGCCTCGAGTGCGGCACTGTGAGAAGCCCGTGCTTTCCGAGCTCTCATTCAAGAGCTTCCAATGGCTCGTGAAGCGACCTGTGAAGAAGATAAAAGCCGGGAATCCTTGTTGGAAAGCGAACCGAAGGACGCCTTTTATAAATTTATTTACCCTGTAAAGCGCGAATCGAAGCATACTTTTGTTTTCCTTGAACTTACACTATTGACTAATTCCTGAAATAAACAAATACACTGAAGATAAAAGTTGAGAATGTTTACAATATGTACGCTTCGAAATCCCATTGTAAAATTGTAAATTGTTTATGGATGATAAATAGAAATTTAGTTTTCCTGCTTACAAAGTCCATGAGAATGCTCATACTTTTCATATGAAAAAAATCACCATAATTCCAGAATTTATGTTAAGATCTTCATACTTTCCTTTTTTAAAACGTAAATCAGACTTTGTGTGGATTTCATAAACTCGAAAATGATTTGACTTTCGTACATCGTGTGCACAGAATGTAAAAGAAATGAGCTCTACTGGAAGCACGCACATTTCGTATTATTAGGAAGGGAAAAAAACTGAAAATAAGTTATTTTGACCCAAAAGCTTTCTAACGACCATCTCGTTTTTACGAACCTCTCACTGAAGAACACTCTTGATTATTTAAGCTCATACCTCCACAGACGCAACGATAACTTCCACTTACGAACTAAAGCTTCGAAAAAGCTCTTTTTTGCGAACTCAATTTCACGCCTTATTTTACTCTTGTCATCTTATTTTTCAATTTTTTTACCACATTTTATGGTTAAGAAACTTTTTTCCCCGATTTTATTCCTGAAGGTAAGTTCTTTGAATTGTGGAGAACTAACTGGATTGTCGACGTTGAAATCCTGGATAATCTAAACCAATTCGTGAGGAATTCTTCTCGTCTACCAATCTGACTTTCGTCTTGCTGCGCATGCGTCAGAGAATAAATAGTAGCTTCAAAGGAAAGTATCGTGAGGAGCAAGGAAGGATCCTTAGAGTTGCCAAATGAAATTTCAATGCTCTTCGCAACTCCATGCCTGTAGTTATTTCGCAGAAAGAGCGATTGTCTAGGCCTTGCTCAAGAAGCTCCGAAGAAAGGCTTGGTGACTTATCCACGAATTGCATCAAAGAATCCTGCTCGAGTTTTCATTTCAAAACATTATGAATCATAATTAAACTGCAAACTTAAAAACGCTGTAAAAAAGAACCACTGGTCAGAAAGACCTGAAATTTTACCAGAATGTACTTCAAGCAGGGGGATTTTGTTTGGCGTGTGAAAAAATTAGGAAAAAAGTGGCCAATAGATGGCGCTGCACAGGCGGCTGAAGGTTAATTACATGAATTCTGACATGAACGATATTCAATTGTGGCTCTAAGCTGAACGTTAAACCAGTTGTGCTATTGTAAGTCAGGCAGATGTTGTGGCACTCTTGATGTAAAGCCTATTCAGAGCAACAAGGTGGTGCCACATCGAATAGGAAAAAATCGGTTTTTAATTGCCGTGCGGCCAAAACCATAGAAAAAGCCAACAATAATTCGGTTTTTAATTGTCCTTCGTCTTCTTCAAGAAATTTTCAATATGGTGTCCATCATTTTCTGTTAGGTGTAAACGTAAAATGGTATTTTCCACAGCAGCTTGGAGTGTATCAGTGCTAATATTGTTAACGTGCTGAGTAATGCGGTATTTCAAATCCGCTAAGGTGTCTAGTGGAGCACTGTACACAACATTTTTCAGAAATCTCCAGAGCCAAAAGTCACAGGGAGTGATGTCCGGTGATCGTGGCGGACAGGGAGTTGGAAAATGTCGGCTGATAATACGGTCATTTCCGAAATGGCGTTGCATCACCATCGACAATTAATGAGAATTCAAGCTACTCAGCATTTTATACAAGACGTTAATTTGCATATAACCACCTATGCAGCGCCATCTATAGGCCACTTTTTTCCCACGCCAAACGAAATCCCCCTGTTTGAAGTACATTCTGGTGGAATTTCAGGTCTTTCTGACCAGTGGTTCTTTTTTTACAGCGTTTTTAAATTTGCTGTTTAATTATGATCACCCTGTATATTCACAGGTAATTTGTGCATAAAAGGTGATTAAATGAGAACTAAATGATTGGAGTGAAAAAAACTTTCAAAAATTAATCAAGTAGAAAATGGCGTATTGCATTTCAGTATCAAAAAATTGAAAAACGTGTTACAAAAGATACAGCTTTGAATAAAGAAAAGGGATTTTTCTTCGATAAAAAGTGAAAATGATTTTTAATTTTAAATTTTACTTCGCACACGTGTTTCTAATGTACTATATTATAAATACTTTTTTCTAATAGACTTTATTTATAAAGAAAACACCTTAGTAAAAAAAATTAGTTTTAAGGTCTAACACTCATTTTTTTTTATTTCTCGAACATTCGATTTTAAAAACGTGCTCGTAAAATGAACGTCTAATGTATTTGTCTTTGGTGAGGAGAGGCACGTCCCAAGCAGACAGGTGTGCGTGCAAAAACCGTTACTGCCCTGTTCAAGCAACGCATGACACCCCCCACTCTTCAAGTCTGCACTTGCCTGATTGTCGCTTCATCATCGATTTTTTTTCCACTCAAGAGTGAATTGACCTACCAATTAAGGTATGAATTGCAAGCCATTATAAATGTCTACGAATGTCATGAGAATAGAATCTACAACTGTTGAACAGTAGATCATAACATTTGGTCATAATAAGCATAAATTATGAAAGTCATAAAATCTTTTCACAAATATTTTAAGCGTCTTGGCAACAGTTTTAATAATAAATACGAGAGCAATTTATACTCATAATTAATTCCCATAACCATTTGCAGTTGCCGTATTCACCGAGTATACAGAGGCACTTTTTTCCTTTGAAAATATTTCTGCGTCTTTTATGTTTTACTGTGCCTTAGTTAGATGGCCTTGTATAAACAGAGACATTCGTTAACTCATTGGAGAAGTGTAGCATTGGATGGTGCAGGTATTGTGAAAACTCACAGGTGCTGGTGGAGATTCAAGCGACTCTTCGTGCTGCTCTGAGGATGAGTGCTTTGGTTTTGAAGAAGATAAGAAGGCTCTGTTACACATGTGGGTGTTTGTTATTACTTTCATTAAAATATGCTGCAAATTCGTTACAATGAACAACAATAAAGTTTTACTCTTCAAAAATGTGTATGAAAAAGATCTTGTTAATGGCACAAACTTGAATGAACTTTGTAATTTTATGTACTGAAAAGCATTTTCATCGATTTGACAAAAATTTGGATCTATCATATTAATCATAGGATAGTACTAAGATTATGTATTAAGTTTATTTGGAACCCAAATAAATTTCGCTTAAAAATTTCAGAATCATGCATAAATGTAGAATGTTATCTCTTTTATTCCATAAAAATCCTACATTTGCATTCTTTCATAACAATTTCTTATAATGCTTTCATAAATGAATTTGGAGCAAGATTAGTTTTAATACTTAATATTCCACAGGAATGCAGAAATATTTTTTTCATTATCTCAGCCTGATTTGCGTTCTTTCCCCGAGCAAATGAAACGAAATGAAGATCTTCAAGGTCGAAGACCCAGCGGAACGACTTTTTCAGAGACCCGTATGTAGGGCAACGACAAAACAAAATCTGGCTTCGAATAACTTGAACTGGATTCTAAAGAGTGGCATTTCCCTCGCAATTGGGCGAAAATGGACTCCTTTTGTTTATTCTAATTTCCATCGCTCAGCTATTGTCTCTTTCGGAGCATCTGCTCTTTCTCCCAGCGAAAATAAACAAACCCACGAGAGGAGAGTTGGCCAATCCAACTACTTTGACATGTGCCTGTTAAAGCAAAAGTTTATGTGCAGCTACTTTAACTGAATATTTTTTTAGTCATTGTTTTCATTTCTACTCCTTCATATCCGCTTATCCAAGACCCATTTAAAAAACTGAACTCCAAAAAGCCATGATGGCCTTGATGAGAAAGACATCGTTTTCTTGACCAGGGCTCTAATCCTAACCCAACAGAAAAACCATCATAATAAGAGGACCTATACCTGCTAAAACATCCACAGAAGAGATGTTGATCTCGTCATTTGACTGAGATTAAAAATTAATTTTACTGTGGCAGCTGGAAACGTATTACAATTTTCATTTCCATAAATTTATTCCAAACTCGAATAAAAAGAAGGAAATGAAAAATAAATTGAAATAGGTTTCCAATGCAGAGTAGAGGAAGATGTGCTGAGAGAAAACTCGTTGTACTGTTATTGATGTTCGTACTTAATTCTTTGAACAGTTTTATTTGCTTTGAGAAATGCTCAAGCACTTTCTTTTATTTGAATTTTTCGGAATTCTCGGGAACTCCAACAATATTGCTTTAAATTTACTATCTTCAGTACTTGAACGATGGTTTATTCACCATGACAGACTTGATACACCCTTCACAGACTGTGAATATCTCATAAGTAAATGTACATCGAAATCTGTATTAGACTGTGATGATGCTGCTAATTAGCTATACAATTAGCTTCAGAAGACAGAATTACAAATTTCAGTGTTTTTGCGTCCTGTATGTGCTTCTGTTCCTAAGTGGCCATCACAGTCAAAATATGAACTTTTAAACGATATTTCCAACAAGTACGCATAGAAGTTCGACATACCAGAACCTGCAAATTGATTACCACTACAACTGATTATAAAACTGCAACAGAAGTTTGAAGAATTGAAACATCATCGAATGTACCTGCAACTACTCAAAGACAAACCAAATAATACACTACAAAATTCACAATCCCGTTCATATCAGTTGACAAATCACTAGAAAATCTAGCGTTAGAAATTGAAAATAATGGCTTTATGTCTCAAATCAGACGTTTCAATAAAAAGAGATCATCTGAACTTTCAGAAACTATCTTGGTAAGAGTGTACGGTATAATCAAAATACCATCTCAAAGTAAAGTGTTTTTATCTACAGTGAATTTGAAGATTTTTGTTGATAGAGTTCGTCAATGCGGTGTTTGCTTCAAAATTACATATGCAATTAGGAAATGTAAGAGACAATCAGCTTTGTGCAGACTTTGTGGCTCACATCACAATAGGGATCCTTTTCCTGCTAATGCTCCATATTGTGTTAATTGCAAAGAATCTCATTCTTCGGATGATCCTGCATGTCTATCTCGTGAAGAAGAAACTCGGTTTTTAAATTTTAAAGCCATAAACCATTTATTCTTCATTGAAGCAAGAAGACGATTTGAAAGTTCTAAAACCGGTTTTGTTACTTATGTGAAATCTAATGAACCATCAGAAATAATTCATGCGAAAATAAATGATGTTGTCACCTCAATCCCCTTGCGAAATTTGAAAAGTCAGTCGATAAAAAAATGAAAAAAAATCTTATCTATTCAAGTTTAACAAGAATCTATTCTTAATGCTATTATCCAGAAATTTGTAGAAACTGTTAAGAACAATTTTGAATCTAGAAGTCACTCGTGTAGAAAAAAAAAAAAAAAAAAAAACCCGAAAAAGTATGCAAAGCGAAAGACAAGCGGCAAACCCGATTAAAAATGATGTTCAACTCAATCCAATTTTACCTGTAAACTCTGTGTTTACATTTGGTGATCCTTCAGAGGTTCAATTGAAAGTGCTAAGCTTTGAAAGGGACGCAATAAGCTTTCCTAACGACGGGTAAGCTACTGCTACTCAGGGAGCATCAGTCTTTAAATGTCAATTTTAATCAAAGTAAAATTGTGTTAATTTTCTCATTCTGATTAATTTCATGAAATGCGTGTAGCGTTCTCAATAAGCACCCATACAAGAAACTTGAATATTTTAACTCCGCATATGTTATCATAGTGCAAGAAACTAGATTAAGAATACTTGACAAGATATCCTTATTTACAAGACAAGATATATTATAAAAAAATAATCTTTCGTCTGGACAGAAGATGGCCGAGGTCTTCTCCTAACAGTTAGTAAAACTAATTCCCCAAACCAAGAAAATAAAAAAAAATTTCTTTTGCGAATGTCTCCAATAATCTAAAAGATTTTAATCTTCAAACCAAAACTTAAGAACTTTCACTTTTCTTGAACTTTCCTCTCCTCTACAACCTTTGCCGAGCTGGCAGCCGAATGGTTAGCGCTCTTGCCTTCGGTTCAACAGTTCGTGGGTTCGAATCCCACCTTGGGCATGGATGTTTGTAGTGGTTCGGAATCCACTTTAAACCGTAAGTCCCGGTCTAATTAGCCCTCGTGTGCAAAAAATGACCGTTGAGCGACAAACAAACCTCTACAGCCTTTTGTTATCTGTTTTGCTTCAAGACGTGTATCTACACTGTAAGATTCCAATTGACTTTTCTTAGACATTGTTTATAAATCTGTTATCACCTTCGTGTGAGCTCCAAAGTCTTAACCTGAATGCAGTTGAGGGGGGCGTTTCTAGGAACACACACACGTAAAGCACTGATAAAATGTAGAGTTATTGAAACCGTAAAATAAAAAACCTGTCAGATCTGAAAACTATTTTTACCACATTATTTGTTGTTGTCGTGTGCCACCTAAGCTGGCAACATGGGGTGCGGTGCTCCACTTTTCCAACTGAACCATATTTTAGTGTGAAGTCCGATTTCTTCAGTACACACATGCCATAGGGACCCGTTTATAGGGTAGGCAACCATTTACAACACATTCATGCACAGAAAGGACAAAGACAGGGTAGATAGAGATAGTACATCCATGCCCGAACTGGCATTCGAACCCAGGACCTCCCTATCCGTAGTCAGGGACTCTGACCACTAGACAGGGTGGGTGGCTACCACATTATTTATTATCTTTAAATAAAATACTATTAGAAAAAATTATGCATTATATAAAAAATATATGCAAAATATACAATTATATATACACAATTCCTTTTATTATACAATACAAATTAATATACAATTCCTTTTATTTTATTGAGGAAAAATCAGTTGAAATAATCACTTATTTTTCTATATTAAAAATACTTTTTTTAAAAAACACATTTCTTTCGATGTAGAGAAACATTTCTCATTTTTATTCTCAAAAAGTACCTTAATCCTTTCAGCCATTCAAGTATTTGTTTCACAGTGGGTCACAGCACTAAGCCGTATTCTTCACATTGTATATCTGGAAGTTCTTTTTATTCTCATTTATTATGTTCTAAATCATGCAACATTCTTGCGAGCATATATTCCTTTAATTAAAAATATTTTCCTTTAATTTTGCATTTAAGCAATTTAGAATTTAAAATCGAAGCCATTTTTTAGTTAAATACTTTGATTAATATTTAACGTTGCAGTTAGAGCTATCCACAATTCAAAGATTTTTCCAACATTAATAACGTCGATCCGAGTTTTTCAACGGTAAAGTGAAAATGGATGAAACATCAGAGGATAAAAAAAATAAACGCAGGTGAAAAATGCATGAAAGCAATATTTAAAAAATAATATTTTTGAAATAAATGGTAATTAAAATTATGCTTCTATGGAACCTAGTTAGGTACGAGTAAATCGAGCGTCTGTTGTATTTTATGTTCAGGAACAGAGCTTGTCCCTAACCATCATTTACAGAAGGTTCGATTGAATAACTGAAATTTTCAGGAAAGATACTCTAGTGATCTTGAAATCTCTAAGTTTCGCTACTACGAGATGGGAACATATCTTTACGAGTTGTCTTTGCCTTAACGCTCATTTTCACTTTAATCATCAAAGGTTGTTACCGATGTTTAAATCATTTTGCACAAAGAACACCAACCCTAGCGCAGTAAATTGTAGGAGGAGGGGGTTAAGTGGTGACTTCATCCTTCAGTCTCCTCCTGGTCATCAGGAACTGAAATGTTTCCCACTCTTTGAACTTTCGAATGTTTGCTTCCGCATTTCTGGCCGTGTGACGCACAAACTCTTTCTAGAAACAGCCTCAGGTGGTTCGCATGTGGGGGCCTTTTGTGAGTGGGAAACTCTCTCCAGCCATTGACTTCCAATTGTGCTGCGGCCTCCAGAAACGAGAAGAAGAACTTCTTGATTGTTCAGCGCATTAGAAATGCATGAATCGAAATCGCGTCTTCAAGCTTCTTGAAGCGTGGCTGAATGACTCTTGATGGAGGCGTATTTAAACTTCCCGAAAGCTTTTCAGGCGCGCTTGAGCGAAATGGTATTGTGGATGAAAATAATGTAGAGAAATGTTGAAAAGAAAGCGATACTATATATATTTCAGACAGAGAGATATTCGTTGCTTTAGGAAATCGTTAAGTGCGTCCCAGTGGACAGACAGTGAGGAAATAACTCTTCCTTGGGTGCACTGCACTGCATTTTATGCAACGTATGCAAGCCTCTTCCTTATCAGTCATAAGTGACATCAATTGGGATGTCGAATTTCTAATTTCTTCCAATCAAAATTATTAGTTTAAAAAAGACACTTTTACTAAATAGGAGTGCTTAATAATTTTACTTTGCTTTTACATAATTTTTGAGATTTGATTTTATATAGTGTTATTTTTTTCGCAAAGACAACATACTTTTCCTAAATATTTTTTTAATTTTTAAATATTCATCTTTTAAAAAAATGAGCAATTTTTTTTTCAACTGTTCATGCTTCTATTTTGTAGCAATGAGAATCATGAACATTTCAAAACACAATTCAGCTGCTGATTTTATTTAAGAATTCAAAACATTCGATTCATCTAAAAAATGCAAATCTACGTAAAAAATGAAATGGGAAAGCGTCAGATATGAAAGTGAAATTACGGTGTCTTTATGTAAAGCACAGAAATTGAGACTTCATTGGCATATTAGTAATTCAGATAAGATGTATATATATATATATATATATATATATATATATATATATATATATATATATATATATATATATATATATATATATATATATATATATATATATATATATATATATATATATATATATATATATTTTAAGTTAGTTGTAAGTGGTTTTCATTGTGGTTTCTTTGATTTTCCAATATTTCTTTTTTTTAAAAAAATAGCGATATTTATTTATTTATTTGATTTCAGGTGTTTCCTTTCGACTGTACGAAATGTGTTTTCGGTATTCCAAATACACACAGTTCCAATCATCCTCACTTCAATAATTAATAACTTCTTAATTAATTTTTTTCAATAATTCTTATTCTTAATTAAATTCTTATTCGATTTGTTTTCAAGTAGGAGAAACTTCATTTCGTGTAGCAGAACAGCATTTTGAACTAACTTAAGTAAATGTCGTTAAAAAATAATATTGTTATATTTTCTAAGCCGTATTTTTTTTTATCCCTCAAATCTCGAAAAGTAAAGCGAACTGGTTTTCTGTGGAAACCACGAAATGCCACTTGAAATTGAAAGAGTACAATACAATCATTATTAATTTATTTCTACTGTCCATAGCTCATTCAATCTAATTTTGTCTGATGCCGCATTCACTCCTAGAAACTTATTTATCTCGGCGTTTGGTAGGTGGCGCAACAGCTGTCTTCGTCTTCAGTACAACACAAATTTCGTTCGGTGGTGCAGAGATTGCGGCAACCGCGCTCGGTATATTTTCCCGCCCAGGCATTCCGTTGTCACCTGTAGCCCTGCGGGGAATGCCGCTTTGCGACAATTAATGGGGTATTTCGAGACGGGGGGAAGGAGGAAGATTTTTTCTAGGACTGAAATTCTTTTCCATCATCCTCAAAGCTATCCAAAGAGGGAAAAAATAAAACATTCCTCACCAGCGAGGACTTACTCCAATGACAGGTGGACCGATCGACAAAACCGGTGCACTCTCTCTTTTTTTTCCCACTTCTTCTAGGGAAGGGAGAGCTCCCTCAAGAGAGTGTTGCTTTAATGGAAAGGCGTATTTGAACATCGGTTTTTGTTTGATCTGTTTTCTCTTGTTGCTCTTAGGAAGCAAGAAAAAGTAAAGTGTAGGGGAAAAAAACAGGTTTTACTGAGAGAAAGAAATTTTGTATCAGTCAAACCTCAAATGATACTATTTCTTTTCAAAATAAAGAAAATTTCTGCTAAAGAATGATTTATTTCGTGAATTATAAATAATTAATATGTGGCAGTAAAAATGTAAGTCTTATTATTTTTCATGTATCCATTACAAAAAAAATGTATTTTACGCTGGAAATATGCTCCGAATCTAAGAAAACTGTTGCTTTCTATTCTCTAAAAAAACTTTTTCTATGCTTTGTATTTAGATAATTATTTTCGCAGCAAATTTCAATTGAAACATACACATTAATGGGAAGATTTAATAACCTAATTTTTGTATTCTTTGCATTGAAATGTACTATTTTTATAAAAAAAAAAATTATTGAACCATGAAACTAGAAAAATATGGAAATTTTAACGATTTATATATACTTAATATTTTTTAAATTTACTTAGTAATGTAATATTATTCGAATACTTTTTTAAAAATAGTAGTTCCATGATTAATTATTATTTAAAGATATTTCTAAACTAATAAAAGCTTATATGATTTAATTTTTAAAAACTTTTTGAGTAATAAATGATATTGTAATTTTTATAGCCCTGTAAAATGTAGCCTTAATGAGTGCTTAAACTACGGCAAAAATCCAATGATATTAGGGATATTACTATTAATCTGTGGCCACGGTGTGGCCTGATTGGTTAGTGTGTTCGTTCTCGTTATAACAAGGTAGTGAGTTCGAATCCAGACTCAACTTAATATTTTTCGTGTTCTCTCATGATGGCCGGAACATGTTAAATAGGTTGTGGTATAGTATACACCAGCAAAGTCCCCTGTACCTAACCCAAGAAGGGTTCTACCAGTTTAGATGGGACTTGTTGGAAAGAAGAAAAGAAAGTGGCACCGCTGGGGGCCCCGCCGCTGCGACAGAGCCAAGCTCCAAAACGCAACAACTTCACACGCTGTGGTGGCAATGTCCTCCACTTTGAAATGACACCTCTCGGTCAAGTCTGACCAAGATCAGGCCAAGTCTGAGGCTCTTCTGCTGGGCCCTGCTTCTGAACCCACTTTCGATGTCCAAGATGGCGCATCCACTCTTAACAAAGTGCCATCATTACGCCCATTGTAATTATAAAAATGGGGGAAAAGTACCCTAGTAAGGCTAGGCATTATAATAATGATAGTTAATCTTTTCGGTAAAATTTTCTCTTAAGTTATAGGAAAATTATCGACAGCTACAATTAGGAAAAATATAATTTAATATACTATAAAAATACCTAATTCGTACTGGCTCTCAATTTAAAAACGATCATTTTTGCTTCAATAGTTTATTACAGTGTTATTTAGTGTCACTCATAAAATAAATAGGGTCAAAACAAAGATTTAGCATACTTATTTTTGGCGGCATCCAGCTCTTTTTATTCCGGTAACGGGAACGCTTCTGTCAAAGACGTCATGCGAAAAGAGTGCTTTCAACTTGGCTAAGTTCAAGCTTATTCCAAGCTCACGGGAAAATAAACCTGTAGCTTCTCAGTGCGGTATTCAAATGGCCTCTCGGCGATCCTCTTCCTCTCAGAATGACCTCCATCTCACTGTGCTTTCAGTTATTTAAATTTATAATGATTTCATAAAATGTATAGGGACCGTTAAAATCCGTTATTTCACAGAATAGCCAGACAAGTCAGTTAAAGTGTATAAAAATATTGAAGTCTACAATTTAACTGGGTATTCCATAGAATAAGGATCGTTAAAGTGTGAAATATACCTCTAGAAAGTTTTCTGAACCGGTTCTAGCTGCTTTTAATCAGTTTTGAGCCGCTTACAGCTGCTTTGTAATGTATGGTTTATTCCGTTACTTTGAGTCCCAGAATCCAGATTGTGTATGCTAAGCAGTATAAGCTATAATAAATTATTTCATCTGCTTTTTCTTATTATTTATCAGATAATCGTCCGCTATAAGGATATTTTTCCAGAGATTTTAGCTGCTTATGTATATTTATAAAATATCTTTGAAATGAATTACTTTTCACTAGAACTCTCTACAAATAGTTATTTCTTAGAACAACTCACTTGTCCAGTAATTTCTTAAAATGCCTACTTATTTTGTAGAATGACTGAATAATACTCTGAACGGAAATATATATAGATTGTTTTACATTTTATTAGTTTAAATCATAAAAATTGTTCACGAAAATTCAAAAACAAAGCAAAAGCTCAATGTAACTTCCTATTTACCAGAAAATTGAAATGAATATATAATTCAATTTATAATACATTGAAGATAATTTATGAAATCATAGAAAACGTTTTCTTTAAAAGCAGTTCATTATAATTACGATTATAACTATCTAAAGGAATGGTTAAAAATTATTTTATAATTTTGAATAACATGCATAACTTTTGAATGGGATTATTTTAAATTAACATTCATACCAAAGTTATGCATGTCATTCAATTATTTTTATTCGTTACAATTCGTTTGCAGGGGATTTAATGCTGTCATTCATTTCTATTTTTTGATTTAACAAATATTACTAAACTAAAGTTAACTTGAGGTTAATTTATAAAGGATATGAAATTTTATTTTCATTGGTGTCATTGAAGGCAATTATATATAATTTCGGTTATGATAATACGAAATTAAAAAAAAACTTAACTCCATGGCACGACAGCCCATGGGGGCCAAGGCCTACAGTGCTCATAACTGTTTTCGTGACCGAGGGCCCTGGGGTGCGAAGCATATGTCCCAGTTAGGTGGTCAGCCTAACGTAAGACCCCCAGTGTTTAGTTCCCAAGCATGCTTGGTACTCAGTGAATCGACCCACTGAAGGGATGAAAGGCTGAGTCAACCTTGCCCAGCCCGAGGATCGAACCTCGGACCTGTGTCTTGGGAGCGTGAAACGCTGCCACTAAGCCACCGGGCTTAATTCGAAATTTTCTTTTCTTATGATAATAATCCGTACTTACTTTGTTTATAATAAATTCTTCTCTGTTAATTTATATATCTTTTTAAATTTCTAATTAAACTGATCTATTTTATTTTATTATTTTTTGCGAAAATTTTATGTACATATGAATTAATTCATTTATCATATAGTAGAATCAAGCATACAGATGTGATGGAAACTTTGACGAATTGATGTTTGAAATATTTTTAAGGTGATTGGATGCAATCGATGAAGAAATTTTTGAACCGCGTGAACTTCATCATTTATGTCGTTTGTATTCGCTTTTGTCGCTTCCACGCGAAGGAAGAATATCGTCTCTCTCTGTCGAGGATCAATTGATGAAATTATTTAAGATGAAAGCTTTCCCATTGCTCTGCAAGTTTCTAAAAGGAATGAATAAGCGATCTGTGAATGCTGCTTTCATTCAGCGACGGAATTCGTTTAGATAATTTCTTCAGCCCAGGCCTCAATGGAAAATGAAGGAATGATTGCCTTGAGGGAGTTCTTCCTTTTGTTATTTAGAAAACATTCAGCGCAGAAAGTCTGCAGCATTTAAACACAATATATTTTTAGTCAATTTCCAAAACTAAGCACATCAATATTCTAGGTTTCACAGATGCGAAGAAGAGCTACAGAAAACGTGTGTTGAAATGCCGAAAAAATCCATTGCGATGATGAATTTTAAATGGTAATGATAATCAAGTTTATCTAGGTGATGAGAGTAAATGTAGTTATCAAACAGTTTTGATATTGTAATACATCTGCAGCAGTACATTTAAGAAGCACTCTCTGATTTGAAATATTTCTTCCAATTGCTTCTATTAGTACCATATTTACCGGAATATGAGACGCACTCTTTCTCAATACCTATCACCATCTTTAAATTTTCAATGATTGATAAAACAATTTTTATGCATCCGCTCAAGTTCAAATTTATATTTTAAACTAGTAGTACATTGGGAATTTTTTTTTCTTTGTTAACCTATATAGTAATTGACTGTAAATATAATGTGGTTATAAAATTTTATTTTGTTCATCTAGGTGGAAATTGACTTCATTATTATTTTTTTTTGTTTAATATTTATTTTTTAGGTCTGAAAAATGGAGTGCGTTTAACACGTAAATGTTCAGTTTTTGATTACATTCATTTCTGTCAGTTTTACTATTCGGATGTATGCGATTTTATTTATTTATTTTTTTTTCTTGCGGATTGAGGGGATATTAGAGTAACGTGGAGCTCAGTCCATGCGCATGCGCCGACATGGGCCACCGCAGCCAGGGCTAGGGAAAGAAGGGCATCTTCACGCTTATAAGGGAATAAATTATTTATCCCTATCTTCCCAAGTTTAATGTTCTCCTTTTGAAGTAATTTTATTTACGTTTTTAATTTTTGTATCTCATTTAAAAGCAATTTTTTATTTGATTTCAATCGTTTAATTATTCTTGTTGTAGAAGTTCGATTTCTTTTTTGCTCATTTTTAAGGAATTTCACTGTATTTTCTGCGCATAATATTCTTTTTTCAATTATTCTATATTTTTTAAATATTCATTGCATTTAAGGCACTTAATATCACCATCACACTGATTTTCTGCATCACATAATTTATGTGGACTCACGCACTCAATTCTTTCAATAGCTTCTACTAATCTTCTTCTTTTCGTTTGTCTCTGTTCTCTTGGAGTATTTTGAATTATGTTTAAAGCCGGTAACTTAAGATTAGGCAGAGCCGTCGGTTTTAATATTTTTCTCTCTGGCAAACCAAGTAGTCTATTTTGCATGTCATCCATATATTCATTCAAATCAAAATGCTCACTGCACACTCTAGCATTCTTGATGTTGATTTTGTCACTTCTTCGACATCTTTGCACCCATTCCTTTGAAAGCATTTGATTTTCTTTTGGAAATCGATGAAATATTATGTGTTTTCCTTTTGTATTTCGATACATATTTGAACACGTAGCAACAGCACACGATGTCATGTTTTCCTCTTTAAAAAATACTCTCGCTTAAAATGAAAACATTAACATAAAACAAGCCAAAATGAATGAGAAAGCTGCGATCAGACACAAGCTAGCACAGAGAATGGCAGCCAGTGGATGCCCAGTGACGTCACGCTCTTCCCCTCTCCGGTGACAAGGCGGCATGCGATACATCAAAGCGATGAGCCAGCCCTTATTTTCCCTAGCCCTGGGTACAGGGAACTCGGGTGCCGACGCAGCTCTGGGGAGGAGAGTCGAGAATATTTGCAGCAAGTGTTACTTTGTTTCTAAAAATACTGTAAATTCATTATAATGAACAGCAATAAAGTTTTACCCTTCAAAAATGTGTGTGAAAAAGGGGGTGCCTTTTATACGCCGGCAAGCTGTTGTTGGCACGTTTATTCATTGTTGAAGATCGAACGTCTACAAGAACACAATTCGATGTCAGCGCTTGTGAGTGTGTGCCACTGGATTCTCCTCCAATCACTATCATTCAAAGAGTAAAGGAAATACAAAAATGCTTTATTTTCTCTGCTAAAAGACCACGACATGAGGGTGCATTCCTCCTTTTTCCGTCACGCCCCCCCCTTTCCGTAAAAAAAATCATCAACATAAGTGCCCCGAAACCTCACGACTTCTGGAGTGAACGAAAAGTCGTGACTAACGTCATCGGCACGCGTCTCGATCGTTCACCAGGTCACGTGCACAATTTGCTGTTGTTTCGTTTCTTCTTTTGTTAATTTTGTTTTTCCATTATTATTAAATTTTTTCTCCACACAGCCTCGTGAGAGAGAGATGCACCGGACCCCCGCCGCCCCCCATCGTCCTTCCTCCCACGTAAGAGTTGACGTGATTTACTAGATGCCGAGTCAGTTAAATTATTCAAGGTCGAATATTTTATTTCCGGGTTATTTTTTCCCATGTGTTTCATTATTTATTATTATTCACGGCTTTTTGATAGTGGTTTCCTTACGGAACGAAACGGGTGGTGAAGGCCTTCATTTGTTTATTTGCGCTTAAGTTCAGGTCAACCCTCATTGCTCCAAACAAGCAGGGTCGTTTCTTAAAAAGGTGAACGCTTAAAATATTACAGTGATAAATATGCTACAAATTTTCATGCAACATTTAATGCATTAGTTAAAAACAAAAATAGGTTAATATATCATTACTGTATGAGTTCGATAATATAAAAATAAAATTCCTGGAAATTTTGAAGTACGGGATTTTATGGAATATTGGGAATTCGTAGGGAACCA
The DNA here is from genome assembly GCA_037975125.1 of Latrodectus hesperus. Classification (NCBI taxonomy): domain Eukaryota; kingdom Metazoa; phylum Arthropoda; class Arachnida; order Araneae; family Theridiidae; genus Latrodectus; species Latrodectus hesperus. The sequence goes on from CM075853.1 coordinate 88,106,075, forward strand.
ATCAGTTTTCGTTGAATGGGGATTGCTTTGCATTACATATGTGTGTGTGAAGGGAAGTAAAATAAACTACGTAAATATGCAGAAAAGAAACATCTATTTTGTTTTCTAGTGCAAAAGTTAATGTTTTGTACCTAGCAATATAAAAAAACTTGTCAGAATATTAAAAGTAATGAATTAATATTTAATAAAAAATATCAATATATATATATATATATATATATATATATATATATATATATATATTGATGATATAAAAGATTATTAAATTCAAGCTACAGAAAAGTAAGCTCTTTGCTTTTACATTTGATAAGTACACACAGTTCATTAAAATTCTTTATGGAATACAAATTAATGAATACTACACACAACTGTGTAACCTAACAATTTATCCAATTCAAATATATATATATACATTAGTCTGTCAAAAATTAATATTACTATTTCCAAGTTTCTTTCGTAATGAATTCCTGTTTAGAAAGAAAATAAAAAAATTGTTTCAACATTATTTTTTGAAATTATTTTAAATTCTTTATTGATATAAAATCGTTTTCTTTTCCTGGAAAAGTTTCTGTTGCCATAATCAGTTGCAGAAATCATAAAATATATAAATGGAATATTATTTATTTTAATAAATGTTTAATAAAAGTGTTTAAATTCCCGCGAGAATGAACTCAGTCTTTTCCCTCCTTTACAACCCTTTCATGAAGTATATACATTGTGCTTATCATGGGTTGTGAATATTCAAAATATAAACTAATTCTTCCCCGTGTCGACTTGAAGGCCTCGTACTGTAGGAAGACCTTTACTTTCATTTTGTTTCAACATTCTACTGATCTCATTTTGTTGTTTAAATAGAGAAGGGGTTATTTCTTTCGCCTCCTTCATTAGGTCGAGGGTGGACCATCCATAAAAAGCAAACACATACTCAATTAACCAACGTGATTCATAGGAATTTGACCTCGAAGGAATAGAACACTTATTTACCTTTCTGGCGTACTTATTGTCGTTTCTTGCAACACTTGCTTCACTGCATCACATGCGAGTCCATGAACCTGTGGGATGACAGAGAGATTTGGGCATCAGTTGGCAACCATTGCCGAGCAGCAGCTTCATTCAAATTGCAAGAATTTTCAAATAATAAAGAACCGCACATGGTGCAGCTGAAAACAGTCAAATTCCGCTTCAGCCATGTTTAGCAGCTGTTGTTGACCCTAGCTACAGCTTCTCACATAATCAGAGCAGACGGCTGCTACTCATGTACGGCGAAATGAGAAGGGGTGACCTGGAAAAATATACAATATTACGGACACTCAAAAATGGAATAATATTCCTAATGCAGTATTGATTTAAACAAATTTTAAGTTAGTTTTAATTGAAAAATCGGTGTTATAATTTTATTTTGTTACGTAAAACTTTTCTTATTTTTTCTAAAGTTCCACAAAATGAAAATATTTGAGCTATAATGAGAAATACTTTGTGTCTTTTGCTGTTATATAGTTGAATTTCTAAATCTTAAAATAAGAAAATTGAGATTCCATATCAATGTAAAGATTACATACACTTATATACCCTATCTTCAAATAATAAAAAAATCTCGCTTCAAAATTATTCATTCTATACAAAATTTATGATTTTCTTCCTTTCCTATAAATGTTATGTTAAAAGAATATTAGCCGATCTGCTATGTACTTATTTATAATTCACTGCTGGCCATCCAAATTGTAACACCTAGAAAGACAAGAGATATAACAACAAAATTTATTTTGAAGATATCATGTTGGCCAAGTATTAAAATTTATAAACTTCTGTGGAGTGTGGGTCCTGCCAAAATCAGTAGCCAGAGTAGCCGCCATTGTAGGAGATCACCACTGCCACACGCTTCGTCATTGATTCAAAGAGATTTTTGATGTGCTCTTGGGTTACAGCAGACCAAGCAGCTTCCACTTGTTGCCAAAGTTGATCTGATGTGGCAGCTGGGGATGTAATCTGGGTCAATCGTTGAGCAACCATGGACCACACGTTTTCTATCGATGAAAGATCCTGAGAGAGAGCCTGTCTGGGAAGCAATTCAATCTGGCGATTGACGAAGAACCCTTGGACAATGCGTGCCAAGTGTTGTTCCTGTGCAATATGGCTGTGGGCAAGCCCTGAAGGCAAGGATGGACAACTGGCTCCAAATCCTCGGGGATGTAGCATCGGCAATGCGTACTCACTTTTGCTCTTTGTAGGGCTGATGCGAAAATAGATTGCACTTTATATAGAAATGAATAAAAGCACAACAATTTTACTATTCACAACTTTGTTTCTTTAAAAAAATATTTTACATAAATTTTATTTTTTTGCATGTGCTTAACAAAACCAGGAAAAATGTAGATTTGTCATATTTTTTTGGAGATAAATGTGAGCAAAATAAAATTTTAAGAGATTTGAGAATAAAAAAAGAAAGAAAAATTAGAAAGCGTGCGTGAAACTGGTGTGACATTAAAATTTTTACACTCCACTGATTCGGAATCTGAAAGCCCAAAAGAAAGAAATCCATTCCTTTGTGATGATTTCTGTAAGAAATCTGGGGCAAGACAACAATGGGCGGATGGGGGGGGGGAAGCTGAGAGATCTTTTATTCTTTTTTAGCCCGTACGAACAACACATTCGGTAATTTCACCTGATTCTGAGAGCAGATTTTTCTCTGAAAAACAACAGCCTGTTGAGCAGTTCGCAGAAGTGGGTCCTTTCCTTCCTTCCGGAAAGTCTTTCTCTCTCGCTCACAGTGGGCTGGGGGGGGGAGGATCATGCTTTCTGCATGTTTCATTGCAAGTATTGGTTTTCTTGACTCTTCATAGAGGGCACCAGGGGAGCTGGCTTCTTTAACTGCCCTCAGGTTAAGACTTTTCATAAACAGTGGTCACGTGTCGCAAGAAGTCCCGACAGACACAAGCATATATAACGGGGTGACTCGTAGTTAAAATTGAAAACTAATTTTGATTTATTGATTATGTAACATTTTGTAAAAGCGAGATGGCAACGGCTCTGAACTTGAGAACGATGGAAACGAGAAGAGAGTTTTTTGACAACTGCAAAAAAACTATATATGTTACACTTGTATTTGTGAGTTAATCGTTAATAAATAATTACATTAGAATATACATATACATACATATATATATATATATATATATATATATATATATATATATATACATACATATTTGATTCCGACAGATAATAATGCAAAGTTATAATTTATGCATACAGTTAAAATATGCACAGTTAAATGTTTCTTTGTGTGTAATAAGTGACAATATGTAATACAAGAAATTTAGAAATAAAAGTAGAAAAATTGAACAAAATATCAAGATAAACGAATTACTGCCTAAAATACACATTAAGAAATTAAAATTATTGAAGACATAATTTAAAATTTATCTTCTTAGTTTTCTGTAACCTAAGAATAGGCTTAACAGAAAATTCGGCATGAATTTAATCGTAAAAACGAAATTATATACTGTTGAATTGAAGCTCCTCATCCAGCAACTTGGAGTTTTTTAAATAAATATACAATGAAACCGAGACATAACGGCCCAGTTGGAATTATCTAACTTACCTAAAGATAATTCATCAAATGGTTGAGACATGCTGTTTTTTTTTACCTTACATGAGTGCCATGCAGAAGGACATATCTATATTCGATTTCTCAACATGCGTTTTCACTACAACTGAAATCTGTGTCACTTTGGTAAAGAGCCGGCAACCCCTCTCTCTCTCTAATGGTCAGAATACTTAATATTGTTTAGTCTATGTTTTAAATATTTTTTCCGTTTTCATCGTTTTTAATAAAAATAAATTAACTTGGTGGAACCTAAAATTTGGATGAAAATTTCCACTTGTTCTTCCTTCGGACCTTTAGCAAGATGACATGGATTGCATGTTATGTTTAGTGAGTGTTCCGCATACTGTATGTCAGTGAATGTTCTCACCGACACTTTGTATTTCAGTTTGGCTTCAGCTAATAAAATCTCGCTGGGAGGTATGTTACGCAGCTGAAAGACACTTTTAGAAATGGAATACCACACATCTTCAGTTTTTTTTATTTTTTACTTAATCATCGAAACGTTTCCCCGTCATCTTTATTGATGATCATCGAGATGTTTCTGATTACTTTCCCACGTTTGAAATTCCCCTTGCCCAAAGGCAAACGACATGCATTAGCCCCGGAGAAGAAATAATATTTTCTCTTCTTGTCAGCCAACTTCTATTTTTTTTTAGCCTTCCATTGATAAGGGGAGGAGAAAGTAATTTATCTCTCATTTGGCCCAAAGATTTCAAGACACCTTAATTACGGACATTAAATGAATTTGTAAGTAGATGCCCGCTTTTCATTTTTTTCCTCATTTTTTTTTACCGATCTGTAATATAAGCTAATAGGGAAAATATTTTCATGAAAGTAAACGAATGGTAATGTTTTTAATCTGTCTTCCGCTGCCAAGAAACATTTTTCATCAATTGCTGTATTTGTTGTTTTTATCCTGTTGTTGCTAATCTCCCACCCAGTCTAATAACGTCAGGCCAGATCCATGAATCAGCTGACTTTTAAAACGAAAAGAGGGGCAGGATAAATTTCTTCGCCAAAAGGAGACCCAAACATTCTAAGATGATTTTAGCAGGAGCTAGGAGTTGGTGGCATTTTGGACTCTCATGTAACAGAAGATAGCACCAGCAAGATGTAAGAGGATCGGACATCTCACCCTCAGAAAATGTAAGACATTTCAGTTGCAGAGTGCGAAAGGGTGGTGCAGGTTTTTCTGTTACATGAGAGAGTTAGAGATAGACCTGGTTTACTACCCTTGCACCAGAATTCAGTAGGGGACACCAGTCAACATTTCTTAACTTGGGATTATTTCTGGAAGAAAATTCAAGGTTTCTGAAGAAGAAAGGAGTGGACGACTTCAGTCTTTCTTAGCAATATTATCTGCCTTTCCGTTGCCGAAAAGTTCAACATGGGATGGAGTCTACGGAAGTAAATGTCCTGTTTAAGACACATGAGCTTAAAAAATCAATCTTGTTTTATAAAACCAGCAAGCAATTTCTTGTTATTGAATATACGTAACGAATCAATATTTTGATGTAGAACAAGTTATTTAAATAAGATTATTCGAAGAACCCCCTTATATTACGAATTATTATCACTACGTAAGTAATATTTGATTTAATTTGAATTTCGTAAGATATTTGATTATATATTTGAAATTATCACGTACCCTCACATACTTTTATTTAGAGAATTTACTCTTTAAATATACATAATCACACGAGTATAATTATGTATATTTAAAGAGAAAATTCTTTGAAATCAAATACGCGAATTAAACAGTATCTGAAAAAAATTGCTCAAAACATGGTTTTTTTTGTGTATTATTTCCACGACAGGTTTAATTAAAACGTTTTCTAGTGGCTGCTTTAAGCAAAATGTGTTTAATATTCACAATTGTAATTTTTAAGAGTTAGGAATTACACCGATTTTGAACAAAAATTCTTAAATTATTCACTTATATCGGGCTACAACGAAAGTTTTCCACCATAAAAATTTCTTCTAAAGATTTTTTTCTAATGTTTTGGTAATATTTCAAAGCTTTCTGCGCTGAACCTTGGCGGTGGTGAGTCTAAAAACATAACAACCTAGTTGTTGACATCCTGCGCTAAATCGAAGATAGCACCAGCAAGATGTAACTGTATGTCTGGAAAAAGGTAGAAAGGAGTGACGATGGGTCAGTGTCCAGCTGGTGAATACAGACACACGTGGCCTTGCATTACCTTGATGTAACAGTAACTTCTGGCGCTGGATCTCACTTTGACATTTGGATTTGATAACAGCGTCAACACGGAGTAGCATGTCGCTGTTCACATTACTGTCGACGGTTTTATCTTTTTCGAAAAACTCTTTTGGGAATAATATCACGGCCATTCCTCCAGATACTAAGCATGAATTATTTTATTGTGAGTCAAATTGTGCTTTGGGATGCTACCAATGCTCTCACTGGGCGCAGACCAACCTCCTTTTCGGTTGTTGTTTTTGAAGTAAATACACTTTTCAACACCAGTTATAATCTGGACAAGAATTTGTTCCTTGTGTTTATATTTGAGCAGAGCAGGGCTGCTGTCCTCCACTTGAGTCAGCCAATGCGATCGGAATTGTACGACATGCTTATGGGGTGCACTGAGCGACTACTGGACATAGCATGAAAGCCCAACCCTTTAGCTGGCTCTCGAGTGGTTGAACGCTGATTTTTTCCACACGTTCTTGAAGGCGGGCCTCTTCAGCATCAGCAGGCCGGCCAGAGCTCTTTGAATGGGCATGCGAACTTTCGGTACCAAACCTTCTCAGTATGATAGTAGAGCAGTACCTAAAACTGTACACATGATTTGGTGACATTCTATAGATGAGTTTTTGCAACATAATTGGTATATTAAATGATATTTCGAATCTGATAGCACAATAATTCCATTTCAGACATTTTGTTCTTAATGATAAGTACATATTTTTACAAATATTACAACATAGTATTCCAAAGTAAGCCTCCCTTTCAAGTGCCAAAAATCGCCTGACAAAAACATAAATGAACACTCCAACGCGTAAACTGTTTTCGCCAACATTATTGACTTGTGGAGGAGAAATTTCGTTACAACCCGATAACTTGATCAAAATAAATAAGCATTTTAAAATTCTACTGCAAGGGAAGTGACATATTTTTTATTAACCTAACTTGAGCTTAAACTAATGAACTTGATCCACAAAACCACATTTTTATTTATATTTTTAAGTATTTGGATTAGATAGGAATCTAAAATCGGTTATTCGGGGTTTGAAATTTGCAGTCGTAAAAACGAACAACATTTTAAATTTTATTAGAAAAGCTAATTTTCAATTCCAAATGCTAAGTACTACATATACATCAGGAATCAAAAGTGGTGGAAAATAATTGAGATTAATAAAGCAGAAGAGAGGCTCAAATATATTTTGCTTTACTTGTAGCACAAAATGAGAAGAATTTGGGAGTAGTTGATATAGATACTATATTAAGGAAACACTGGAATGTAATAATATCAGTTTTCATTTGACTGTTGCTCATTTTAACTTCACTTATAAATTAAATTTAGAGTATTTTTCAATAATCTTACTCCTATGTGTGCATGAAAACTTTTTATTTTGTTCTTTAAAAATCTATTTAAGAAATATGGAACGTTCATCAATCCTATTTATTTTAACTGAGAGTCAAATGTTATACAAATATTTTCAGATAATTCTAACTATTAAAATTGTAAAGAGGACGGTTAAACGCAACCCTGTTTGCAGGGAACTTTCTTATGAACAACTTTCAAAATTTTTCAAGTATTTTCGCCATTTCTGTCCATTTCACAGCTCATTATCTGATAAAATTTCTAGCAGTTAATGCTGATAAAAAAATCCACAAGAAGACTAAAACTCATTCCTGGACATGCACCACTGCAGACAAAGATTGGCGCTCAAAAATTTTAGCTTTCTTATAAATAATAGAAACTACTTACCGTAAATTATTTATCTAAGCAAAAAAAAAAAAAAAAAAAAAAAAAAAAAAAAACCCGTTATACAAAGTTTTGTTTTTTCATCTTTGATTTATATCTTCAAGTGTTTTTATTTTGTCTTCAGAAAGATATTAATATTTATTATTTATTTCAAATAACGATCACAAAAAAAAAATGAAAACAATGCTTTTGAGTATAAATCATAATTATCTTTAAAAAAACAAGAAGGGCTCTTTTTTATTAACTTACTATTAGTTCTTATTCATGAAACATTTCTCTAATAATGATAAAATTGGAATTTTATGTGATAAAAACTAATTTCATTAGCAAATTTTAAAAAATATATAGAGGGGTAAAAATATATTTTATTTATTTTTTTTTTTTTTGCAAAATTTCAATGAATAATAAAACATTTCCTGGCTTACATTTTAACTGATTAGTTGTTCGCTGTCATGCGTAAACTGTTGAAATATATTTTATTGTGTAATTTGTGCTATCTCATTGATTCTCATTGCTATCGTTTTTATGAATATCTTGTTCTCATTCTTGGAAAAGAATTCTTACACATTGGCGAATTTTGCCCATTTAACACACAGCGCCATAACAACTCCTCAAATTCACATGAATCATTACTAGGAAAAATCTGTTTGAACAAAATCATTGGATATTCTTTTTCAGAAAACTAGCTAAATTTCCACCCAATTAAATTAGTAAATAATTGAATAATTGATTTATCAAATATATATATATATATAATTCATTGCAAAAAAGAAAAATAGAAATACGAGTAATAATTGTGGATTTTGCTAATGTTCTCTTAAAGCTAAGAAGCAACTACAGATCAGAAATTTTTAATGTCAAAAATTGTTCTTAACATTTTCCAACTAAGTTTCTGTTAAATCTTTTTATATCAATAACATAATCTCCAGTTTTTATTAATATATTTTCTGATAATTTTTTTCAATATTTATAGAATTAATCCTATTGTTCGATGAGTTTAAACGTCATTATAACAAAATGTGCTTAAATTAATTTGGTGCATAAGTGTTTGTGCCCTGACATTACGTTTAACTTTCTCTTGATTTAAGTAATGTTCTTCATTTATAGATATTAACTGTTTATTTTATTTCAGCAATTTCGGTTTTTTGCAAATAAAAACAAGAATATATTTATAGTTTTCTGTCAGTAATTATAGCTTGTCTTTCACGCCGAGTTAAAAATATTAAAAATAAAAATATAGATTCAAATATTTCTAGTAATAGAATACACATTCACCTATTTTGAGGCAACTTTTTATTTGTGTAATTTTTTTTGTACGGTATGCAAAAATTTCAATTCAGTTGGAACATAATTATCGAAATTATCTATAAGAAGTTAAATAGTTTGAGCAACTATTTAGTTTTTCATTTGTATTTAATCCCATCAGATGAGCACTGCATCAGACAATTACATTGTATATGTTTGCGATCCCAATACAAATTAGATTTATATTCATCCTGTACTTCCTATAAATGGTAGATGATTTTTCTCGTCACTGTTATTTAAATCGTTATCTTAGTGTAGATCGGTTTTCTGCTTCGCCTCGCTGTCCCGAAAGGACTTAGCCTCACACTCATTGGAAAAAGCAATTCGTAGTTATTTTATTAAGTTTTATGTTATTTTCTACGTGCGACATTGATTTGAGTTATTTTCTTTGATGCGGTCGCTATCCATAGCACAAAAATACGTTTAATTGCTGTGTAATAATTTTCTTAATACTGAATCATACATATGTGTATCGAAACAATATTCTTATTAAAAATAGCGCACAATTATTTCAGCTCCTAAATAGGGCCTTCCTTCCTCTGCGGCCTTCGAAATAAATGGAAAAAAAATTATCGATAACCTGTTAGATTGCAACCCCTCCTTCAATCCCCTCTGCGGCTACCGGCTTCTTCTGTTTGCCGATTTGTCAAATCTATGTCCGGGTTTTGATGGGGTTCTTATTTGCCTTTCAGCATCATTTGCTGCTTTTTTTTTTAAATGGCGTGCTGTTAATCGGAATTTTCTCTCGCGCAACTCCTTGCGCCGCGTGCAGTGCGCATGCGTCAGATGGTTTTCAGTTGAATGAATTGAACTGAACATTTTTCTAATATCAAATAAGTATGGCAATGGATCGAGTTGGAGACGACTTTCTCAAGTTAGATGATTAAAACATAAAATATTTGTTACAATAATTTAATTTTACAAACTGCAAATGTTTTGTACAATAATTTACTAAATAAGCAAGTAGAGGCTTTCATCGCTAATGTGTAAGCCTCTTTATGAACTTTTCATAAATCTCATTCTTAAAATATACTTTAAAGCATTCTGAATGGAATGACAGCTTAAATTAAAAACTAATTTTTCTGTCTCAAGTTTGATGACAACGTTTGTAGCTAATTAGAAACATGATTTGAACTCACAGTAAAGTTGCTTGTGTAGGGATGAAATTAATTTAAGCGTTTTGCGACACTCCACTTTCCAAAACTCTTTAGAAACGGCGGCCTTTGTAATTTTCATTTATGCTGAGAGTCGAAAAAGGAAACATGTCCTTTCTTTCAAGATTCCCAAAGTGTGATCAGCTTTACGAAATAGCGCCTTTCATTGTCGAATTGTTACTTTGATTTATTGCAGTAAATGTGTTTTTGCTTTTACCTATATGTGCAAACGATCGAAAATGCATTGGAATGCAGAGGAAAGAAATGCCGACACGAAAATTTACTTTAAAACTGAACTTTAAAAGAATTTTAAATCGTTCCACATCTCATTCGATTTGCTTTCACCTGGTCTCATTTCACGGTGAGGCCGCAATTTTTACCTGAAAAACTTAAAGCACCGTTTCCCTCACAAAGCCATGGCCCTGAGTATAAAATGCTATTATTAGACGTTCAATCTTAAAACACAATTCCCTTCATTAAGTCAAGATTAAGAAATTAAAGGGAAAAGTCAATGAGCGCAATATCTAATATCAATGTTTTATTCTTAATCAATTATAGTTCATAACAACTTTAAATTAATCGTAGAATCAGCCATTTTTTTATGTAGTAATAGATTTGCACAAGGAATCCAGTAAAATATTTGTAGCTACAAGTCGAAAGTTTCAAAGAATTCAATTTCATCGAGTCCTCGTAAGGTAGTGAAACTCATATCTCATGTTATAAATCTTAAATAGGTAATCAAATGATAAATTTTCAACTGCCAGCTTTTATAAGGCAACATTGTTCCATAAAATAAGAGAATCTCAACGTGGAAGTTTTTATTGAGTCCGATACGAGATAACATTGTTCTTTAAAACGCGATCTGCAGCTCTTCTCCACTTAATATCGATGCTGACCACAAAACTAAAAGTCTGTGCTTTCAAATTCACAGATACGTCAAGCGTCAATTCAGTGACTGAATAACTTCAAAGAATAAAGTTTCTAAAGATGGGAGCTTTCTCGATGATTGTTTCCACATCTCCTGCTCTTCCCATTCGTCTGAATAAAAACAAAATCCCGCTGTCAGCCTCGGCAAGAACAATTTTAATTACTCACTCAGTTAGAAAAGATGAAATTAACATGAAAAAATAGATGGAAAGGTGACCCGCCAATTTCAAGGTCATAGATCAAGATGAAACCTTAATTTGAGAGCATAAAGAGTTCGGGACGGCACTTATTAATTTTCTTCCTTTTGGCCTAGTAATAACATAATATGTAGAATAGGAGATTAAATGTGTCAGGTTTTTTGTCCAAGCCGGGCGAATAACCCGTCTCTGATCAAGGTCACGAAGGGGAGAGAATGTCTTTGAAGTGATTGGAACCTTTATCGATTTCTTTCTGTTCTCCGGCGTCGATGGAGACACGCAACACCGCATCACGCAATCTCATTAAATAATTTCTCAAATAGACTTGGAAGTTTTTTGAGTGTAATAATACTTTTACTTTGAATTGAATTTGTTAAAAATGTTTCAACGTTTAACGTAGTTGAAATTTTACATTTTTTTTCACCTTAAAGTATTTCATGGTATTCAAATGAATTAATTTTGTTATTATTATGCAGGTCAACTTATTCTCTTGTGAGGTGGATGTAATCAAACTAGCAATTCATAAATTAATCAACAATATATTCTCCATTCTTGACAAATTCAAAGTAGAATATATTTAAAATATTTGGAGTATTTCGTTTGTAACCCGAACTTTAACCTTAAATTCGGATTAATATTTTTTATTTTATAAAATACAATATATATATATATATATATATATATATATATATATATATATATATATATATATATATATATATATATATATATATATATATATATATATATACAGTATGTCCACTAAAGTCCTTTGCCACCTTCTTAACTTCGGAACGGCTGCAGCTATATTCATAAAAGTGATGTCTAGGTATAGTAAAGTAGCCATGCGCCACTGAATGAAACCACCTACCGCGCCACTTGTTGGAAAACTATGGAGTTAGCATTCGTATCTCGAAAACGGAACGAGATAGGTAAAAAAAGTGATTTACAAAGTTGTAGAGCATCCTCGATTTAGTACGAAAAGATACCTTGTAGGCATTAATGCTAACTCCGCAGTTTTCCACCAGGTGGCGCAGTAGTCTGTTTCATTCAGTAGCGCATGGTTACTTTACTATACCTAGACACCACTTTTATAAATACAGTAGCAGCCGTTCCGAAGTTAAGAGGGTGGCAAGGGACTTTAGTTCTCAAAATAATGGGAGTCAACCGATGGAGGGCTGTTGCGGCTAATAGAGTCAGCTGGAAGAAGATCAGCCTTGGCCTGCAATAGACTGTTGAGCTTATGAAGAAGAAGGGACTTTAGTGGACATACTGTATATATATATATATATATATATATATATATATATATATATATATATATATATATAGAGAGAGAGAGAGAGAGAGAGAGAGAGAGAGAGAGAGAGAAAATACTACTTACATATTTAAATTTTCAAAGATTATAAGAAAATATTTTTGAGTACTTAAATTATATGTTATAATAGAGAATACGCAGAAATCACCTATTCGAGACTTTTATTTAACTGAACTGCTTTTATAATTTTAATGAAGCCTTAATAGCATAGCTCTGATACTATTTATAACTAATCAAGACAAATTATTTAGCGTAAGGAGCGTAGACGCCACCTTTTTACGAACAACTCATTTATAAGCATTTACGATTTCATGAACTAGTGCTTGATCACAAACACGTTTTCATAGACGCAACGATTATTTTAATTCCCATTTACGAACTAAAATAAAGAAAAATTTCTTTCTAACGAACTCCTTTTCCTTCTTTTATATTCTGTTTTTACTTTCTTTTACGGTTGAGAAACGATATCATTAAAGAATCCTCTGAACTATGGAAAACGGAGAAGAGGGATTTGTTTAAAACAATGTGCCCATCCATTGGAGTAATCGCCTGTCTTTCTGCATTTGCCATTTCGGTAAGAAGCAGTCGTCGTCACAGCATTTACTGGACTTTTATCCCGGGACTCTCTCCATTCAGTTGTTGGTACGCGGGGAGAATCAGATGATTAAATAAGTGGCAACATAAGGGACAAAAAATATGCTTTTAAAAATGTAGTTTTGAAAGAGAAAAATAAATGATTACCTATTTTTTCTCTTTCTTTTTCATCAACAAAATAAAATTAGGAACCGTTTTTAAATATGAATTTTATTATGCTTTCTTTTATAAAATGCATATTAAATATTTTCTCTAACAATAATTTATGTATGACGAGAGCAGTATAGTAACAAATCAGTTTTGAGGTCTAACACTCATTTTTCTACTGTACGAAATGTTTTCGATTTTATGAACTATTTTATCATTCCTTAGGATTTTGTAAATATGAGCGTCTACAATGTCACCATTTCTTTGATACTATTTATTTATCACCGCAGTTACAGTAGCTTTAATAACAAAAAAGTCCTGCTTCCAAAAGCTCTTCATTTACTTATTAACGGCGGGGTCATCGTCTGGGGTGGATCCGGTTAGAAAGGGTGGATAAACATACGATTCCCGGGGCGATTTCGAAGATTCCGCCCGGGCGTTCTGCGGAGTAATGTTTTCTTTTATCGTCACATTGCTAGTTTTTTTTTTCATTAGTAATTCACTTCACTTTCGAAAATCGACGCCAGGGGACAATGAGTTGGAAATCCTTGGCCGCGCGTCGTGTTCTGCTCGAGATATTTATTGTTGGGGCGTTCCTCTGGTTCTCGGCGAAATTCATGCAGCGAAGCTACTTAAAAGTTGATGAAATTCGGTGAATGTGTGCTTGACGCAGCTGTCCGCACTGAAGTAATTCCCGCGGAAACCAACAGCTTTTATTGAGACCATTCAATGGTAGAGATTGCGGAATAAACGACAGATTCTCTTTTACATCGAAGTTCACCTAGACTCCCCATCGCTTCCTCAACTTTCAATGTTCAACGAATCGCTTGGTCCCAGTCTCTGGATTGTATCTGCATGAGTTCATTTCACCGCCCAAGTGCGGATTTTGTTTCAAATTTTCACGACGGCAACTCATTTTTAAGATTATGGGTTACCTCCTCATTTTCTTACATTGGAAGATGGGCTGCAAATTATTATAAAGTGACTGCTGAGTGAAAACATAGTCATCACCATATTAAAGGATAAGAAAAAATGCTTTTGTTTCTGAAGTGGATCGATTTATTTCGTCATTCATGTTTATTCTACTATTTATGATTTGGCTGATACGCGTTTTATGATTGTGAAAGCCCTTCGCATTGGGGTATTTCATGAACTATATCGGAATCAGTTCAAAAATTTGAAGCATTGTTTTATTGTTGAAATGAACAATTAAAATTTACTAAAACCGCATTTTCTATATTCTTATACTGTCAAATAAAACATGATAAAGGCTAATGACCTGGTTCGCGTAATCGGAAGGTAATGAGTTCGAATCCTGACCCCATCAAAGACCCGTCGTATTCACTAATAGTGGCTGGGGCACGAAAATTATGCCGTAGTCTCAATGCCCTATATAGGAAATGATACCTCTAGGGGCTTGTCTGGGGATCTTCTGCTTGGTCCTTGCTTCTAAATTACGCTGAGAACCACTTTCCGAGTCACGATGGCATGCCTACTGGGTGTGTATAATGGTACCATCACTTTTGCTCTCTTTCCAGAGCTGAAAGTTGAAAATCCGAGTATCCGGGCATTGAATGGCAACAATAAAGCGCGACGTTGATGTGACCAGAAGTTGGCATTGTGTTTCCATAATTCTGACGTAACCATCATCAAAGGGGTAATTACGTCATCACTTTCATGATAGTTACGACCTCTGATGCTTTTCTTGATTGGAATACGCTGGAGTCAAAGGGCCCACAGGACAGGGAATCAGTTGAGTGGCGTCAATAATAATAGGTATGGCCAGGTTTTTCATTGATAAAACATGCTTGACAGCAAAAGTCTCCTATCCTATGGTACAAATTCTCATATATGAGTGTGTTCCGGAAAACGCGCTTAATATCTGTTAGGAACCTAATATGCCCATACAGACAGGGAGTAAATGTTTGATGAGAAGTCACACTTTGTATTGAATCATGTATTGCTTTTGCCAAGTCACTTATAGTTAACTACTTTAAGATGCACAATCAAAAGCAAGACGATTTTTCTTAGACGGGTAAATACAACGATGAATGCCAAGGAACAACTCTTATTGTGTGTTTCGTGCTGCCCACTTTTGTTAGCTACTAAACACAGCTGTATGATCGGTGGAAGTTGACATTTAAATGTACTCTCTCGAAATGAGCATCCATTTCAAGTTAATTTTTCAACACAATTCAGTCTGGTTCATATAGGCAAAAAGTATCAATGTGGATTATTATGAAGTACACTTCGTTCAAAAAAAAAATAGACAGACACGAAATTACACTTTAATTTCATGAAAAAAAATATTTATTCAACAAATCTTTTGCGAAAAAATTGTCAGCATATTTATACATACATAATCAAATATATTGCAAAACATTGTATTAATTATTATAACATTATATTAGCAAATACAAAATGTTGATAAAGTTAGCAAAAAAGTAGACGGACATTCATAAAAAGGGTGTGAAATTGAAAGTTTTAATAATAGGTTTTCTTACCAACTGCTTGTATTAGTTCAAACACACGGTTTGGCATTGAATCATAAAGTTTTTGAATGTCCTTTTGGCAAAAAGTATTCCATACTGAATCGAGAGATTCTTGGAGCTCCTTATATTTTCATATTGCCTCCCTTGCCCATAAACACGTTCAACTAACATAGCCTAAACATTTTTGACAATATTGAAGTCTGGACTTTTAGCTGGCCAAGGCAAAACTTGAACATTATTGTCATCAAACCATTTTTTGAGTCCTTGAGCTGTATGAATGGAAGCTCCGTCTTGTTGATATATCCAGTTTTCTCCTCCCCAATCGGATCCGTATGATGGAAGTTCTTTTTCCAACTGTGTGTGTGTGTGATGTATATAATCTTTGTGATTTTGTCAACCTTTTTATAAAAACTAAACTTGATCAACCTCCGAAACCAACATCAAGCCATACCATCAAACTTCCTCCTCCTTTTTGGCGAGTAGAGTAGTATTGTTCTTTTTGTTTCAGACAGTGCCAATAATATTGAAAGCCATCTGGCCCATCTAAATTGAACTTTTTCTCATCAGAGAAAATAACAGATGTCCATTCATTGGTCCAGGACACGTATTTTTTAATCCACTCCAGTCGATCAGCAATATGTTTTTTAGTCCACTTAGGATGGTGTTTTCGTTTCTTAAATTGAAACTGTTTACTTCTTTGCACATAATTAAACACTGTCTCTTTTGTTATACAGTTAAGTCCAGATTCACACTGTGCTGTCGGGATGCTAGCCTCTCTCTTTTTAACCTTTCGGAGATTTCTTTGCTCTTTTGGTGTTAGTTTTTGGGGTCTTTCAGTTTTATTCCTTCTTCCATGAGCATCAGGATTCTTCAGAAATTCTGCAATAGAACTTTTACCACAATTCTTAAGATATATACAATCTTTGGAATACTTTTTCCATCGTTTCTGTAGGCTATGACTTGACCTTTTTGGAATTCTGTTAAAGGAATTTGTCTAGCCATGACAGTCAACTTCCAATAATAATCAAAGTAAAAATTTGAAAGAAATTAATTTTATATTTGAATTTAGTTGATCTAACTTACTTATCAAAATAAATAAATTATAAAAATTTTTTCAATGAAAGCTGAAGAAAAGCACTTTAAACAGTTTCTCCTTCTACTCTTTTGACAATGTAAGGCTATATAAATATATCTACTTAACTTTAAAATATAAACTGGTAGTAATAATACTTTTACCTTACCGGAGATTTCTTTCAATGTTAGGACTAATTTATAATTTGAATCAGCAATATTCGAAAGAAAGAGCTTTGCATTCACAAATTTTTAGTGTCCTTCTACTTTTTTGACAAAGTGTAAGTGATTTTCATTTACTTTTCCCGCCTCAGTCAGTTCAAGAGTTCATCAATTTTTTGCAGTCTTTCAGGAATCTCAAGGGCAAGTTGAATTGCCTAAGCTCTTAAGGTGGAGTCTGTCTTGGTGACAGTTCTGAAAGAAAAAAAAATGTCTGTGACTGCCTCAAGATAAAATAACAGTGTTGGCGCGTCACCGCTGTGTGTGTGTTACTACACCTATCGATTCTTTATCGATATTCTCAATCTATGTGCTTTGTGAAGAGGCGAATTTTATCTAACTTAAAGAACGCCTGTTGGCTCTGCTGTCGTCATAAATAAGTTTACTTAGATTTTTTAAAGCTTGGGATTTTCCCACAAAGTATATCGCCCAAGTCATTTGTCACTCAAGGCTGCTGCATGCATTCTAAGTAATTGGATCCAAGTTAGGAAAAACAAGTTTAGCATGATGGGAAATAATTCATTAAAGTATTTATTTGCTTACGAACTATTATAATTGTTAATTTTAAACTATTTGTTAGAGCGTGATCAGCAAGAAGAAAATTTTGATTTATTTTAACTTTTGTTTTGTATTTTAGGATATTGAAATGATGTGTTTCTTTTTCTGCTTTAAAGATTCATATAAAAATATAACTAATGAATAATTGTATTGAGGTAGAATAAATATATATTGTAATGTTTGTTGTTTTATTAAAGACAGGAGATTGAACATATATATACGTTTTATTAACTACTACAACAATAGTAAGTTACAACTCTCTAATGACATCGCATATCAATAAACGCTAAAAAACCCAGTACCAACTGTTGCCAAATACAACTTGAATAATTATAAGTTATTTGATACAACATTTATATATCGACTGCATCACACATATTAAATAAAAGATGTTTATTAGAGCATTCTTCGGCAAAAATAATTTCAATAAAATTTAAAACAAATTACTTCTATGAGCTAATTATTTAGATACTTTTACTCTGAGATGATTCATATGCAAGTATCTAATTTCAAACAGAAAAATTAATGTGAGGTAAGCTACTTGCAGATGAGAACGAATGCCCTAACAAGCACTGACTCAACTTTTGGAATAACATAATAGCAAAAATTTTGAGGTGACATAATTTATAAAATTTGTGTGAGTTTAAGGAATTATTCTAAACAATTTTATAACTGTTCACTTATATTTGCTTTGGAAATAGTTTTGAAAATATTTATACATATTTCCCTCGATGTTCATTAGCTCGGTTGTCTCCGTCAGGAAATAAAAAGTGGAAAATGAAAATTTTAAGTAATTTCATAGCTCAAATCCTGATTGAATCTTGATAAAATATTTAGTTAGCCTTTTATTGGCACAGTGAAATAATTTCACTTTAAATTAAACTGATTATTAAGATTTCGTTGCTTTTTTTTCTTTTCTCCAACCCAGTCTGACAAAGTCAGACCAGATCCATGATTCCGCTGAACTTTTGAAAAATTTAAAACAAGAAGTGATTTTTGTTTTATTAAAAATTAATTTCTTCCCCCAAAAGGAACTCAAACATTAAAAAAATTTTATTCGAGAAGGTTCTGGCGTATTCCACTCACTTCGGATCGTAGTAGATGGAGTATGAAAAGCTAGTTTATCGGTAGATACATATAAATATGCTTATGCTAAATAGAAATTTAAACTCCATCTCATCAAGATAAATATTTAAAAAAATGTTTTATTAGAGATGGTTTTTGTTCTTATACGTTGGTATTTCTATAAGCATTACTCCTTATTTTCGGGTGGTACATTATTTTCTTAAATTATTGACATTAATTTGTACTTATTTTTCATTTTAGTGTTTTACTGTAATTTAGAATGCCCTCAAAATGTAATTTCTTTTTCTATAATTTATTACGATGCAAATTACGTATAAAGGTTTTCCATATTTTACGCTTTTTCTATCATCATTCCTTACACTTTTTATTCCTTCATGGGTGCTCAACACTACCACCAAAATGATTACCCTTAATTGCAGTTTTACTCAATCTGTGATAAATTTTTTGAATTTCTTATTAGTGTTTGCTACATTACAGTAATTTGTGAATACTAAGGTTGTGAGATACTTGTAAGATATTAAAAGAGGCTGGAAATATCAAGATTAACTCTTTAGGCACAGCTGCCATATAATCCATCAAGCCAATTTCTGAATTTTTTTAGCCAAGTATAGAAGTGTTTTTTTAATGATGTAAAGGGGACGTAATGAATTCCTGAAAACAGTATTTGTACAAATGCTAGAATTTCGACTTGACTCCTGTGAAATCGTGAATTACCCTTGGAATTTTTACATACCAGAATGCATTTATAAAATATTATAATGAGTTTTTTGTTTTAATATTTTAAAATTTTCAATGAAATTGTCCAAAAACTTAATTGATCTTAATGTTACCACTAGATGGTGCCATGATCGATATTAGATTGTTGTATTTATAACTGTTGACTAAAATAAAAAGTCTATTCAGCCACAATCATGCAGGAAAGAATATACGGGGCGCTCCGTGGCTGAGTGGTCTAAAGCATCACCGCTAATCGCTTGAGAGCGTAGGAGTGTGGGTTCGATTCCTACCATGGTCCTGGGTGTTTTCTTCGTTATTCTTCTGTGGTTGTACATCTGTCATTGTGCTATTTGTCCTATTATCGACGAAGACTTACAAGCGGATCTCAAGAATCAAGCATACAAGTCTGAATATATGTAATGTAATAAAATAAATAAGAATATACGTGGAGTAGTTCTAACCGCGAAAAACCATGTGCGCTGGTGAAGTAACTAGCAGATAACAGACCACGCCCACTCTGTTTTCCAATACAATCAGTACTTTCATATTAGGGACACTGCATCGGCAAGCATTATTTCAAATTGCATACACTGAAATAATATGCAAATTCTTAGATGATCCCATGAGACTTGTCTCGCAAGAATCGCACCAGACCAAATGACGTCATTGATGTCTTAGTTACGTCAGAAAAGGGGTGGAGCGCGAGACGATTATTGATTTCAAGCAGGTTCGAAATGTCTGGCAACTTTCGGCGAGACAGCGCTCTCATTGGCTTAAAATTCCATGACGTCAGATACAACGTTTCAACTACGTCACACTAAGACATCGAGGAGATCGCATTTGTCTACTATAAGACGGCGTCTTAATCGGATTGTCAACCGAATTTGCCGCCTGCCTAACAAAGGGTGTTTGCATCAGCACTCCACTCTGCCAGCCAGATATTTGAGAATGTTAAGGCGCTTAAGAGCCTTCGAAACTAGATGGTCGATATGCTTGTTACAGTTGAATTCAGGGTGGAGAATAAAACAGAGATACTTAGGATGTTTTTCATAGGTGGGAGGCCGGAAATCGAAAAATAACATTAGTGTATAGTGATATAGGTGTTTATTAGTGGTAAAAAAAGTCGCTATTAATTTAGCTGGATTGAAAGTATTTTGTGTTCTCTTCAAAGTCAGGAAGTAGTGTGCAGCTTCTGTTGGACCGAAATCTGAAACATCCTTGGACAAGTCTAATGGTAGAAGTCTGTCTATGCTTCATTGCCTACAGGTCTTAGCTGAGCATAGTGGAATTCTCTCCCGACTTACATCACCCATTCCGCACAAGTACACCCCTTTGCTGACTTTGAGGTGACGTGCAGGACTTGAGGGGATATTTTTTCTTGATTGTCTTTACCCAAATTACTTTCCTTTATTCTTCCACGGGAAACCAAGGAAAAAATAAATAAGTTAATAAATGAAACATCAATTTCAAATGATATATTTTGCTATAAAATCACATTTTTTCAATTCTGCTGCTGCTGTTATTCACTAGTTTACTTGTACACCCATAAGCACAGGAAATAGCCATAATTACTTAAAATTAAATAGTTCAAAATAACAATGAATTCAAAAAGATGCTTGATAGTAAACAACAGGTTTTAATATAATCTTTTGGAAGATTCAGGCAGCTTGGCTCATACTTCAAGCATTGACCATTAAGGCTTCTCCACTCATATTCTTTCCACCCTTGTCACAATAATTTCATGATAATCTAGTTTAATCAGGACAGAATATAGTATTTAGATTTGAATGTGTGAAGTGAAGTGAAATAAACTAATGGCAAGATGTGCATTCAGGCGGGCGATTTTAATTGATTCATTCTCTATTTGTTTCTGTATACTGTAGTGTTTCGATATTCCGAGTGGAAAGGATCTTTTCAGTAATGAGTGGACTCTAGAAAAGCTATATATATATATATAATTTGAATATATAAATAACCAATAAGGGTGAAAATCTTTTGAATGATTAAGAAAATAGAAAGGCCTATAATATGGATGTTAAATTGTGTAATTTTGAAAGAGTGAAAATAAACTGAAGAAAAATTTAAATTGCTTTTATTAAATTGGGGAAAATTTCATCCTTAAAATTTTATCTAATAGTTGTATTTGTCCTGAATAAGTATATTTGGAAAGTGGTTTCAGTATAATTCAGTAATGTAAAGAATATTGATTATTTCAATAAAACTTCTCTTATAACTGTCTAAATTCATTGAAGCCTTTTGAAGTACTAATAAAATATAATTCTAAGTTAAATGAAAAAATATTCACATTAATTTTTTCAATTATTTATTTCCATTATTTACAAATATAATTGAAAAATGTTTTTTGAAATGTATAATTGTCTTTACACACACACATATATATATATATAATGCATATATATGCATATTTCATTAAGAACAGATGTTAAATAATTTTTTATTTTAAAATGAATGTTGATACTTCTTGAAAAGTTTTGATTTGACTCCTGGAAAACTGTGATTTGATTCTGGTAAATTTGCATGAATTCAATTAAAAACGCTTACACATCTAAATAATAAATTTAAATCTGGTTAATAGAAAGAATAAATGTATTTTTGAATTATTAGTATATCAAAAAGGTTAACTTAAGAAAATTAATTTTATAAATGTAAATACAAATAAAAAATTTGAAAATGTAAATATGAATTCTAAGAAAAACAAGAACACAAATTCTAATGAAAGCAGGAATATTCACAAAAAATGAATATGAATTGTAAAATGCAATTTAAATTTTACTTAATAATTTAAAAAAAATGAAGTATAGGAACATCATTATTGTAAATGTAAATACTGAAAAAATTAATGCAGGGTTAGAAAGATAAGAATTATTTAAAAAGGAATATTAGAATTATTTGAAATTATATTAGAATTATATACATATGAAAATTATTTGAATTACATCAGAATTATTTGAAAAAGATTTATGCAACCTGGAATTTAAATATCCTAAAGGTAAAAAAATCTGCAAAATACTAAAAAAATTTAGAACTTTCCTTGCAAGAGTTCTTAATAAAATGTGAAAATAGGGAAAAAAGATGTTCTAAATTTCTTTTTGGTATCGTGAATACCAGGGTTGCCAAAATAGAATTTTCTAAATAATTTTAATAATTCTCAGTTTTTATGACATAATAAAAAAACCATGCCATATAAACAAAGAAATTTTAAAAAATCGCCAAGCTCTGAAATTGTCATGATGGGTTACATGGCAGCTGTGTACCTTTTTTAAAATTATTTTGGTGCCATCTTATTTGAACCTACACTTTAAAGCAATTAGTCAAAGAAAAAGGGATTTGATTTGTAACCAAGAGCAATAATTTCAAAAAAGAAATAAATTTTTAGTTTTTGAATATTTTCAAAAATTGTTTTACTCATTTTAAAACTAAAATATTTCTTAATTTAATGTTTGATTGAAAGAAACTGATTATATATATATTTTCAAAATCTGCATTGTCTTGTATTTTCTTACATGTTTTTCACCATTTGTTTCTGTTGTCACCAAACAGTGTGATGAAATAAGTTATCTGTAATATATGTGATGTTATTGTAAAGATGTTCCTCACACAAAATTATCAATAGTAAAGAGCTTATTGTTGGACTACGTTTTTTGAAAGTTACTGAGTTCAATCCCAGCCAGTGTTGAATAATGAGAGGTATATATAGTTCTGTATTTTGCATGCATGTCTGTGGCATTGATTGCTTGAAAGCTTTTTGGATTTCCTACTTTGTGAATTGCGAATATGACTTACTATTTGTGAAAAGGCTTTCCACAAGTTGGTAAATTACAATGAATGTTAAAGAAGCTTTACCTCAACTCCCAGAGCTGTTAAGTAGAAAATTGGTGATGTTAAAAAGTGGGTGGACTCACTGAAGTTTAGTTGTAGAGTGTACTCTTCGAAGTGGAAAATCTTGATTTGATCATAATGAAAAGTTTCTCGGGAAGGCGGTAATGCATAGTAAATATGAGGTAACCATACAACTACTTCTGTAATTTGAGATTCTCTATGGGGTTCAAGAATTAAAAAAATCTTTTACAATGAGGATTTCTTACTCACTACCATAGAGTGAGTTATTATTTACTTTGGCAGCAATTTTAGATTCAAACTGTAAATTTTGTAGTAATTAAAATTAATGAATTATTCTGTTTGAGATTCATGAAGTAGGTTATTTTTTTAAATGCAGCAAATTTTGTTGATTCAATTTCAAATATAGATGTTTTGTATGAGAATCCAATGAGTAATCAATCAATAATATTTATATGAAACCTATTCCAAATGTTTTCTCAGACTAATCTTTATTGTTAACTTTTCCATTTTTATTTATGCCAATTTTGCAACCCATTTTAATATTCACAATATTTTATTTATATTTTAATTGCATAATAAAATTACAATAATAAATTAAAGTGTTGAATGAAAATCAATTATTTGCTTGAATGCAGATGGCTGCCAATAAAAAATATTTTCATTCATATTAGTCAATATAGCCAAAAGTCTGATAATTTTTTAACCAACAATTAATTAAAAAACTATTTTTTTTAGTTGTTTCTTTTAATTTTGTGAGAATTCTTGTTCTAAAAATAGCTAAAAGCTCATATGGAATTACAAAAATTGTGACATTTAATCATATTGAATTATAAAAGATGTGACATATTTGGATTAAAAATGTTTATGGTATTAGCCACAAGTAAAATATGAATAGTGGCATTTTATATTCATTGAACTTTTTCATTCTGTACTGCTAAAGGATATATATTTCCTCTCAATATTTATTTTGCAAATTTTCATCACACAAAGTGTATACTGGGATAATATTTTCGTATAAACTGTTAAATCTACGTAAAAATATTTAAAATAGACATTGAAATTTTTTTATAGTCATTCTATTAATATTTTTATTCATGTAAATTAAATTTTCTTTTAGGTCCACTTTCTCTTGAAATATTTGACATTACACACAACTCTGCAAAAATTAAATGGATCTTATCCGAATCAGAGCTACAACCACAAGCTTTAGTTTTTTATTCTCCTACTTACAGAGGAGTTCACACAGAATGGACAAAAATTGATGTAAGTATATAAGAAAATTTTATGGTTTCTCTCTTAAGATCATATCAAATAATTTTAAGGATACTAGGCAATAAATGTAAATCAAGAAATATCTATATGTTTTTCTATCAAAAATTATCTTTAGAATGTTTCTAGTTTTTACTAGAACTATTCCAGATAATATTTTCATAGCTGTCAATTCTATTCATTTTATCAGGAAACTCCTGATTTTTCATCATTTCTCCCGATTTCCCGATAATGTATGAAAATCTACTAATTTCTGACAATTTCACTGAAAAACTTAAAAACAGCCAAAATTTTGCTGTAAAAAGTCTTATTGAGTTGTTTTAGCAGCTTAAATAGCCAACAGATGGTGCACTAATGTAATTATTATAATGTTGTGATATTATAATATGAAAATGTGTTCCTTTGAGTTTCGAATTCCATGTATCCGCCGTGGTGGGATGATGCTTTAACCACTTGGGTGCCAAAAACTACTACAAGTTGGCAGTCATATAATTAGCATTCAGAGCAGACACCAGGTGCCTGTTTACATAAGCAGTTCAACTGGGATGAATATTACTTGTTATTAGTAATTTAATTAGGAAGATATTTATCACTGAATTAAATTTATTTAGTAATGTATTTTATGTTTTATGTAATGTTATAAGTTTAATATTTATAAATTGTACTAGAGTAGTAAAAGTTGCTATATAAAATAAATATTGAGACATAAACATTGATTTTTTACGTGTAGTGTACTCTTTTATTTTTCATAGTTCCGTTATCAGATTGAGGAATATTTTATTCAAATATTAAGATTAACACAAAATATGTTTAGCATAAATCATTAGAATATATAATCTAAAGAGAAAAATTGTCTTTTTGTGGTACTACCATTTTTAACATTCAAGCAAAGATGTCGATAGTAAGTGCTTACTGATTTTTTCCCCTTAAAATCAGTAGAATCTATTGATTTTTTTCCAAGGTTGGCAGTTATGTATTTTTTTATTTTAATCACAATCAAGAAGCAGTACACACCTTTTAAAAGCATCTTATGTAGCACTCCTGACCAGAAGTAATTTCCTTAAGAAATTGTTAAAATACTTAGCTTTTAACTGTGCAGTAACACATAGTTTTAAAAAAATCTTAAAGCTTCCAGAAAGAATCAATAACTGAGCTATAATGCTCAATCGATTATGTGAATAGCATAATTTCTTTTAGTAATTTACTTATAATGAATCAGGATGAAACCTGTATTTTAAGTTTTCTCTATACCAATCTTATT
The DNA here is from genome assembly GCA_037975125.1 of Latrodectus hesperus. Classification (NCBI taxonomy): domain Eukaryota; kingdom Metazoa; phylum Arthropoda; class Arachnida; order Araneae; family Theridiidae; genus Latrodectus; species Latrodectus hesperus. The sequence continues at coordinate 88,131,808 of CM075853.1, forward strand.
TCACTAATAAGATGTTTAACACATAAAATATGGGAGAATGTTTCTTTTATGTGCCCACCAGTATCATAAAACTTCCTATGGTTCTAATGTCTGTGTGATTCCCTAACACCTGTGTGAACAAAATTGAAAAACACACCATATAATTATTTTTAAATTCTATTTTTTTTTATTAATTATTATGTATTTTATGTGAGTTTAGTTATGTCATGTTAGTTATTCTTATTAGTGGAGGAGTATTGCACTTTATTTCCAAGTATTCAATACTAATTAGTAATAATTGTAAGTTTACAAGTAATTAGAATATAAACTCACCTAATATTTTGTTTTGTGAGTTAGTTCCCTGATATTTGAAATTTAAAAAAAGATAAATTCAATTTTTCATATTACTCACTTGCAATGAACAAATGGAAGTTTTAATTTTCCAACTGTAATTTCAAACTTAAAATTATGAATTTAAATTTTCAAATAAATGCTGATCATAAATATTTCTGATATCAAATTAATTAAAGTGACAAATTTCAAACTTACAAATTTAATAAAATACAATTTTAACTTTTAAAATAAACTTGTATGCAGTACTGCAACAACTCTCCATACATAGAAAATTCTTATGTATGAGTGTCTTCCGGAAAGTAATTTTTTCATGACACAAGAACATGCTGCTGCAAAGAATACAAATATATATGTAGGGTTGGTTGTGGGTGTGGCCATTATATGTTGGTGTCTTAATTTTTTGATAGCTTATATTAAAGTCATCATAATGTACAAAAATGTCGGCTCTTATTTCTTCTCGTATCTGCTACCATTACTCAATAATGTTTTCTGAAAATATTTGAAACTGTGGCTCATAAAATCCTCCCAAACATCTGGTGTTCCAGAAATTGTGCACGAGGTGGGTGTTGATGAACTTTACACCTGAACAGTTAACAAAAGGCATAGGAGCACTATTGACTTTTTTGCAACAATACCACAATGAAGGTGATGAGTACCTCAATGGGATTGTTACAAGTGATGAGATATGGATCTCCCACCTGAGACACTTCAACCCAGAAACAAGCAACACTTGATACATTGGCATCACAGTGGGTTTCTGGTTTAGACAAAAGTCAAGCAGATTGTATCCACACGGAAATTGATGTGCATGGTCTTCTAAGACATGAAAATCATTCTGTTCATTGACTTTTGCCTAAGGTTTCCACGGGAAACGTTGAAGGTTACTGTGCAACACTAGAGAACTTGAGGCAAGCTATTCATAACAAGAGGTGTGGATTACTCAGTACTGTCACTGTATTACTTCACAACATTGCTAGCCCTTTAATGGAAAAATATACAAAAGAATTATTGTTGACAGCTGGAGAAGCTTCACTGAGAAATGTTTGATCATCCACCCCAAACTTTCTTCCAGCAACTTCCATCTGTTCTTACATCTGAAGAAATTCCTGTCCGGGAATCATTTCCCCCAGATGAGGACAAGCAGACAGCTGTAACATGTTGGCTCTATTCACAGGCAGAAGACTTCTATAATACTGGAATACAAAATTTATCCCTTCAGTTTGACAAATGCTACAATTCTGATGGTTCTTATTCCAAAAAGTAGCTGAAATATATCTTTTGCATTAATTAATATAATTCTATGTTATCATGTTTTGTTTCTTTTTATGAGCAGTGGGAAACTTAATTTCTGTATGACCCATATAAAATTGCAATCTTAATGCATTGTTAGAAATTTGTTTTTTTGCAGACTTGTAAAGGCCAATAAAATGGTTCATAAAATCAAAATTATGTAAAATAGAATTGTAAGTGTTAGATCAAAAAGCAATTTTTTTTTTTTTTTTTTTACCAAACTGCTTCTCTTTGTAGATAAACTAATATTTGAGAAAAATTGTTTAGAGTGCATTATCTAAGGAACACTTGCAAAATAAAACTCACACATAAAAACAATTCTTATTTTCATCTTATTGATAAAAAATAAAACAGTAATCACTTATGTATTTTTTTTTTGGCTTTAAAACCACATTTTTAGAAAACATTTCTCTATTCTTTCAGTACAGCAAAGTATTTCACTGTTTTTCTTAAAAAATTACCTCAATCTTGTGATTGTTCGTTTGCTTGTTTTGTTGACAGTAGGAGCATTATGTCATTTTCTTGTTTGGTATCTGAAAATTCTTTTTCATTCTCATTCATTATTATTCTCACAATCATATAATCATTTGATAATTCTAACATACAAATTACATCTGAGTCCTTGTTCAGAAAGACCTGAAATATAATTTTGCACAGCTGTGGGTTTCTTTGTCAAAGTTCAAAGATTAGTAACTCATCATCACGTAAGGTCTCAAGTAAATGTTCTTGGCTTCCTTCATATGTTGGCAATAAAGGCTGCATGTCAAAATGACTTAGTTATTGCTTTTTCTGCAATATCATTCCTAGCATAAATCAACAAGTGCATTGTACCTGGAAGACTATTTCATAAGGTAATTTCAAGTTATGATCACTCTTTGCAGAAGTTTCTATTATGTTGGCTGTAAGATGGGAGTTAGATTAGGTAGTTCTCACAGAAATTGCTTAAAAAAATTCCAAGATTTTATCATCAGCAGTGCATCAATCCACAATTCAATAATCTATGATTTTCCAGTAAAAAAATTGTTAATTTAATTTTTTTTGTCAAAAAAATAAAAAAACGTTGGAGAAAAGGGTTATTAAATGTAAATGCAAATGAAAGACATGAAAATGAGTTTATAAAAAATATTTTTCAAAATTTTAGTTTGTAGATGAGAATTAAAATTATTGGATTTATGAGATCATGTTGTAGACTCGGCCCTAGTTTGTAAAATGTGAATGTTTGTAAATTAGAGGCTTATTAAAACAAGCATTTTGGCATCATGATCTGGTGCTGCATTTGTAGTCTCTCCATTGGGGTTTGTCAGAATGATTTCTAACCAAAAAACTAGTTGGAAAGTAATCATTGTCTGGTAATTAGTTTTGCTAATAATAGGAAGATTTCAATTCTTGTAGCCTTTATTATAGATAATTATTATAATCTAATACAAAATATGCAAAGTAGATTTTATAACTTAAGATTTTAAATAATCACTAAAGTATGGATTGTTTATTATAAAACTGAATATTTTTAAAATGGTTTTAGTTTTTATGAGATTTTCTCTTCAACTCTCTTATAAAACTATAATTTTGCGCAATTTCATATAAAGTTTATCAACTAAATTGTAGACGAAATGCAGGTAAAATTTGAAATTACAATTTTATGTATTATTTCCTCTACTATCTTATGTAATTTTCCTTGAAAAATTAGAAATGTTTAGTTATTAAAAATAAATATAATTGTATTTAAAATTTTAAATTGCACCGGAAAATAAATTTATCATATTTATATACTATTTAGAAAATTAGAAAGATTTGTTTTTTTGAAAAATAAATTGTGATTTTAATTATTGAACTAGTTTTGAATTAATTTTTTATTTTAGATATATTTAAAATGCTGTGTGGATTAGTATTATTAAATGAAAAGCTTTATTTTGTTAAATATTTTTGTATACAATAAACAATAAAACATTTTTTAAATAAAAATGATTCATTTTTATGTTAATGTTTAATATTTTTTTCAATTTTTAGACTTAATAAATATGTTTAATGATTTATTACTTTTTAAATTAAAAAATTATTATGCTAAAATTAAGAAATCAAAATTTAATTTTTATGTATTCTTTTGTTAGTGTTTTTATTTTAATATTTCTACCTTTTATAATGTTAACACATATCTATTATTTCTAAATGTCTTAAGGATCTTTATTATTCAGCCTGCCATAAAGTCTATTTTTAATCAAATGTTAATATTTAATAGGGAGTGAAACCAGTTATCAACTTAGAGAACCTTCTACCTGGTAAAAACTATTATGTTAAAGTTGAAGAAGATGGAAAGCTAGAAATATCTGTATTTAAAACAAAAGGTAATTTATTTTCAGAATTCTTAGTTGATAACAAAATTTTTAATATTAATTTTCAGGTATGTCTTGTTTTTAAATTAAAAAAAGAAATTAATTCTGTGAATCATAAATTATTCTTAATGATTCAGTATTTTTCATGAAAGCTTAATCATAATATTTTTGTATTTTTACTTTTTAAATTAAATTAAATATTTTTACTTTTTAAATTATAAAAATAAAGCTGTTTTAAAATTTAAAGTAACAATATGTAAGAGATTATATGATCAAAATTAATATGTAATATCATAAATAAATATTTTGGGTAAACCATGTTAATAAAATTAACTGCTAAGCTAAATATTTATGTATTTAATGTACTTTTTTTTGAAGAAAAATTAAGCTGTGACCAACTATCAAAAATACTATTTTTCAAAAATTTTCTAAATTATTCAATGGCTTACATGTATAAGAACCTTTTAAAAATTCTCTAGTACCCTGGTTGAAAAATTCTTTTTTAATTTATTTTATGTTTGTGATATTTTTTTCCTTAAATTCATTTTTTGTACTATTATTTCTATTTTTTAAATTCAATTTTTATGCTAATATTTTTATTTTGTTATTTTTTTAAAATTTCTTTTATTTCATTAATGAGAGATATTCCATTGGTGATACATTTTTGATGATATTTTATTTATTTTATTGTAACTGCAGACTCTGCTTTTAATTGGATTAAAATGATACCAAATAAGAAATTCATTTTTTATTTGGTATCAGTGCAATGTTTCCTTTTGATTTATTATATTATTTGTTATTTTGCTTTTAATGACTAATTAGCTTTTGAAATACATATTTGTATGTAAGCTATTTAATACTTATAAATCATGCTATTAATTGAATGATTAGCAATTTCAGCTTCAGTTTTATTATTTTTATACAAATGTTCAAATTGAGTTTTCATTTATTTTTATTGCTTTACAATCTTCTAGATTTGCATATAGATTTATATATGTTTCTATAATAAAACTTTAAAATATAATATTTTCAAACATTTTCTATTTTTCTCATTAAAACAGTGCTTAAACTTTTTCACTTTATTTTATGTTACTCTGTATTGTGTATAATTTCCATTGATATTTTTGTTGTTGGAATTATTCACCCGAAGAATGTTTCAACCCATAGTTAAATTTTTTTTTACTCTTCACTGTTGTAAATGAAAATATTGTTTTCTTTCTGTCAATTGTTTCATATTTCTAGTGATTAAAAACAAAGATATAGAACATAATTGTTCTTTGAATTTTATTTATAACTGTTTTTAAATTATCTTAGATTCCTTGCTTTTTTAATAAGTTAAAAAATTCCAAAATTAAAAAAATCACTATGTAAAGAAAATAGTTTGAGTTGCAATAACAGATATATTAAAGTATTTAATTTTTCAAGAATTTATATTTTAAATAATATTATTCAGTTTAATACATTTATATGTAACTGGCAAATTTTAACATATTAATAACTTTTAATTTAATGATTTGTGTAATACTGATTTCAAAACATAACAAGTTGCATATATTTTCAATTTTTTATTTGAGAGCAACTATGATATATAAAGTATATATAATTTGAGAGTAACTATGATATAAAGTATTACACAGCATATATTTTTAATTTAAAAACAAAATGCATTTCTAGAATTTTCTTATCTGAAATGGATAGTCTCTGTTTTGGAAAAAAAATTTTTTTTCCCTCAGCTTTTCTTTTTGCTCAACTTTTCATAATAGTATTGCAAATGTGTATGTTTTAAATTTAGTTGTGGATAAAAATCTTAAATACATTTTCTCATTGAGAGTTGTTTCTACAATGCAATTACGTTATATGAAATGAGGTATGTGCCAATAAACGTTGCAATCAAACATGTATTCATTATTCTGACATTTCACCTAAATCTAATGACAAATTTTATCTCAAGCCTGATGCACAAGCTTTGTGTTAAAATGCATGATAAGCAAGACTTGTTGTGCTAGTTTGCATTGTGAAAATAGCCTTAGGAATAAATTGATGGCTAGGATAAAATTTCAAACTACAGTTTAGAAATTCATCTTGATAAGGTCTTATCTGAGTACTGAATTTGCCATTCATCTGTTCTGAAATGTAAATTCTTAAAATTTATATTATAATGTAAAAATATAATTATTATTTTATTTAATTAAATAAATACTTGTTATAAATGCTTATCTATGATAAGGAAAACAAATTGGAAACTAATGTAAATAAATTAATATTATTTTTAGAAAATATGCTGGGAAATATGCCTAAAGTTTTGGTCAAACAGCGTAGTCAAACTAGCTTGACTGTAGTGTGGGATGATTTTCGATTACCGAGTTATCATTCTGAATATATTCTAGAATACAGATTAGCTGATCAGAGAAATTTAAATTGGACGAAAGTTAAGGTCAGTATGAATTTTGTGCAAATTTTCTACTTCATTAATAAATTAAAAAATGCTTTTCTATTTCTGATATTCTTCTATCATTGAAAATTAAATTAGTGATTTCTGTATGTAATGTGTTATTTTTTGACATTTTTATGTCAATTTTCAGTTATTTTTTTAAGTTGGGGAGTATTTTATAAATTAAAATTTTATAACAATTTAATGATTAATTATAATTTATTTTTACATTATTCTGCATTCATAAAATCTTTATTTTTGGAATAAAAATTTCCCGATTTTTTTGCCATAATGTTTTTTTGATTTCAATATTTTTTAAAGTAAGATAATAAATTTTCTAATTTTATTTTATCATGTACTAATTTTTATAATGTAATTTATAAAATTTATACTTTTTATAAACTTGGTTTAATGCATATTATAACTTAATGAACTTGCTATTGATATGTTAAAATAAATAAGTATATTTATTATAAAATTTATTTATTTTTTAAAATGAAATAAAAAAGTGATTGAATGTCTTTGCGAATTCCTGTAGTTAACTGTTTATATAATACAAGTGACATTTAATTATTTAGAAAAGTAGTTAATTCTGTTAAAAGTTTTGTAAAATATTTTATATTTAATATAGTTCAGATTTACTGTGAATTCAATCTTTCTTGTTGAGTAAGTAAACTAGAAATGGTAATAATTATCTTTAACTACTTATTTACATACACATACTTTTAGCTTGCATTTAAGAAAAGGTATTTATTTTATAGTTTAAATAATTTTTCTGTAATTTTGTTATCAATGAAGTTATATATAAAAAAAATAAAAGTCCTTTCATAGTAAAAATGTAATTTTCCATTAGTAGTTAATATTTTTAAAAGACCTTTTCTTTTCTTTCATTAATAATAATTGAGGATAATGTTTGTTGATTCTGTTTTATAATTGTGTTTGATTTAGTGTCATTAAAGAGAATAAATTCCTATTCATAAAATTTTAAATTAGAATACAAGCTTTAGTTTGTCATTATATACATAAATTTTAAAATATAATGACCGTTTAGAATTTTATGTAAAGATAATCTAAAAGATTGGAAATATAGTATTTAATGCAATCAAACCAATTAATAGTATAGTAAATGTACCAATAAATAATATTGTTGTGATCAAATGTATAGCATTACACATAAAGATTTAGTTTATTTTTCAGAAGTTTGGTTATTATTGAAGACTATAAGCTAAACATTGAAATGGAATGCTTATAAAAATATTATAAAAAGGTCATTTATATGTATTAAAAAAAGATATATATATATATATATATATATATATATATATATATATATAGATGCATGTTAAAGGAAAAGAAATTTAATTTGCAAAGATAAAGCTATGAAAAATCTTCCAATATAGCAGTTTTCAGATTTAGTATATTGTGTTTTACAGAGATAATTACATATTTCCCTTAACATTGATGACTGCCAATGTGCATGAAAAAGCAAAATGGCCTGTAATCCAATTTTAGTATTTTGTACTGAGTAGCGTAGTAATGTTAACACATATTGAGGCTGTGATAGATTAACATACAAAAATTAAAATTTTTTTCATGTCTTTTCTAGTTTGTAAATGTTTGACTTGTCTAGTTTAAACTTCTAAGCATTTGTTTATGTTTGCAAACATTATGTACATTTTTCGAGCTGATTTATGACCATTGTTAAATTTTTCTGTTTGCATATATTGTTTTCTTTTAAGCATATTTTAAATTTGAAATATTTGTTTGTTAAAACAAATCATTATTTACATTATAATTTTCATTAGTGTTGAATGATTTAATGGAAAAAAGAAAGTGATATTGCAATGTTTAAAATTTTATTTGACTTTTATAACATTCACTTGCTTATGTTTACTGTAAGTTCTAAAATTTTGTCTTTCATTCAAGTTTTATTTAAATATTTATTTTAAAAATAACTTAAATATATACATATTTTTTTCATACAGGCTGGAACTCAAACTATTGTTACTGTAACAAATTTGGAACCAAACACACCATATAATATTAAAGTTGCTGTTTGGGAAGATGATAAATTGGAACTGCCTTCTGAAGTGATTACTGCATATACAGCTGGTACTTATACGTTTTTCTTAAATATCATCTTTTTATATCAATATTCTTGAAATGATTTTATTTTTACTTTAGCACATTTTGTTTGCTCCACTCATAGAAATGCACATGTAATTCTAAATGTTCATATTATTCTAAATGTTGCAGTTAAAGTTTTGTTAATTTGTACATAAAAAAAATCTAATTGAAAATTACATTCAGCTTTAAATATGTCAACAATATTATTTCAATAAAAATTCTTGAGTATCTACTTGGATTTATTTAATGTAAATTTTTAGTTTATCCTCCATTTGCAGAATTATTATATGAAGGAAAATTGCACTTATTGTGTCCACTGTGGAATTTTCTATTATATTTTTTATTAATTTTATAATATAGTATGTTATTTTTTTGGTCATATAAATTTAAAAAATGATTTTGTTATGTGAAGATAAACCTTATTTTATACAAGTAAAATGTGTAATTTTTATTTCAAAATTCTTCAAATTATTTATTATTAATTTAGACTGATTATTTATTTTTATTTAAGCAACAAAAATCAGATGCTTCAAATTAATTATATGTTATTTAAACTGTATTCAAAATTATAACTGAATGTTATGTAATTAATAACAACAGGTATGTGCAAAAACATAAAATTTAAAGTTTACATGTATTTCTCTGCTATCACATCAAAATAAAATTATTTTTAAACTGTTAACATGTTTTCACATGTAGATTGTTTTGAATATTATTGCATATTTAAGCATTCTTCTCTTTGTGTCTTGTAGATGGGTGCATTTGGGACAATAAAATGTACAATGTTGGCGATGAATATTTCATTGAATGTGATTCCCGATGTACATGCAGTGGTAACAATGAAACAACTTGCAATCCTCGCTGTTTTCCACCTTATGTAAAAATTGGTAGTGATAAAATTGATCCTTTATGTTATGAGAAACCGCTTTCCTCTGATCCTTGTTGTGTTACAATCAGATGTACAGAATCCAAATTCTATGGAGAAGGTTTAAATACTTTATATTCATATTTACAAATATATATCTTTTTATTATATTGTAAAATATGAATATGCTATTCTTTATCTTATAAGTTGAAGTACTAGTAATTAATACAACTGAAATAGCCATATTATTTGTTAATTAATGTTGTAATTGATTGCAATTAAATCTGAATAAATTTCAGGAGCAAATCTATACAATGCTATTGATTAAAAGTGTATTTCCCTTCCTTTTTAATATACCAATACAACTTGCCTACTATATTTTCAGGTGGTAAAAATAAATCTGGTGAATGTCCAGAAATATTTGAGGGATCAGAGCCTGAAGATAAATCCTGTTGGTCTGATTGTGATCATGATAATGATTGCAGTGGTCCAATGAAATGCTGCCCAAGTTCTTGTGGAGGAGCTGTATGTGTGCAACCGTTAGTGACAGAAGGTGATTATTGTAACATATACTTAAAATTTTATGTCTTATTTTATTTTAGTTGCATTTCAAATTTATGATTATAAAAGTGATAATATATGAAATATGTTCTTTTGAGTTATTGATTATTATTTTATAAACCAATTTTAAATTCGCAAATATATGCTTAGGTTTTCATCATAATTGGGGAATTTCATTGCATTTTAGTTTTCTTTAATTAATTTTAGTTGTTATTTCTAATCTCCCATATGCTTTGACAAAGTCAAACCAGATCATTGAAACCATTGATCATCATTCCCAGCGAACACTAATAGGCATGCAATTTAGACAGACTTTTATCTTATGGTGCTGCAGTCCTCTGACGACAGAAGTTGCACTTTACTCCCATAAACAAGTTGACATATTAATTTTTGTGACAGTTTTAATTGATTTTAATAGAAGTTTAAGTTTTTATTTTATTCTTGGTATGGCTTTATTTCATTTTAATTTTCTCTAATATGATGTGAATTGTTCTAAAGTACAACTGTGGAAACAGTATTTTGAAGTATGTATGATAAGGTGAGAAAAGGGATCATTTATGACAATTATGTTTAGGGAAAAAGATCTTGAGAAAAGAGAAATGAATTATCTTTAGCTAGTCCATGATCTGGTTTGTGTTTTGTAAGGTTGAAATGATGTCCTGTACTAAGGACTTTTATCAAACAACAAGAGACAATAAATTCAGAGAAACATTGTTATCAATCATACAAATCAAAGATAGCAACTGAGCAAAAGGGTCCAAAAAAGTAAATCTGAAAAGTGTAATGTTTCTTTATGTGCCTTTGATTACTTTGTTGGAGTTCAATTAGGGTGTTCTATTTCATCTATCATATTCTTCAGACTTTATTTCATCTTAATTTCACATATTTCAATAATAAATCCCCTTAATAGAGATTTTTTAACCGTTTGTTCGAGATAAAAGTCAGAAAATCTTGCTTAAAAATCTGTAATATTCTGGAAAATTGGAATTTTTTTGTCTGAAAGGTGCAGAAATGTTGTAGAACCAACATAATTTAATGAATATGTAATAACAATTAAATTGTCTGTTCAATTTTTCTTCAAAATTGATATGAACATTTTGGACAACCTAATATTTAATCATATTTGAAATTTTATTGCTTATTGATATAAACTTTTAAAACGAAGTATTTAAAATTTTTATACATTTTTTTGTTTGCAGATATATGTGATCACATATATTGTGGTCCCAATGCAAAATGTATATCAGAAAAAATGTCTTGTGAATGTGCTGAAGGTTATGAAGGAAATCCCCATGATTTCATGCTTGGATGTACTTTGGGTAAGGTTGCTTTTTTATGTAACTAATAGTAAAATGGTCAGAAGTAAATATAACTAAAATCTCATATTGTTTTTAAAAATTTTTACCATTTAAAGTTTTAATTTTTTTAATCTCTAAATTTTAATTTACTTTTATATTATTTTAAATATTATTTTACTGAACAACTTCTTTTTTATTGTGTGATTATAAAATGTTATAAGATTACATAAACTATCTAAAACTAGAGATTTCTGTAAAATTATTATAAATTTCCAAAAGATCCTTTTTTTGTTATAAATTTCTATTTGGTTAAATGATTATCTCCTCTACCCCTTATATATAAATTGTTTATATATGTATGTTTTTAAGTGGGAAAATCCTTTATGCTTACAATCAATTTAATAACAAGGATTAAACTTCTCTGAAATAAATTATTGTGAAGTTAAATTATTATATATAAAACAATAATTTCACTGTACAGTTTTAAAATTATTGTGCAGTGAAAGGTTTTTTTTACTGCAAAATGTTATATAAATATTTTTGTGATAAGACTTACTTGTTAGTTTACTTGTTTGAGGGTTTTCCAAGATCATTTTTTAGAAATTTGTTTTTTAAGGTAAATTTGTCACATTTGAAAACCAGTTTTTAAATGAAGAAAACTGATTTAAAGAATTCATATTATGTAAAAACTAATTTTAAACTTATTTGATTTATTATTCATACTATTTTAACGACAGCAAACACATTTTTTTAATGTCGCAAGTTTTATTAACCAGTAACTGTACATGATTTTTATTCCATTTTTATTCCAAAATTTGAAAATTAATTAAAACCAGTTTTTTGGAACTATTGAATTTGAAAACCGTTTTTCAAAAAGTATGTTTTTGTATAAACACTATTACAATGCTGTCAATTTCTGAATCAGTTAAACCAGTCACTAATTTAAGATACACTGCAGCAATGGTACCTTTTATATAGGTTAACACTTTCCACTGTGCCAGTTTTATGTGATGATACATTTATTATTAAGTGATTTATTTTTGTATCACAAAATTATGATCATGTTAATTGCCTTGTTAAAACCATTGTTAATGCAATATATAAATTGATTCATTATTTATTTGATAATATAAATTCTTTTCATAAGTTTCGTAATTCAGAAGATTGCATTTAACATTTGATTGGAATTATTCTTTCAAAGTATTCAAATGAATTAAATTTAAATATTTGGCTTATTGGAAATATGATTTTTTATTACTATAAGTGGCAAAGCTTTGTTAGTTTATTTAGCAAATGCAAGTTATTCAATTTTATATTTTTTAAAGTATAAATACATTCTTATTTAGTTAGAAAATAATGATACTTAGAATTCTTGAATAATCAATAAAATACCTTTATTTTTCTAATTTTAGTGTATGTATAATAGTAATTTAAAAATGATATATATTAAAAAAACAATAGTAGGATAAATTATGTTTAAATAATTTATTTATTTCAAATGTTGAATATTTTGATGGCTGATTATTTTATTTTCCATGCAAAATCTTCAATTGCATAGTTAATCACACAAAAGTTGTATGCAAAATTACTTTTTTTTGTATTTCATAAGAAAAACACTTGAAGTATACTATCATATATTCCATGGTGAAAAATTACTTTTTAAGTTTTTCTTTGGGTTTTATTTTTAGTTTTTCAAAAATCTTTAATACTTATTAAAGTTTAAAAAAGTTACTAATATAAATTGAGATATAAATTTTGTTTTTTATTTCTGGAAAGTGATACTTTTTTTAAGAAATTAGTACTACTCATTTTCTTATTATGATGACCTCAACACTTTGTAAGTTGTATATGAACATAGAAGTTTTTGTATGTGAAGTGTTTCTTCTAAAGCAGCATGTCTTGTAAAAGCAAAACAAGTGAGCACATTTTTTTTATCAAAGAAGAATCATTGTCAACAAACTGCTGATCATCCTTCCAAGAAAAGAATAATCCTGTTAAATGTAAATGTGGAATATCTATGCAAATTTGAAATTTGTGGATGCAGGACAGAATAATAGATCAATAAGAATGATTACTATTATAATCTAAACATATGTGCTCATGTTATGATGGAGAGCTGTGCCTAATTGTTTTCTATTTGATTTTTACCTATGCTGCTCCAGTATTTCAAATAAAAGAAAGCTAATATTACTTGATTCTCTGCATGAGCATGATTCTCTTCCAACATTGAAGAATTTTGTTCCAATATTAAAAGATAATTTGTCATCCTTTTAAGAAATAAAATCTGGTATTCTAATAAAAACCATGCATCTTTAGAATTTGATATTGAAGAGAACTGATAAGAAAAACGTTTCTACTGCAAAAACTAAACTCCATGGCACGATAGCCCATGTGGGCCAAAGCCTACAGTGCCCATAACTATTTTCATGACCAAGGGCCCTTAAGTGCGAAGCATATGTGCCAGTTAGGGGGTCAGCCCAACGTAAGACCCCCAGTGTTTAGTTCCCAAGCATGCTTGGTACTCAGTTAATCGACCCACTGAAGGGATGAAAGGCTGAGTCAACCTTGCCCAGCCCGAGGATCGAACCTCGGACCTGTGTGATGGGAGCGTGAAACGCTGCCACTAAGCCACCGGGCTTCTTTCCATTGCAAATCCAAATGAATATTGTATTTATGACATTGAAGGAGTTCTCAGTCTTATTCATAACTGTATCCAAATAAATATGATAGAATAATCAGTCTTTGCACAAGACATACAATGTCAAAAAACAACAGTAGATTGATTGCTTTGATTACATTTGACTCATAATCACAGTGCTTACAATAATGCAGTGAATGTCAGATTTGTATGAAATTGTGTATTTAAAAAAATGATGTTTTTGTCTCTGGTGTTGCAAGCCAAGTTTGGGGCTCTTCTATTTGGTCCCTGCTTCTAAATTATGAAGATGCACACATTTTAGGGTCCAAGATGGCATACCCACTCGGTGCTTCACTTGACAAATGCCATCATTTGTGCCCCTTGTATACCGAAAAAATTGGTAAATGAATCTTAGCAACTAAGTATTATAAAAGGTAAGATTGTTGTGGTTAAATTATAGCTTGAAGACACCACCGTGAGAAAAATTTTACTTTTTTGTGCTCCTAGACTTGCTAGCTCTCCAGGTGTATTGTTTATTGAATTCATCTTGTCACTGATTGGGGAATAACAGCATCAAGTCAAATTTGAGTACATGTAATGGCAACATAAGTTGACATCCTCCAACATTTTCAACACCACTTTCATTCTATTTTGTAGCAGTGGCTGCTGTTCATGAAAATAATACTGCATGCTCGTTTCATCATCTTTTTAATCTTACATAAGGTTGTGTTTTTACATCATTCATAATCTCTGAATTAAATTTGGGGTTAATTTAAAAATGTGGTCCTATTGGTGTTACATTATTGATCAGTGAATGTTGAACACTAATGATAATATTTTAGTAATAATGTATTAGATCTCAAAAATATTGGCATCTTTTAAAATACAATCAGCATAGAAATTTATAAATTGAAATCTTAAAATTATATAAATTATTACATTGATTTATAATAAATGTGAAAAGCTAGTAACATTGATGCAATTTTTGTAGTAATGCATTGATCTTAAAAGTATTGGTAACTAGTAGGATATCCCCCCATTAGCGACCACTGCAACTTTTTTGTCGCCAAGTTAAGTGCATGTTTTCTAATGTAGGTATTTTCCCAAAGTTTCTAAAATATGCATTTTAGAAAATTTTAAATAATATAATTGTATAAAAAATATAAAAAAGTATTACTCGAAAATGATTAGAAAATTTTTTGTTGGGTTTGTTTTCTCTTCAAAACAATCTGTAAAAGAAATGAGTAAATAACAATGATGGACACACTTGATATAACGTCATGCTTACATGTCGAATATGCTCGATGATATTATGGAAAAATATATGAAAAAATATAATAATAAATTAAAAAAATAAAAATATATAATAAATAAACAAAGTAAAAAAGATTTAAATAATAAATAAACAAAAAGAAATTAGAAAAAAAGAACAGTTTATGATGTTTGGACACTGGCGACAACGAAACACAACAATAAACAGCAGTCAAATGGCTTTGAATTGAAATTTAGAGCAAAAAGTTTGAATTGAAATGTAGAACAAAAAGTTTGAATTGAAAGTAAAACAAAAACTTCAAATGCTGCTGCTACTGAAAAGAACCATATATGTGACATAAAAATTATGTAAAACACGAGAAAAACCAAATCTGGCAACAAAAAAGATCTGAAGAATAACAAAAACTTAAATTGACAACACTATATATTGACAACACTTAAATTGACACTTATAAAGTACTTGGGGGGGGGAGAGGAATATCATATTTACACAAAGTATTCAAAGAAATTTATAAATTGAAAGTTTAAAGTTATATTACATAATATTTTATTCTTGTAAAAGAAATTGTTTAATAACTGTCTCTTTTATTATACATAAAAATAAATGATCATTATTAAATTATAAGTTTCTTTAATGAATTTCTTTTATAATAAAATTAAATATTTATTCAAGCATCACTATGTTCACTTTTGTCATTTTATGTATTTTATAGTTAATTCTACTAAGCTCTCAAATGAGACTCAGGGTACTAGATCTGGATTTGAATTGAACTTGAGTGACAATGATTCTGAGAAAAATCTTCTTTTGAATGCATCTGCTGTTGAAGAAAGTGAGGATGCAGAATCTAGGAATGAGCTTGAAACTGATGTTCGAGGCTCTAAAGAGTTCATGTCAACAGAAACTCCCTTTCAACTGGATCTTACTTCAAATTCAACTCACAGCTTAGATACTTTCCCTCCTTTTAATGGAACTGATGATATTATAGAAACTAACACTTCTGAAATGCCTAGTGAAGAAGAAAACTTCCATTTTAGAAGACCTCAAGATCAAAGTTCTCATTCAATGGGATCTGAGGAAAATACATCTACTGATTCAGGAAAAGATTCTGAAAATACTAATAAGAATGATCTGACAGGTAAGTTTTTAAGTAAATATATTCACTTAAAATTATAAGTATTCAAAACAGTAAATATAATGGAAAATAATTGTAAAATTTATTGTTATTAATTTATATCGTTTATCAATTATAATGTGGTATAATAATTAACACATGCACACAGATATATATAGGATTATTACAAAAGAATAATCGGATTTCTGAAACATTTATTTCAGAACATAATACATACAACAATAAGTTGTATATGAAAAGAAATCGAAAGTATCAAAGATTGACGCCCATACTATAGATGTTCAGTATGTTCTCCTTGAGTGATAAGACAGATGTCAAGGTGATAGTTCAGTTCGCTCCACACATTACTCAGCATTGTTGCGTCTTTCTTTTGGCATAATTGTCCAATTTATGCAGCAGCTGCATACGGTAAAGCTTAAATCATAATGTTTTACTCAAAAATTTTCTGACACAGTTGAGTGTGATATGGAAACTTTGCAGTTTGCAAAGTTTGTGGATTTCTTGGGACTATGGATGAAACTCTAATTCGGTTCACTGTTTCTTCAATAATGCTGGCTTTTCAGCTGGGCTTTTCATCCTTTCTTAAATAACCCATTTCTTCAATGCCTGCATAGAATGTTTTATTAGGTTGGTGGTTTCCATTTGTATTCCCAGCAGAATACTCTCTGAACAGTTATGAGCCATTCACACTCTGAAAATCTAGCATATAAAACGCTTTCTGCTGTCTAATTGCCATTTTGAATATGACATTTGTGCAGCCACCATGGTAACCACACACACATTGCACATACATAGTATGAAACAGTAGTTAACATTCTTTTGTTGGCATTGTCATAGAAATTTGTACAGTTCTAAGTTTGGATGTAGTGATATATCAAAACCTGATGATTTATTTTTAATAACCATATATATATATATATATATATATATATATATATATATATATATATTTGCCCATTCTTAATTATTCTTTTAATTATGATTGTATAAAACATGATTTTATATGAATATGATGGTAAGTTTTTTTCTTCTATTTATGTTAGCTTATAAGAACTTTAATAATTATGGTGAAATATATACAATACAACATTTAATAGTAAATAAGCTTTTTATTAAATACAGTTCTGATTGAAGTTTCAATTTAATTTTTTAATGTTTTCTTATTAATTAAGAATTGTATAATGTGTAAGATTTTGTGTATCTTAATTTATTAAATTTAAATATTGTAGTATTATCTATAACAAATATTTACAATCATATGAGGATGAAGACGCATTTTTTTCATAATATAGTATGCTTTTTTTCCCACAATACTTAAATATTGTTTCCAATTAAAAAAAACTATTTGCTTTGATCTTCATTATTGCATATTATAATATTTGCACTGATAGATTTATGGGCTAGAAAAGCATGAAATAAAAATATATTATTTAACTGACCAATTAAGACTCTGTAGAAATGCTATAAGCATTTTAATATTGCTAATTTCTAAGATTCAATTATATGTCATCTTTAAACATTGCATTTTTATATTAATACATTACTTATTCATAAAATTTTTCAATGTTTCATATGTTTCTTACTTTGAATAATATCTGCAATTCTTGTATATTCTGGTATACTTACCTGTACATAGTCCTGCATGAGAGTCTTCATAATTTAAAAACGGGTACCAAGCACAGGACACCTAATACTTAACCTGTCACCCCTTGGTTTAACCATGACTATCTGTGAGCTATTTAACATATCCCAATTGCCTTTAGTGAACATGACAAATCTTAAGTTAGAATTCAAGCTCACTACCTTTCGATGATGCGAATGACATTTTAACCAATCGTTTTATTGCAGCCTCTTTGAAATTTTTGTTGAATAAATATTGTTGGTATGATATGATAAAATTAAATTTATATAAATTCATGTAATTGGATATTATGGTGTATTTTATAATGCTTTAAAAACTAATATACAATTTTCTTATGCCCTTACTTGATTTGTTTGGACATGCATATGAATTTGTGTGTTTATGCATGTATATATAAATGTTAGATATGTATATTTAATTATGTAAATGTGTATACATTAAAATTGGCAAATTATGTGTTATTTATACATTTTTTAGCTAAAGGTTTCTAAATAGTTTAGAACGTTCTTCATGTGTAATTAGATAATTTAAACATTTTCTCCAAAGCACATTCTATAAAATGCAGCTCTTTTAGGTACACCAATGCTTTTCGATGGTTGTGAATACAACAATATAACTTATGATAAAGGAGTCAAGTTTGATGATGGATGTGATGCTCGTTGCACATGTGAAGGGCGAGGTCATGTATCATGTGTGCCACGTTGCACCATTCTCTCTGCAGGTGGGCCTACTTGTCATGAAGTTCAAGACCCAGATGATGCTTGCTGTAAAATCATGGTGTGCAGTTTTCCTGGAGGTGCTGAAAAGGAACAAATTGAAAGTAAATATTATTTAACTTAATATATTTAATAAAGTAATTTATGTAGATTATTTGTGGATTCAATAAAATTAGTAAACGATTGTTCCCACCCCCACTGATTTTATCTTATTCTTTTTTTTAAATAATATTTGCATATTTGCTACAAATTGTTATGAATTGAAAACCATGAATTTAAAATTTAGAAATCTTAAAGGAATTTTCATAACTATTTATCATAAAATTGAAAATAACAATTAAGTAACTCCTATGTTTAATGGAAATCGTAACTTCTTTGTAGTATTGTTGAGATGATAAAATTACTATTAACTTTTTTGTGGTGGCACTTCAATATCTGCTATCTCAAACTGGCATGCTGTTTAGGTGGATGAGCAAAATGCACTGTTAATACTCGATTTGGAAAAAATTCACAAAAATTATAAGTTTTGATTATTTTAATTTTCAGTGGATTATGTAAGAAGTATGCAATCAGAAATAATTTTTAAATTTTATCATCATATTTTCCTTAAAAATATTTATGAAATAATTTTTTCTGAAGTAGTATAATTTTTGACTTTCCTCAAACAAATTTATGTGTACAATTTTTTTTAAACTATCACAAGCTTTATTTAACACAGTATATCAACATAAATAGAAAAAGTTTTGCATAAAAAAGATCAGAAATCAAAAAGAAGAATATTTCAAAAAGGAATTATGTATGGTATTTCTGAAACATAAATATGTAATTAGCACTGAAATGAAGTTTAATTCACATATTGCATATACTCTTCTTCTGTTAAATATCTTTTTTTATTATATAGCTGCAAAACATATTTTGATAAATAATACATTAATGGACTTATTACTAAAATAAACATAGGAAAAATAAAACACCTGAAATAATAGAGCATCTACCCTGTTACATTAATGGAATAATGTTCTGAAGCAAATACAAATTGGATATTTGCTTAAATCAACTGTGAGCATAATATAATTTGCTGCTGTTATGACAATATTTTGTAATTATTAGATTGTAAGAGTCATTAAAGATTTTTATTTGTTTAAGAATCATCCTTCTGAAGATGTAGCTGCTGATGAAATTATCATAAAATTCAAAGGAAGGATTCCATTTTCAAGCTTTTTCTCAAAAGAAAAGGATAAAAAAGAATATATTTTAATCCACTGAATATAGAAATTACTTTAATTAAAAATATTTTTAACGAAAGAAAATAAAAACCATTAAAAGTAATATATATGTAAACAACATTAATCTTTTTCAAATACAACTTTGGTAATTTATATGTGTACATGCTTATAAACAAAAATTATTTTTTCCAATATCTTTATTTATATTTTTTAATATCAGGTATGCTGTTTTTACAATGTTTCTTTAATATTTTCAATTTTCTTGTTTATCATTCTTTATTAAGCCAATTATATATATATATATATATATATATATATATATATATATATATATATATATATATATATATATATATATATACATACATATGTATGTGCACATTTCGATTTTTTTAAAACAAATTGTTTTTTTAAATATGTATTTTGATGGCTAAGTATAAAAAATAAATGATAAATGAACAAATATTGTGTAATTGTTTTAAACAATAATTTAATGAAATTCTCTGTAATAAATAATAATGCATATAGTTTTCAAAACAGACTAAATTTGTTCTATACATAGATGTATTTATCTTAAAATGATTTGTACCATTTTTAAATCTGATATATTGAATAACTAATGGAAAAAAGTTCATTACTTATTGATAAGTATAATATTTATGGTAAACACATTGACACTTTTGTCAAAATTATGGTAGACTTAGTGCAGATTATCAATTTCGAAAGATAAAGATTTGTTATTGTGAAATCTTCAGCTTTTAATTGGGGAGAAAATTACCCTTTCTTTTCTGTTAGGAAGTGTTGGAAATGTCTTCTTCTCATGCCAATGCAGGAGCAGTTTCTTAAAATAGTGACACCAGACTGAAAGGGTTAAACAGACTATAAATAAAATTTTAGCTTTCACTCTAGAAAAATAAATAGATAATTGTAATAAAAGAATCAATGTACTTAACTCTATCATAATAATTTTTAGTTTGAAAAAAATATGAATTAAATGTTTCAAATGAAAATTTATGTGTGGAAATGCAGCCAGAGAGTAATTTAAATTGTAATTTATATGTAACCCTTGTCATAAAAGATAATAAAATTTCTTATAGAAACTTGTTTATTTCCTTAACTTTAGTCATTTTATGTTGCTATCAAATAAAATAAATGAAGTTAATCAAATCTTTTAAATTTATTAGGAACACACATTGTTTTCTGTTGACAATATGAAAAAGGATATTTGGGAAGTATTTAGCATTTTATAATTGCCTGAAAAGGGTTCTTTTAAAGGATTTTTGTCATTTGATTATTAAAAATTGTTGACCTTGAAAGAGCAATTTTAGTGTTGCACATTTAAACAATTTGTAAGTGAAAAATAATCAATATATCTTTGTAATTACTAATGCAATAAAACAATGAAGGAGCAGCTTTAAGTTTTTCTATTATTTTTATTATTATATTTGAATATTTTCACAAAATATTAAGAAAAGTGCTTATAAATTTTTTTAATTTCTTTTACAACTAATTACTAATTTATATATCATTTACACATGGAAATATTATGCTTTTATTTTGAATAAGTTGAATGAGTACTATTCATATTTATTTGTATCCAAAATTTTCTTGTTGTAACTAGTATCAGTAAAACCTTTGTTCTTAGTATTTTTATTTTTATTTTTAGGCTTACCAATAAAAATACTTTCTGCATTAGCCCAGAACGGTACATCTGTGCGTGTGCGCCTAGGACTCTCAATGTCCCAGATGCCAGCAATGGTTGGCAAGGATGCGTTGGAAGTTTGGTATAGAGAGTCTTCTGATAGTGAAAATGACCTCTCACAGTGGTATAAAAAGCGTATAACTCAACGAGAGCTTACTGAAGTACAGCAAGGTGTTTTTGAATTCGACATCAATGATTTGATGCCTCAAACTGATTATTATATAAAAGTTGGGAAAGATAATCATAGCTCTGTTGGTCTTCACATGACTGAATTCAGTAACACTGTGAATGTGAAAACGTTTCCTGCTGGTATGTCATATTGAAAGAATTTTAATTTGTATTTTAGCTTTTGTTTCTCTTTTCAGTGAGAAATGTTGAAAAACTTTCTTAGTTAAATATATTTGGATGATGATGTTGTTGATGAAAAGTATAACATCTCTCTCTCTCTTGAAATATTAATTCAAAATTAAAATCCATTTCAAAGTGAAGACAAATTGAATTGTATTTTATCTATATTTATTTGATGCATTGTGTTAGCAAACAAAAAGCAAAATCATTCTTTTTACTTCAAATTCATGTGTTAAGCTAATACTTGTCAGTGTTGCATGTATGCTTCATTTAAAGCATCACCATCTGTATGCAGTGAAAAAAAAATAACAGTTCTGTCTGGCCATATATGCATAAAACTTGTATAAATAAAGTAAATAATTTTGTTTAAATGTTTTAATGCTAATTTATTTTATAGTTCTTTTTATTACTATTAGCGTGAATTTTTCAAGTGATATCTATTTTTAAAGCGATTTGAGTTAATGCTCTAATATCTTCATAATTTCAAAAGATCTTTAAAAAATTGTTTTCAATTGGAAATCATAGGAAATATATCTGATAAAGGAATTTCTTTTAATATAGAGGTAATTTCAAAAATATAAGAAGCAAAAATTATATTGATTACTTTTACATTTATTATTTATAAGGTCTTATTATTTTCACTTATTTTAAAAGTATGAACACAATTACAATTTGAACAAAATTAATTAAAAATTACTTTTAATTATAACTGTTTTTTCAACCCATGTGTGTTTTTAATGCAAGATATCAACACCTTAAAAAGATCAATCGTTTGTTATAAAATTTTATGAAATATTTTCACCTATTGAATTTTTATCATATTTTAGACTAAAATAAGAGATATTTCTTACTTTTGATTTTTTTAAAT
Organism: Latrodectus hesperus; assembly: GCA_037975125.1. Classification (NCBI taxonomy): domain Eukaryota; kingdom Metazoa; phylum Arthropoda; class Arachnida; order Araneae; family Theridiidae; genus Latrodectus; species Latrodectus hesperus. Next base: position 88,154,588 of record CM075853.1, read on the forward strand.
TTCTTCAGCTTTCTTATTTTATAACAGCAATTGTAGATATTTCATCAAGTAAAATTTCATTTAGGTCATTGTTTTTCAAACTATTTGATAAAAGCTATTTCTTGAATGAAATTTAAGTACTCATATCAGTTAAAATTATATTTTTGCTATTTTAAAATTTTATTCAAAAGTCTAAATTATTATAGTTTATTGATAACTTCATTGCTATTTTACCACTTTGTTTAATTATGTTAAACTATTTGAAATATTTAATTTACAGCTGTCAAAACTGTGTTTCAAGGGTGTTTTCATCACAACAAGTCATATAGTTTTGGAGAAATATTCTATCAAGGTTGTGAGCACAAATGCATTTGTCAGGAAAAGGGATTTATTGAATGTCAGGATCGTTGTGAAATTTATATTGATACTGTTGGCTATGAAGGGTGCGATTGGGTACCTTCTGAAGAAGATCCATGCTGTACTATACCTATGTGCAATCGTCGTAAGATACCCTTAATGCCAGATGGACGAGTCCCTTTTACCAGTAAATAATTAATTTAAATATATTATTTAGATCTTTTTTACACGTCAGTTCATTTTTATATTTTATTCGAATTTTTAAATTAATACTTTTTTGCCTATTTATCATATTTCACTACTTTACTTTCTTATTCCAAAATTGTTTATCAATTATAGGGAAAAAAATTTAAATATACTGGAATCTTTTAAAATGTTTGCTTTTTATTTTTGTATTTTATCCGATTCCTTTTTTCTGTAAAGTTATCATGTTTTATATCCTAATATCAAACTGATTTCTTTCTAATAAAATTGGTTTTAAAATGAAAATCATCAACTTGTCATGTTTAAATTGTTTCTTTATCAATGTCAGAATATTTATGAAAGAGTTTCATTTGTGAAATTTTATATAAATTAACTTTTCACAATTTTTTAGTTGTTATACACATTGCAAGAAGATACCAGCTCTTAAATTTTTATTGGCTAATAATTTTATAATAGTCATGTTCTTAAATTTCAGGTGCTTCTGAAAATTTATGTATTGTAGACAATACTGAAGTTTATAGAATAGGAGATATATGGGAATTAGAAGATGGCTGCAAAACAAAGATTTGCCGATGTACAATGCTAAACAATGGCAGTACAAGCATTCAGTGTCAAAGTCAATGCCCACCTTTAGCTCCCAATGCTCACATACCAACTGCACGGTGCCCTCATCCTGTACTCATTAAACCAGATGGACCTTGCAACTGCCCTTATGTTGTTTGCAATGATACACCGAGGCGTAAGTATACACATTTAATTTTGATTTCTGTAGTTCTATTTAATTGATATGAGAAATTTGATAACTTTTTTTACTATATTCTAATATATTATAATAAACTATTAAGAAATTAAGTGTTATTTGCATATAAATGTAAATTAAAATTTGTATGTAAATATTCAAAACTTTAGGGCTACTGATGAAAAATTATTTAAAATAACCTAAGTGTAAAATTATGTCTTTGCATTTTGCAAGTTTTTGTCAATCTAACTGTAAGTAACTTAAGATTTACAATGAATGTTTGTTCTGCTAAAAATTTTATTGAATGTTTTTTAAATGTAAGGGACATGGGAATAATTTTGTTGGAGGTATAGAAAATATATTCAGTTTGAACTGTTGTTGATCAGTTTAAATGTTTGATATACAGTTAAAATGTAAAACATACTCATTTGTTTTTGGTCAGTTGTTTTTCACCAATAATCCCAAATAATCAATCTGCTTCTATAAATACTTTTGTCATGCACTTTTTTAATGAATTATGAATTTCAAAATCTAGCTGTAAAATATCTTACTGAAAATTGACAAGTTTCAAAAATTTTTTCGCCCTTATTAAATGTACTTATATGTGAAACATTGTATTTATTAGAAATTCTAGAATTCATTATTGATGCTTTAGTAATGATTTTGTCTGTATGAAAATTTAAATTTATGATTGATTTATGTTATCTTCTAAAAATCTGCTTAATATATTTTATTCCTTTTAAACTTGACATCTCTAATGTAGTAAAATCTGACTTAAATCAAAATCCTTTTATAAAGTACTTAACATTTTTCAATTATTTTGATGTTTGTAGAAATAGATTCAATAAAAAAAGGTTTATCTTAGGTGTGCAACCACCACGTCCACAGTGTGAATTTAAAGGTCAGCGGTATGACATGGGCCAAGAATTTCATGATGGTTGCATTGCTCTGTGTCACTGTGGTCAAGACCTGAGAGTGAATTGTGCTGCTATTGAATGTCCTTATCATTTCTCTGCTGAGTTTACTAATTGCCTGGAATGGGATATTGACCCTGACTTCTTCCCCACTCCTCCTCATTGTTGTGCTCCTGCAAAATGCAAAAATGGTTAGTTTCAAGAAATTATAACACATAACTGAATAAATGTTTAACTGCATGAAAATGCTGAAGATAATGAACACACTTTTTTGTCTTCAAACTGTTATTCACACACAATTGAATATTGTGGTATATTAAATTTTAATGTTATTCTAAGTTTCTATATAATAACTAAAATTATCTTTAATGTGTTTAACAAATTTTAAATATCTCATGATTACTGAGGGTTACAAAAATATGACAGATATTATATGAATATTTGAAATAAATGGGTTTTAATGAAAGTATAATATAATTAAGATATTAAATGTATTTGAAGTCTAGTATCTATGTAATATACAAAATTAATGTTGTATTTACAAATAATATTTATCTTTATTAAATTTAAATGCATCTCATATTAGGCATTGTTCAATATAATGCAATAAAACATTCTATTTGAATTAATTTTGAGGTTATATAGTAAGAAAAACTTATTGATTAGTTTTTGTGGTTATTTTTATCACCAGCTAAATTAAAACAAAATTTTCTTGTAACTTCTTCAAAAGAAATTTTTAAGTATATAAAAAGTCATTTTACTGATTCCATCTTGAAATATTTTCCGAGAATAAATGTATTCTGATATTTTATCTAAAAATCATTTTCTATAATGTGAAGAGATGAATTCTAAGAGTTATAAACAAAATTTTTTTGTAGAATCGTGTTTAGAATTTTCTTTTTACTTAATCTTATTTCTTTCTTTTTTTTTGCTTTGTTTTCTTTATTTTTTCAATTGATTTCTTTTTTATATGATTTATTATTTGATTTGCTGGTATGAAAAATTTATTCACTTAATATTTTAAGATTGCCTGAAATTACCTTTTTTGAGAATTTTACTGAAAAAGTAATCATTTTTTTATTAAAAAGAAATATTAATTTTGCAAATATATATATTATTTTCTTTTTAATTTCTTATTCTTATATCATTTATTATAAGTGTGATTCTTTTTAAAGGTTAAATTGTTATAATATTGTTTAGAAGAAAGAATTATTGTATGAAGCTTTGTTTGTGCGTGAATGATACTTATAATCATCTGCATAATCACTTATTTACTTAAAGAAATATTTAGTTTTATAAATATTATAAAATGGGGGAAAAATGTAAGCTTAATACAAAAATACCATTGTTTGATTTTTGCGTAAATCATACTTAATACTTTTATTACTATAATATGGTACAATTCCATTATACCTCCACAACTGATCAGCAAAATGATTGCTAAAAGTTTTCATCAGATATAAACTTTGATGTATAAATAAGTTTCATGAATAAATGATAGTTATTTGGTTTATAAAATCTGAATAAGATGTTTGTACTATTTTTTAATAGTTTCTAAAAATGTAAATATTTTTTAAACAATACACAATGAAAATATTTACAATATTAATGCGATTTTTTCCCTTTTCTATTGTACAGGATTATACATGGCATTACACTCATTATACATATATTAAAGAATGTCATATTACTTGATTTTTATATGCTGTTGTGAAGTGATTTATTAAAGATTTTTTTTTTTTCAGATGGCTCCTGTATGTTGAGTGGCAGAAAATTCGAAAACTTCCATGACATTCCAGAAGAACTTTTACCCTGTGGTACTAGATGTTTTTGCGTTAATGGAAATGTAACATGTGAAAATACTTGCCCTCCAGTGGCTGATGTTGCACCTGTTAATTTGCCATGCTCACCGAATTTGGCTTTTAAAGGGTATCCGCCTGGTGAAACATGTTGCTTGCAGTGGATGTGCAAGGAACCTTTAAAGCCTAGTAAGATATTTTGTATTATTTTTAAGAGGGAAAAGATAATAAAAAATAAGTTAATATATAAATGCAAAAAAATATAAATATTTACCAGTATTAGATAAAAAAATATATAAGGTAAAAATAATATATTTAAAAAAAATGCCTTAGTGTTTTTAATGCCTTTTGTAAATTTTACTCTACAATGAAAGATACAGACGAATATAAGGTAAAAAAAAAAAAAAAAAAAAAAAAAGAAAGAAAAGAAAAAAAACACAAGATAAGAATAATATTTCTAAAGAAAAATGCTTCTATTTTACAAAGAAGGATGTAAAATGTAAGGTGAAAATCAAAGAAAATGCATTAATTTTTATTATAATTTTTATTTTATAATGAAGTAATTTTTGTTTCTAAAAATAATTCCCTAGACTTAAATCATATGGAAATGTGTTATTGACTTAGAGTCAATGTAAATCAAATTGCAGTTAAAGAAATATGATCATAATATATTTGGCTTAAATTTATGTCAGAAATATGATTTTGCATTACTATTATTTGAATTTTTCATATGAAAAAACTCTATAATAAATACAAGTTATTCAATTATCTATATTTTAAAATATTATTGTCTTGCATTATTACTTGATTGGAATAATGATTTTTAGATTTGTTGAATATCCAATAAAATACTTTTATTTTTCTAAATTTTAGTATACCTGTATTAGCAATTGAAAGTGGTTTACATTAAAAAGTAAAGATGAACATTTGTAAATAACTTTTTTCAAATATTAAGTATTTTGATAGCTAATTCTTTATTTCCCATGCAGTTTTAAGTTGCATGATTTATCACAGGAAAGTTGTGTTTAAGTTTATTGTATATTTTGTAAATAAATATTCTGCTCTTTTAAAGAAAGAAAGATTATATTTTTGAAGATTTTATAATTTTTGTAGTATTAGTTATCATAAATGTAGTTATTCTTATTTATTTGCTTTTCTTATCAGACAATAAAAGTGACTATGTAAGTTGTTAAATGTACTGATATAATCCATTCAATCTTTATCAAAAAATGGCTAATGTAAATTTTGGAATTTCTTCTATTGAAATCTTTATTGTTTGTAATGTATAATTCTTTAAGTTATTGTTGTAATTATTTATTTATTTTTTTGCTTTTATTGTTTGCCTAGTAAAAGTAAAAGATATTTTGTATACAAAAATATAAACTCTCTTATCTTATAATCATATCATAAAAATTATTATTCATTTCCATTTTATCTATATGCTACTTACATTGTTTTTACTTTAACTTTGTTTTAATACATTTCTTTTAATTTTTTTCTGTATCATAAACTTTATTTTATATTTCCATACTATAATTCTGTGTTTGAATTATATTTCAAATAGATAATTGTAATGAAAGTTTCTCTTTAAAACATTGAGATGTTAATGTATTAGGATGAAATATTTATTTTATATATTTCTTAATTCGATTTTATTATCTGTAATTCTTAATACAAATTTTTTCATAAAAAAGTTGCAATATTATATTTTTTACTGCAAAACTTATTAAAATTTTCTGCTTGTAGATTACTGCATGTTTCAAGGTTCTCGGTACTTAGTGTCAGAACAATGGGAAGTTGAAGATGGTAATCAGCAGAAGCTCTGCACCTGTCATTTAAACCATGGCGAAGATACTCCAAAAGTTGATTGTCGTGGGGGTTGTCCTCAAATTCCTCAGAAATTTTTGACACCCACAGAGCAATGTCTCCGTCCTGTCATCGTAAATCCAGAAAATCCTCTTATGTGCCCTTATGCTGTTTGTAATAATACTATATCAGGTATACTTTTAATTAACTTTATATATTATGTGCATCTGTGTTACTGTAAAAGCCCAAAATCTGATAAATCTTTGGTTTTACTTAGTTAAACTTAGCTTTTACCAACATGGGTTGATAAAAGTTTAAAGTATAGTATATAACAAGTTAATATAATGCTTTTGGGACAAAACTTAGTAGTTACCAATCTGTTTTGGTAAAAGCCCTCTGACTTATTGTAAGATTTTCACTCTCAATTAAAAAAAGTAGTTTAACTCTTTTGAGACACACTGCATATGAATGGAAAATTTTATCAAAGTAATCCTTTGTTTCATGCTTTTATTGGATTCGTAACTCCTAGATTTTACAGCAATGTCTTGGTAAAAGTATGAAATGGAATTGTATTAAAGAATACTTCAAAATTTTACCAAGACACTTTGGTATAAGCTATGTGTTAATGGTAAAATCTAGAATTTATGAGAGTTCAGGTTTTTACATGTACTTAGAAATTTGCTTATGCAAGCCTATTTCAAGTAATCTACTTGAAAGATAAAAAATGTAAAAATTTGCTACATTTAATTTTTTATTTCTGCTTTGATTTATGAATTAATACAATGTAGTTTTTCATTTTTTACAATTTTTAATTGTTGTAAGCTAATAATTTTTCTTAAAATGATGAAATGTTATATTATTGGTTTAATATTTGGTAATTTTTGAACAACATTAAATTTTTTATTTTATCAATTTTTTGAAATCTAATTTGCAAAACTTTAACAGTTTTAATATTTTTATAGGTCAAGAGCTTTATAATGTTAATGTTGTCGCTCTTAATTCCACTGCTGTGCGTGTTCGATTCTCTTTATCTAACATTTTGGTTGGTTTGATTGGCCATGCTGAGCTCCACTTCACCACTGATCCCACTCTTCCACCAACACAGTGGCACATTCAGAAATTTTCTAGACCAAAGAGACTATTTGACAGCCCAAACATAGAATACATTTTGAATGCTTTGCGGCCAAACACTACTTACTTTTTGCAAGTAAAAATAAAAATTGATGCTCTGAATGGTGGACCTGAAAGTGAACTTTTTAAGCTGAAAATGCCAGAAGGTAATTATGAAGATACAAAAGGTTCTCATTATAGAATATACTGTATTTTACACCAAGGTACTCTTTTTTCTTTTCAAATGTTCTTGAAGAAAAAAGTATAAAATTTTATGTTGTGAATTCATATTGTAATTCATCAGTAATAAATATTAGTAAGACCATGATTTATATCATGATCAGTAATAAATATTTATTTTCAAAATATGTATAAAAGAGTTGTGTGTCTGGCAAATATGGTTGTTATTTCTTATGAATTACTAGAAGTTATTTTACTATATTACATTACTGGTGTGCATTTTATTATCATTGTCTTAACTCATATGGTAATTGTAAAAATTAATCTATATTATTTTTGATAGTATCCTTTTTTTTTAAAATTTGCAATAGAGGAAAATCTGATATGAATGTTTTTCTTTAAATTATGATAACATTTATAAAATATAATTGGTATGATAAGCTTTGATTTATTATTTAATGTTTAATTTGAAATAACAATTATTCAGGTATTAAATCGTAATAAAATCTAAAATGTCTTATGATGGCTGAATAATTGGATGTCTGCTCTGCATTAAATGGTTTTAAGTGTACAATTGAAAGCTATTTGAGAATTTGTGTTTTGATAGCTTAATAGCTAGTTGTACTAAGCATTTGTAAAATAAAAATATAGTATGTATTTTTCTAAAATTCTGTTATAGTTATTGTTGATTATCAAATAGTTTTTAAAACTAGTTCATAAGTTACTTTTGTGATTTATAACACATAATAAAATTATGTAAAATAAAAAGAATTTTTATTTAGCTTGTGTCTACATTGTGAAAGCAATAAATATTTCATATTTGTCTTCTACTTCTGAAACCTTCAATTTCTGTATTACAGAAATCGTCACTACTACAACTACTACTGTTCCCCCAATGATAATTATTGAAGCAAAACCAGAAGCTCATATAATTGATGCCAGAACTGTGAGAATCTCATGGAGGAATTTTGAACCTAGGGAAAAGAAATACATTTATGCTCTTCAGCTGAAGTACAAATTAAAAAACGAAGCTGAAGACAAGTGGATTACAACTCCCATGATCCACAGAGATGTGACTTCCTATTTCCTTCATGATCTGGAACCTTCTGCAGATTACATGGTCGATGTCATTTTTACTCCACCTAAAGATATACCAACAAAAATTGTTTCAGGCAAAGGTGTGGAATTCCAAACTTCTAAGAAAATAAAAGGTATTAATAAGTTTTAGTAATATTAAATATTTTTTGATTTTAAGAACAAGAAACATTCACTCAGTAATTTGAATGCAATGAATTCAATACATTTTCCAGGATTTTTAATACTGTGTTCTTTAAATTAAGTTATATACATTGCTTATTTTACCAAATATATTTCTTTTATATTTTTAATAAGGTTGTAGGGATAATCATTTCCAAATAGTATTTGTAATTACTAAATTTGATATTCTCAGTGTAATCGTAAAATATTTTTAGAAGTATTTTCTCTTGTTGTCATCATTTCATTTTTGCTGTTTTATTTTAATTTTGGAGAACTCAGAATTTTCTTTTCATGCTAAAAAGATATCAAATATTCTTATTCTATGGAAATAAAAGTATATTTTATAACTATTTTCATCAAAAAATTATTTGCTAAATAATTACATTTAGTATATATTTTTATTAAATCATCAAATTGGAAAAAAATATGTAAATATATATTTTAAAGTTTGTAGATGCAAATTGCTGAATTATCTCTCTGCTTTTTCTTTAGAGGAATATCATTTGCAAGTATCAGTTGAAGATAATAAAGTTGAAGCTGAAAAATCAACATTTCTATTTGCTGGTATACCAGAACCTATTTCAAAGCATGTTCATGTAGTTAAAATTATGTACAAAGCTAGTGATGGAGAGCAGTCTTATAGTTTTAAATTGCCAAAATCAAATCATATTACACTGGATCATTTGAAACCAGGAAAAAAGTAAGTTATCATATATATTAAAGCATTTATATGCATTTATAATTTGAAAAAATTATATGTGCAAATATATACTGACATTTTTTATGGAGTTGCAAAATCAATTTTAAGTATAATTTTATTTTGTATTAAATGATATATTCAAATATTAGTTTTTGCTGAGTTTAATTATAAATTTCCCATTTCAAAATACTATTTTTTGTGTTTTTTACAAATCTTTTAATATTTTAACATTTCATTTTGAATTCATTTGTTATTCATAGCATTTTTTTTTGGAAACTAAAATAGTTAATTATTTTTCCAGTTTTGAAACTGATGACGATTTCCTAGTTTAGCAAAATTCATGATAGTTTGAAAACACACACTAAAAACAGAATTTAAAAGATTTAAAATAATCTATTGGAAAAACAAATTTCTTTCTGTTAAATGTGATTTAGAAAAAAGGAGCATTCATGAAAATAAAGTTTGAATTTAAATTAGGTGAATCAAAAGCTTTATGAAAAATAAATGGGAAGTAATTTCTAAATTATGGATATGGAGACATTAAAAAGAAATAATAAAAATTATTTTATTGTAGATTTAAAAAAGATGAGCTTTTTTTACCACTTTATGAACAATGGTAAAATTTATTTAAAAATAAAGGATGTTTCTTAAGAGAATTGAATTTATGTACAAATATTTTCGATTGGTAAAATAGTATTCAAATATTAATTTCAAAAAGTAAAAACTAATGGGATTTCAGTTAAATAAATTCAAGAAGCTCTAAGATTTATACAATTTTATTTTATTAATTTGCATGTAATATAAAAATCATTGTAAAATTTGCTTATTAGTATTTGTAGAGAATTATTATTTGTTACTTTGCTTACAATGTTGAAATAGTCTTTTGCAATTTCTATTATTGTAAGAGTGTCTAAAATAATTCTTAAAAAAATGTTTCCTAAAATTTTCACAGTAAAATTTTAGTAGAAGTAATCATGGTTAGTGGTGACGAAAATTTTAAGTATTATTTTAATATAGCATTAAACCACTTTCACCATCACTTTTTAATTTGTTTTTTGTCTTTTCTGCTAAAAGTACTCTGATCATAGAAATTCAGTTTTTATGGTTTTATGAAAAAGGTTACTAAGCGAATCTTATCTTTTGTCCATCATAAATTGTTTCACAATTCAAATAGAACATTGTAATAGGGATTTTTTTAAAGATATCCTGTGACACTTTTAAAATCAATATTATAAATTTAACAACTTTAAAACACATTGTTTTGCACTTTGATTGCATTAGTCAAACATTAGAACAATGTCTGTTGGTAATTAATATAATATAAGTGAGATTTCATTGTAAATATTAATTGCTTGTTTTTTATGTGTAAAAATATTTTTCTTAAAATTAAGTACTTGTCATTCATGAATTCCATATTTTCACAGCTGAAAATAAGTAACTAAAAGCAATTTAAAAATGCAGTGAAATTAAAATTTGCTTAAATTTAATGAGGTCAAATCATAAGAAATGATTGATAAAAATATCAATTATTTTGCATTTCTCTTTCTTTTGATTAATGTATAATTTTATTTTTTAGATATTTAGCACAGCTAGAACTCTATTTAACTAATGGCCAGACATTAACTTCGAATGAAGTTGAATTTATTACAAAAGCAGCTAGTCCAGGAACTAATATTTCTGAATCTGAAAATGTTATTAATAATGAAAATCATGCTACTAATGGTAAGAATTATATATAAGAAAGTTAAAAATATTTTATTTAAATCAAAATATACATTTATTTCATTTTCCAATTTTTTTCAGTGTAATAGCTGGACATTATTATGATATTCACATTCTTTGTTGTTTAAAAAAATTGTTGTTAAAGAAACTTTAACTACCTTAATAATTATAAAACCTTTAAATGTCTTTAATATTTAAAGATATTTAAAACTTTTTTGTTTATTGAAGGTAAAGGTTAAAATTAGTGTTAGCTTAGGATTTTAGTTTTAAAAAATTAATTACTAAAAAATTACCTTTAATAAAAAGTCTTCATAATTCTGATAAAGCTGTGTAAACTTTTGAATTTTTTTTTGTAATTGTTAGGCATTTGAATTTTTCATAAGCTTTTGAAAATTACTTGGGAAACTAAAACTCTTGTGTTCGCATCAATTTCTGGAGAGAGAAAACAATTTTTTATTGTGACTGCTTTGCTTGAACATTGTAATAAAAGAAAAATTGTATTCTATAATAATAATAACTCAGCAAATTAAATTATTGATTTTTATCTTACGTTTCCTACAATTTGAAAGAGGAGAAGTAAAAAATTGCATTTACATCATTAATATCACTAGCACTAATTATGTGTAAGAAAAGCTTTTAAAAATTCTACAGTAAAAAAAAAATACAATCTTTCACAATTTGAGTAGGTTGGATAAAATCTGCAATATATAAGATAAATTTATATTTTAATTCTAAAATAAAGATTAAACTCTTGCTACAACTATCAAAGATGTTGTGCATGAACAGGGTATTTTGACGTTAACAATTTTGAGTTTATCTTTTATCAATACACAAAATAAATTATTTTTTAAATTTTTTATTCTATTTTAACCAAAATTATGATTTTCTTGCCAATTAATGTGCCATTCTCATATTCAATCAATTTTTTTATGCTCATATACCATATGCAGTAATTCAAGCATAGATTTTCATCATATGATCCCTTTTTTCGTATTTTGATATTAAAAATATTTAAAGGCAATGGTGGTAGAGTTTTTTCTGTAGAATTATTTAATGATTTTAACTTGCCTGTTTATCATACTTGGAAATCATTATGATGAATTAAAAAAGTGTAGCAGAGGAAAAAAATCATTCCAAAGTAATAAAAAATGATCATAAGTGGAAAATACCTTTCTAAATGTGTGGAAACATAAAAGAAAAGGAAAGAATTGAAATTATTTCTGCACAACAGAGTAAGTTTACAAAAATCTTAAAAGGAAAAAATATGATTTTTTTCAATTTATAAATGAATAAGAGAACTTCAAAAAGACAAAAAAATGTTAACTACGTTATAAAATACTTTTAAAATTTGTCGTTCCATTAGAACCACTAGTAATAGGAACATGTTAGAATGTTATATCTATATTATACATTAGAATGTTATATCTATGTATTTTGATTAGATAAAACTAAAAGTTTGCTAAATTGTAAAATTTTCTTGTTTTTCATGATTTTGCAATACATATTAGTCAAAAATGAAGTCATTACTGTTTTTGTTAAAAAGACTTGTTTTTTATATTGTGTTGATTTTTGTTTAAATGTGAAAGCATCTTTTCATAAGGGGTAAATTAGAAGTCTTCAAATCTTAATGCTATTGATTTATTCAAATTGCGTAAATTTTATTTCGATCACGATCTTATTTGTCTATAGTGAATTTAAATCCTGTACAAATGTTTGATATATTAGCTTTGTTTGAACCAAGCTTTTATTCTAGCTCACTATGGCTTATAGTTCGACAGCAGTTCTTTAATTGGGAGATCTCATGAACTGTTACAGCTACTATTGATGGGTGTCACTTTTTTGATTTCTCAATAAAAAGTCTACATTTTTTTCCCTTTTGAAACATAAAAATGGCAATCTGTCTTAAAAAGTGACTCATAATAGATGTTCACTTGTTTTAAAAGGTCTTTCTTCTTCGATCATCTAGGCGCTGCCAAAATCTATCAACAAGATCACCATACCCTTTTGATAGGAACATGCTCTTTTAGAATAATTGTGGGTACTGCACTGGTCACTGTTAAACAATGGGGTTTGAATGTTACATTTTTAATTTCAGCATGTTTGTTTTTCTGTATAGCTCTCCCAGCTTCTTTGTTTTTGACAACTAATATAGTCTTTTATTTTAAAATGAAAAATCTTCTCAGGAAGCTGTATGAAAAATATTGGAACAAGTTAACCTTCAGCTAGTAGGCTGTCTTTCAAAATTGTTGAAAAGTCTGTCAGTTATATTTAGAAAAAAACCTTTAAAAATAGTAAAGAATCCTTCCTTTTAAAGACTGTATATATGGTTTGAACTCGCATAATTTTTCAGTGACTGATATATAAAATTTTGTATTATTTAAATTTTTTTTTAAAAATTTCATTGAACAATCTTATAATTTTATTCTTTGGCTATAGTTGGAACTTTCAGTAATAAGTATTGGAAATAGCTAAAGAAAGTTCAGTTTTATGTAAATGTTTCCATCATGCTTACATTAAGTAAAAAGAAAAATTTTTTTGCAGGTAAACAAGCAGAACTTCTACAGAGTACAGATCATAGAGAAGATGAAAATAAAGCCTATTTTATTGCTTTAGTTATTGTTGCTGTAGTGGCAGCTGTTGCTGGATTTGGTTTTGTGCTTTTATTAGTACTATTAGTTAGAAGGCAAGCTTCTGCTAAGGCTCCGATATCCAGGACACCTTCAGAATCAGCTTATGATAATCCAACATACAAAGTAAATATAATAATAAATTTTATATTTCCATGTGTCTAACATTTTATTAAAGTTTTAGTTTAAAAAAATGTTATGCAAATGATATTATTTTTGAAATGGTTTATGAACTTGCACATTTTTAATCAGTATTTTCTAATTCAAAATTATTTCTGTATCTTTTTTTAAATTTATTATTTTAGTTGAAGATTTTGGATTTAAAAGAAATTTTTGAAAAGGTACGCTAACAAATGTAATTTTTATTCTTTGCTTTTATAAATTATGATTTATTATGCGTGACTTTAAATATTGTGTATTTTATATATTTATTATTATTTTTAATTAATTTAAATTCAATTTTTATGAGGCATGTTAAAGTAAAATACTTTAATTAATTTACATGGAAATGTTTGTAGATTTTTTTATACAAGTGTTTTCATATTTAATTATTAACTATTATCACACAATTCCAAGAAGTACTGTTAGAAAGAAGAATTGTAAGAGCATAAATTTTATTTGGAAAAGTAATTTCTCTGAGCATTTTATCATTAAATTATTTTAATAGATTTTTTTGGGTTTTTTATGTATTATTCCTTAATATATTTAAAAATTTTGGATTTGCTCGGTTGAATATTTTCAGGCTCTTTGATTTTCATTTTCATTATTGGAAGATAGTGAATTCAAAATTTGATCCAATCAAACATTCTGTGTGTTCATGAATGGCAATTGGGGCACATTAAATAGGTTGTGTTTGCAATGTCCACCATGTGAAATGATACCTCTGATGATGGTAATCCAAGTCCTTTTGCTTGTTCCCTGCTTTTAAATGACAAAGATACTCCATCTTTCAAGGTGCCAGAGCCTGACTGAGGCATGGTATTTTCCTCGAGGTCCCCAAATCGAGTACAAAGTTTATTTTACATTATCAATCGAATAGAAAGTTTGTTGTTGCAAGGTATAGATGCCCCAAAGAAATTTTTGCCGCAGATCTCAATAGGTTAAGTCAGGCACCAATTGGTGCTCTGTTAGACAAAGTTCCATCACTTCTACCCTTTATTGTGCTGAAAAGTTGTAAAATATCATTGCAGGATTATGATAATAATAATAATTATAATTATTATAATGATAAGTATTGTAAAATTGAAACATGTAGTTCATTGCAATTTGCACCTGTGAAAAATAACACATTCTTTGAAATAATAAATCTTCAAAGAATCAACTGATAAGTTAGTAAGATGAAATGTTTTAAAGCCGAATTATGTAATTCTTTTGACTTTAAAACATTTCTCATGATAAGAGTTTAATTTTTAACATAATTGTATTTCCAAGCCAAATGACCCAAAATTAATGAGAAGTGCATTAATTAGTTTTCATGATTTAAGCTTTACTTTTTAACTCCAACATAGCTGCTTTTCGGAAGCTCAGAAATTGTTTAAACATCATGAAGTTTTGAAATACTTTAAAATTTATATTATCATGAAAAGGATCTAATATAATGAGATAGTAAATGGTATAAAAGTTTATAAACTGTTTGTAGAAACTAAATATTGACAAAATTGAACTTACATGGCTTATTGATCAGTAATATAACCTTTTATAATTATAATGGAAATTCTTTCAATTATAATTATACTATTAAATTAAGGAAACTTAAAATATTGCATTATTTAGAATATTTCTAAATGATGTAATATTTTAATAGTTTTGTGTTAATTCTTTCTCTTTTTAAAATTATTATATTTTTGTTATTGGATGTTTTTTTAACATTTAAGAAATATTTCAATATAAATAAATCAAAGAATTTCATTTTGAAAAATTTGCATTTTTGCATTTAGTTTCTGAAACTTTTCAAAGATTTGTAATGTTTTTCTAGCAGATATTTCTGTTTATTTTTTGTGAAGTTTTATATAGATGTAGGAATGAATTGAGAAGTTTGTATATCATTTCTTTGCTGTTTTTGATATAGCAATGAGAGGAATCAACAGGAATTTTCCTTTTTTTATTTTGAATTTGTTTCTGAATGACTTACATTTTTTTATAGAAAATCACAGCTATTAAGAATTGTTGCACCGCCCACTAATAGATTCCTATTCTTTATTCCAGACTTATGATGGTGAAAGACCAGATGACAAAATAAATGGACAGACAATGCAAACAACTCAAGCGTAGCCATTAGTGTCCTCTAGAGTTTAATTTAAATGATTGAGTGATGAGTTAATGAACTTTTCATTGTACAGCAGTAAAATTTATTTTGATGTGTGAAAATACAGTGGTGAATTTTTGAAACTGTATCACACTGACTTTCCTAATGACTTTTGAAATTGAAGCGATTAAAAAGCTTCTGACATACTTTAATTCTTTTTAATATTCAAGTCAAAATTTATTTGTGTATTTCTGTGTTTGAAGCTTTTAGCAAAATACACTGTATTTAAAGGCAGTGTGATTATATTTTCAGTCCTTTAGTGTCATGTTAGTTAAATATGTTCAATGCATCTTAAAAATATTTATTTTAATATTTTCTGCAGAAAAGGATTGCTTTTTGAGTATGATAAATATCTTATTTGACAGAGATCCTAAAATTACTTCTTAAAAGTACTAAATTGTAAATAAGTTGTTGAGAGATATCAATCATGTTGTAGTTGAACATTATATTTTTAATGATCTTGTTGGTTATAACCTAAATAATCAAATTTCTAAAACTTGCTTGTTACAATCTAATCTCCTTTTTTGCCTATTGTAATACTCTCTTTTGAAGAGAAATTTGTGATATTTTGCTCAAAAGTATATAGTGTACAAAATTTATAAAAATTTTTAAGAAGATTGTAAAAAGTTTTTTATTTCTTTAAATATAAACACAAATTTTTCGAGACTGTATGGTGATAAAATGTTTATTTAATTTTTGTGTTGCTCTATGTTTGAATCTGTTATTTAATGTTATTGCGTTTGTAAAAATAGACTTTATTATGTTTAAATTTGTTGTTTTTATTTTCATTGCTATTTTTTTCAATTCTTGAATGTTTTGAATAATCCTTTTGTTTTAATATTTTTAAATTAAATAATTTTTTTAATAAAAGCATTTATGATGATTTTTCTTACTTTTTAGCTCATTTGATATAAAAGGAATTAATTTCATGTAATATGTATAGAATAAAAGTGTTTTATCTTTAAGTGTAGATCACTGAAGGTAGAATTGTTATACAAATGAAAATTATGGCTCTTTCAAAACGATAGTTTTGATTGTATTATAAATTGTATAGTGAGAGATATATAAATATATATTTTTATATACTTGTGTTACAGAAGCACTATTTTTCTGAAACCTGTGAAGTACTTTTATAATGAAATATTGAATATTTTTATAAGTAAGCATGTTTGTATATAGTAAAAATATTTCTTATATAATTAAATCTCTTACAAGATTTGATATAAAGAATAAAAAAATTTTGCAAAAATGAGTTTTTATTATTTATTCAACACTCTATTTCAATTTCTTAAAATGTTTATTGTGATCTTATAAGAAAGCAGCAGAATACCTTAACATTAGGCATTCAGCTACTCCACACAGATTAGCTTTAGGGGTGCATTTATACTAAATGCAAGGTTTAATTTAAATATAAGTAGCATATTTATTGAGCTACAGCCAAATGTCCTGCGTACCATGCATAGGCATATGTAAAGGGCAAAATAATAAAATTCCTGTTGCAGAATTTTTGTCCAGAAAAATTTCTTTTGTGATAAATATATGTATTTTATTATACATCACAGTAAAGGCAACATATAGAGTTTTATACAGTTTTATTAGTTTTCCTGGTAAAGAGGTACACTCACAGATAGAAATCGAAACAGATATGAAGGTATTTTTCTTCAAAAATTTATTCCTTTTATTAAATAAAGGGAACAGGTTTAGGCATGTTTTTTCATACTAAATTAACCAGTTAATTTTAACACAGATAAAATATTAAGTACTCTGTCAAGTGCATTGGCATGAAGAAGGAGAAAAAAAGACATTTTTCATAATATAAGTCCATGAGCAATATTTTGATTGTGGTAAATGCTTCACACACACACACTCTGATGTATCAAGTTTTATGCACTTTAATAAGTTTCTGGGAGAGATTTATTTGATATTACCAATAGATACCCTTTAAACATATAACAGACCAGATATAAAGCTGTTTTTCTGCAAAAAATTTTTTTTATAAAATAAATATAATAGATTATAAAATAATAGATTTAATTATATATTATAGAAAATAAATATAATAGATTAATTATAAAATAAATATAATAGAACCTTTGGAACAGCCAATAAGTTTAACAAAATTTTGATTTTACTTTGCAGCGGCGCTAATTTCTTTTCATAATGTTTGTCCATGAATAGCCTTTATGTACGCATGGATTTGAAATTTTTTCCTATCATTCAGATGTGTTTTTTTCCTCCAAAAATTATTTTTTTTTAAATGCATAGAATAGTTTTAAGGGTGAATGTTGTACTAAATGCGCTCATCAAGTTTAGCTTTTTTTAAATTATAAATAGCTGTTTGAATTTTGCACACATTTCAGTCAAGTGCATCGGCGTATATAAAAGAAAAAAATAACATGCCTCGTCCGTAATTTTTGTTCACGAGAAATTGTTTGTGATAAATGCCTTTTTATATCACAGTAAAGGCTGTTTACTAAGTCCAATGAAGCTTTTTCTTCCGAAGAGGTATTTATAATAAAAAAAACTAGCTGGACTATTTTTTCAGGAGTGTATTTTAAACTAAACGTAGCTATTATATTTTTAATGCAAATTGTTTGAACTGCATAGAAGCACAAATTTCTAATTCCTGTGCTCAAGGTAAAAATTGTAAAGGATAAAATAAACATTTTTTCAAGAATTTCTGTTGATAGGAGATATTTGTGATAAATGTCAATATAACTTGTATTTTATGAATGTATTCTAATAAATTTCCCCCTCCCCAGAGGATCTGATGTGTGCGGCTTGAAAGCACAAACCATCTTCTTAATGGGCTTGCATGGTACTTTGCTCGATAGCATTTTGTGCCACAGCCTCAAACCCATGAACTCTTAGTTCCAATAAATTGGGTCGCCCACTTTATTTATAAAGTCAGACAAACCTTTATGGAGCAAAGATGTAACTCTTTAGTATTGATGATTCTTAAAGTGGTAAAACGAATGGAGGCATTACACTCAAAAATGATGTGATGCGCCGACTCATCATTCTTAAGTCATTTCCTACAATTAGGGTCTTGAACGAGTCCCATAGTATGGAGATGTTTCCTGAAATGATAGTGTTCAGTGATGAAGTCTACGATGATACGTATCTTCGCCCTAGAACAACTAAGAATTTCGGAGGCAACATTCGCCGATGATCTAGCAATCATACTTTTGGTGTGCTTTTAACCAGAAGTGTTAAACCAAAATTTATTCATCTTCTGCTTTTCCCATTTCAGTAGGGTACATTTTGTGGTCTTCATGTTGATACCACAAAAAGATTCCACACCAATAGGGTTAGAAGACGAGCCCTGATTTGCAGTTCATCCGCCTTTTCATTACCTTCAATCCCCACGTGTCCTGGCACCCAAAATAGGGAAACATTATTATTGGTTGCCAGTTCCTTAAGAAGGTTTCTACATTCCAGGACAATCCTAGATTTGACTTGGGAAGAATTAATGGCGTTTAAGGCAGCTTGACTGTCACTACAAATTAGAATCCGCTTCCCATGTTAGCCTTTTCTAATATTTAATAAAAGACTGCCAATAGTGACAAGAACTTCAACTTAGAATACAGTGGTATACTTCCCAAGGCCCCTAAAGAGGTTGTCACTTGGTGATATCCCATGCACTCCAAGTCCAGAGAGGTTATCCTTTCCAGATCTGTCCGTAAACCAGAACCTTTTCTCAGACTTCGCTCTAAATTTGCATTGCATTTCTCCCTTTCACTTCTCTCTCACAAAAAGCAAAGCTGTTTGAAAGACCAAAAAGAGAATGCAATAAGGAATCAGTACAAACAATGGCAATTGATGCATGTTAAATTAGGGGATTCTTTTTGACATTAATGTGAACTCTTTTGCTTGAATTCAGTAATTTAATATCCTTCGTAAAAGGCCAAATTATTGCAGAAAACTTCCGCAAGTTCAAATTTGGAGAATGACATGGAACCCACACGTGGATATTTAATTGAGTAATTGCCACTAAAAGGTTCCGCACCAATAGGGTTAAGCCCGCCACACACGATACGATTTTTCCATAGGATTTGTTGGACGTGAACAAGTTGTATCGTCTGTGGTGAAGTTGGACAGGTTCACGAAAATTCAATCAAGTTCTGATTTTTCTTCCAACATGGGGGTTACAGGAAGTAAATAATTGCTTCCTGTTGTCGCGTGTCTGCTCACACAGGGCTACAAATTGTTTCTTGGCGACACTTGGGAAAATTTTTGAAACTTGTCATTTACTGAAACTTAAATTTCTGTTATACAACACCTCACAATCATTAGATTCACTTTTTAAAAATGTCCATGAAGCATATATTGCAAGAATTCATTGAAGTATATAGAGATGCCATTTTTACCCTTTAAATATATTGACCATTTTATAATTTCCCAGAATTTGATTAGATATATTTATGTGTATTTATATAGTATTCATAATACATTTATACAGTTGCAAAATATATTTAATGTGTTAAGTACTAATTTCTTGATATATAATAATAAAACTAACAAATTAATTAGCACTTTTATTAGTATCCATATCTTATATTTTCTAAACATAAACTTTTAAAAGTTAAGTACTTTATTTAGGATAAAATCAAAGCGTCTTGCCATGGTAGTTTGCCTTCATTGGAAGCAAAATAATTGGCAAACTTTTTTCGAATGAGTTTTGCTTCATCGGAATAATTTCTTTGTTGCCCTATTTCTAATCCAGTTAAATAATCATTTGACCTTAAACCTAATTGTTGAATACAATTTTTCATTCATCCTCATGTAATTCAAGAAATCTTTATCTTCCGATTGTATTTCTGTAATTAAATTTAGATGTGAAAGAGATTCACGCTGGAGCAGCGAATTTTTTGCCCATTTCTTTTTCTTATTGTTTGTTTGCTTTTCACCATCATCACAGTCCAAAGCAACAGCCAATATTACTTCTGTGCTTAATTTGCTCATGTTATATGATAATATTTAATGGCAGAAATCACAAGCAGACAAATGAGTACAACAATAAATACGTCAAGTCAGAAAAAGTGACTGAACAACAAATTATTGAAATTTTTGGCGATTTTTGATTTCCATTTACATGGCACACATTTTAAGCCAAAAGCAATAAATGTTGAAAAATGGCACCCTTAAAAATAACTTCCCACTCCAGATGTGCCTCCCCTTCTATGGTCAGCAGAGTTTGAGGGGACTGTGTGCTTAATTACTTCCTACCCCTTCCAACAAATCCTATGGAAAAATTGTATCGTGTGTGGCGGGCTTTAGAAGACGAACCCTGGTTTGCCAGTTCACCCACCTTTTCATTACCTTCAATCCCCACGTGTCCTGACACCCAAAATAGGAAAACCTTATTATTGGTTGCCAGTTCCTTAAGAAGGTTTCTACATTCCAGGACAATCCTAGATTTGACTTGGAAAGAATAAATGACCTTTAAGGCAGCTTGAGTGTGACTACAAATTAGAACCCGCTTCCCATGTTAGCCTTTTCTAATATTTAATAAGAGAATGTCAATAATGGCAAGAAGTTCAGTTTGGAATACAATGGCATACTTCCCAAGATCCCTAAAGAAGTTGACACTTGGTGATACCCCATGCACTGCACAAACCATACACATCGTAGGTTTTTTGGGAAAATTGTTTTTACAATACTCATTACATGGAATAACTTCGTTTTAAACTAAAACGTAATCATTAATTTTTATATTTATCGAATATTGCAGAGTTGTGTGCAATTATTTGCGTAATTGCGTTCATTTCTAAGTCCAGTGTCGCATGGGTCAAACCAGATATGACGCCTTTTCCTTCAAAATTTTTTTTAAATAAAACTTCCTTGAGGAGGTTGTATTTTATTCTAAATGCACTCACAATTTTTTTAATATAAGTAATATTTATACCACTTATACCGTATTTATCACAAACAAAATGTTGAATTATAGCTAAATGTTTGAAATTCACACTTTCAAATTTTAAGCGTCATACTAGGGTGAATATAAAGTGGAAAAGAAACACCTTAGAATTTCTATCCAAAGGAAACATTTGTTTTTTAAAAAATATGTCTCTTTTTAATCTCAAAGTATTGCATACCAAATTTTATTTTATTGTGCTTCCCTGGAAGAGGAATGAAATGTACCAAAGTATCACCATGGGGAGGGACACAAGGCGAACCAGGTGAAGACAGTTTTATCAAAAAATAAATTTTTTATAAAAAATAAATGTTTGGAATTTCTTTAGATGTATTAAGTATTTATTTTTTGATAAAAAAAAATTATAATTTAACTCCGAAATCATCCATTAATTTTAAAATAGATTGAATAGTTTAAGTATTATTGGACTTTTTTATTTTTAAATTTCTAAGTTACGTAGTGCATGGGTGTGCATGAAGAAAAAAAAGAAACAACCTTTTCCATAGTTTCTTTACATGGAAAATATTTTTTTATACTAAATGTCTGTTTTTATCAGAAAATACGGCCTGCTAAGTTTTATGGTTATTTTATTATGTTTTCTTGGAAGTGAGGGATTGAAGTATGACAAACATGCATTCTACTACATTAGATTAGGTTTGTTTTGTTTGTCGCTCAAAGGTTATTTTGTGCACTCAAGGCTAGTTAAAAAGAGACGTACGATTTCAAGTGGATTTCATACCATTAATAACATCCAAGCTCAAGACAGGATTTGAACCTACAGCTTTTGAGTCAAAATGCAGAGTGGCTCGGCTGCATTAGATTGGGAAGGAAAAAAGCGAGCCAGACGTGAAGCCGTTTTCTTAGAAAATTTATTTTTTATAAGAAAATGTGTAATTGGAATACTTTTAGGGTTATATTTTATGGAAAACGCACTCATTTATTTTTAAACAGATAGATTATTTATATTATTTTTCTTTCGAAATGGTACAGATAAATGTTTCGTATTAGTCAAACCCGATAACTGAATTTAAACTGATGTTATATTTTCCATGTGAGCTAAAAGCATTCTAGTATAGTGCTCCAAAAATGTACTTTGCAATCGTGCAAATGTGATGTTATCGGATCCTCGCGGATAAAATTGAAAATAAACATGAGTTACGATTCATTATGCGAGATGTACGCAGGAATCCTTGACGAATGAGTATTGATCGCTTGCATTCTGAAATGGAGAGAAAAAGAAATTAGATTTGCACTTGAGTATAGACTTGTGGTAAAAACATTTCTATTAATGCATTAACTTTTTGTGAGTTTCAAAAGGCCTGCTGAAACATATGAGCAATTGCTATGTTTTAGTTGTCTTCTTTTCAAAGTTAAAGTATCTAATTATTAATTCAAAATTCTGTTAATTAATGAAATTTTTAAATCTTCCTTGTCGATTTAAACTAAACGTAAAGTGAATGTTTGTCTTGTCTTTTTCATTTTGATTCTTCTTTTGTTCTATTGATAACGGCTTGAATCAATGGAAAACGGTTTCTCAAACCGATGCTTTGGTCATTATATAAGAAACCTCTTTATTAACAAAATGACTCTGACAATATTTTCAGATATTCAATGTTGAACTTCGCCTTGTTTGCTACCGTTCGAAGAATGCGATGTGAAGGTTGGCAGCAGGACAAGTCGGATTTACGTCGCCGTCTCACCATGACGTCATAATTAATTACGTGTGACATTGATGAAACTTTATCTGAAATCATGGATATTTTAAATCAATGAGAATTGTAATAAAGTGGCGTAATCATAATCTCAACTGAAAAAAAAAAAAAAAAAAAAAAAAAAACACTTTAACAATTAAAAACTTTCGCATTTGGCCCATTAGACTAAAGCACTTTCAAAATTTGTCAGTAAAATGTGTTTTTTTAGGACATTGTTTACCTTATTAAAGTTTCAAGCTTTTTTGTTATCTGAGTGATTTTCGATAACTATATTTATTAAAATTTTTTGGGAGTGGATTTACTTAATTCAAGTTTTAAGAAAAACTTATATATTAATAGAAAAAAAAAGATATAATTATCTTTTTACCCGTAATACTCAACAATAGAACATCAGTTAAAACTCATTTCGATTTTAAGTAAACTAACTTTAACATCATCCAAACATCATTCAACACTCATTTCGATTTTAAGTAAAATTGTAATTCCAATTTAATAATAAATTTTTTATAAAAATGTTTCATATTAGTTAAAATCAAAACACATTTTAATGCAAATTTTCATATTTTGTAGTTGTGCCTTGGCAATTAATTTTCACACCTTGGCAATTTATTTTTACGGTTGGCACTTAACGAATGACGCCAAATTTTTTATACTTGGATAAGGTTTATAATTTGCAGTTGCCATAATTTTATGATTGCTTTTACTAAACCACCTATTTTCCAAGGTATTGTCAACATATAAATTTTTCAAGGTTCTGCTACCGATTAAAAGTGTTGGTGCCTCATTGCTCTTTTTGTTACATAGAATTAAAATATTAAAGAATATAGTTCAACGAAGTAGGAAATACGCAATTGAATTTTGTCAGTTCCTGTAGCCATTTTGGTGATAATTCATACATTTTATCAATTCATCGCGGTGCTGTCCTAAGAAACAAGTTCTCTTCTATAAATTTAATACGATAATTTGAAATGTGTTGGCAAACCAATTTGATGCATTGCATACTTTTGTGTAGGCAGAACAAAATAAAGTCACACAGACATGTCATATTCTTTAATTTCATGAGAGTTATATTTGAACTAATTGTACAGCATGGAAGAAATACATAATACAACTCTCTCACGATTTTTAAATGGAACTCCACAAAACAAAAGCATAGAGAGAGAAATGGCAGACAGAAACATTTCATAACAGTCATGCACGAAACAACAACATAAGACTTCAAAGAACTGTAACAATAAGTATAATATTTAACATTTCAACTAAAAGTAAGCATTAAGTTACTATTTAGTTATTTTGATTTAGTATTTAGGTCTATAGATATTTATATCTATCATATATGATATGGTTTTAAACAACAATATTTATATAAATATCTGCTGGTTTAGAGTAGTGAACAGTTTCTTGTTGACGAATATGAACATACTTTTTTAAAGAGACTTGTTATTTATAGGCAAACTCCAAATTTTCTGTTGAATTATTAACACCACATAAATTTTCACATTAAAACGAGAATAGTCCATTAAAATTTATTACACATCTATTTTAAAAGGCTTAACTATAATCAAAAGAAAATGCAATAGAAAGAAAAATTATTTTATGCATTCTTGCATTTTGTTCACATTGTAGAAAAAAAAAATTTGACATCTATGATATCACGTTTTAATAGTGATGTTTAAAAATTTTTTGATGTTAATAAGTTTTCTAAGTTACTTTGAAGACATGAACATAAGAATGTCTAACATCAAATGTGAAGAAAAGTGACTAATTAAATTTCGTTGCTGCATCTCATAGCGCCAACATATTTCTGATGCGATTAAATACTTCCAAATACGTCACTGAAATAGTAATATTATTACTGTTTAAAAAGTTATTTTTCAAGAGTTGCTAAGCAAAATTTTCATATAAAATATTTAATCCTTTCACTGAATTATTAGAAAGGGAATCCATTCGTCAAATAAATTTAAAACAGAAACATGCCTGCAATTAAATTTGATGGCTTTAAAATATTTACAGAATAAATTGTTGAACAATTAAATGCAGTTCTGAGACGAAGGAAAACTTTTAATGCACGGTGAATGTTCTGCTTCGTTGCCAAAATCGTTCTATTATTAAACTGATCAGTTTGGTTTTCTAATTCATGACACTTAAGAATTACGTAGGTATATCATAAAAAATCTTTATTGTAAATGCTTTAGAATTCAAATGAGATTATGATCTAACTGCAAAATCTTCTCAGCGAAAAGTAAGCTTCAGGATTGACAAGTATAAAATATTTTTTTTTCTTTTTCTTCACGCGCACTGATTCCTTACAGACACAAACAATATGGTAAACAATTATTGAATTCAAAATTTAAAAATAATAGAGAATGTAGTCATATTATCGGAAAAATTGGTAAATAATTGATTTTTATTATTATTTCTTTTAAAAACTCTCAAAAAGTGCATCTGTTTTCACTGTACTGACCGTAACAGTTACGGTAACTTGTAGATTAACTTTATTGAGGCAACGTTATGTATTTTTGTTTTCAGGACTAAAACATAAGGAATAACTAGTATTTATTAAGGGCCTAAGGACCATGTAATGAGCAGAAACCTATAAAACACATTTTAGCTAGAGTAAGCTTAAGGTATTCAGCTTTATTCAAGAGGCTGGATTTTGAAATGTTTTTAGAAAATACTCTAACAAATATCAATCACTTTTCTTCACTTTGATTTTAATTCAAGACGAAATGCAATATCGCAAATATAATGCGTAAAGTGCGCGTGCGAAGTGGAAAACTGCTCTGATGAAAACTGAAGGAATTGTGGTTTCTTGCGACAAGGAAACGACTTGTTTTCATTCTTGAAGTAATTACTTATGCATCGTATTAAAAACTGATCCATTTATTTAAATACGAGTTTTAAAATGACAGACAAGATTAAAATTATTGAAAGCACGAAAGATTAAAATTAACAAGGAAACTTTAAAAGTGTATAAATATTATTTATCGTGAAATGGATTAGAAACATTCAGTTTTATTTTATTTAAAAATTGCTTTTAGCTATTTACTTAGCTTTTACGCAAGGTAACTGAAATTGGAAAAATATAATCATTTGAGATGTTTCAAGTCTTAAAGATTTTACAAAGAGCCAAAAGAATTCTCATTTATTCAGAATATACTTTTGTATTCTTAAAAGATATATTTATTATAATTTATTGAGTAATTTCAAATCAAAAGTTTTTAGTTCCGATTATTTTTTAATTAAATATCCAACAGCTGTTCTTAGAAAAACTTGATAAGACCTTCGATAAATTCTTTTAATGAGAACTGTTTTAGAAAAAATTATATTGAATGAAATAGTTTTTTTAGTGATATACTTTCTAAACTTTTGTCGTACAGAAAAGAAGCTTTGTGAAAAGAAGTTTCTGCACAGCGTTTCTGCCTTTGGCGAATTTTTGAATTTGTGTGGTGAATGTTTTGGTGAATATCATCGTTTATCTAGGGTCTTGGTTTTTTTTTTTTTATTACATACTAGATATCGAAATTGCTAAGAATATTCTACATTCTATTTTGGCAACCGTAGTATTTACGACATCTGGGGAGAATTTAGAACACTTTGTTTTATTTACGCATTTTATTAATAAAGTAATTCTTATAATTGTTC
This sequence comes from Latrodectus hesperus, assembly GCA_037975125.1. NCBI lineage: Eukaryota > Metazoa > Arthropoda > Arachnida > Araneae > Theridiidae > Latrodectus > Latrodectus hesperus. The sequence goes on from CM075853.1 coordinate 88,181,561, forward strand.
TAGTGACTTTTTTCTGTGTGTTCTGCACATTTTGTGACCCATTAAGATTTTGAAATTCTAGGTTGCATTGTTCTTTTTCATTATTTTAAATTATTCTTTTTTATTTTGTATTAATTAATTTATTACTTTTAATTTATATTTACAGATAATAATTTTTACTTAGATTTTCAAAACTGCTGTTCCTATGCTTTCCTTATATGTATTCACACCTGTGAAATTAATGTTCTTGCTTTCTTTTTTAAAAATTCTAATAGCTCAAAAGAGTATAGTTATTTTTTATTACTTATCACGTTTAATTTTATTATTTAAATGTGAACATTTATTTCAGGGAAGAATTTAAATACATCAGCTTAACGACATTTTTTTGTTACCAAAAACTTCATCAAGTCGCGAAAGGGCAGCTGTGGTGAAATTTCAAGGATATTTATAAAAACAATACAATATTTTCGAAAATGTGTCTTTGTAAATTTATAATGTTTCAAAATACTGTCATTAGAGCAGTTTTCAGATATTTTTAAACATTTTTCTAAATCAAGAAAGAGCACCATGTCACATGAAACATATATACTAAAATAAATATCATCACCGGAGGAATAAAGTTGAACATGTTCTCCACTCTAACGTAACTTTTTATAAATTGATTTATTTATGTACAAACAAAAACTTTATTCCAGACTTACTTCTTCCTCTCGACTATGTACATGTAACAGTTAATATAACATGATAATATATTACTTCATATGTCAAATATACAATTTCCTTACATTTATGCAGTTAAATGGAATATTGCTTTCTAAAAAGTATTTACAAACAATAAATTATACGTAGTATTGCCAAGAAATATAGAGAAACTTTGACTAAAATGAAAACTTATTTCAATTCATTTTCTTATGATTTGCATTTTCATATATCCCGCTTTATTCTAAGTATACCAATTTTTAAATAATTGTAAATTTTTGCAACTTTATCGCATGCAAAGATACTTTCACATATATGACTTAAAAGAAATGAAGCTTCTTAATTTTACTTGAAAGTTAAAAGTGATATCTTATAATGTTAAATTTGCCTATATGATATCGGAAGTAATTATAAAAGCTTACAAAAGTTTAGGCTATACATGTATTTAGAATAATTACTTCAGAATACTCTTAAAGTCTTCAAAATCAAGCATTAGAGAACTGTAGTAGAAAGGAAGGGAAGAAGTATTTGCATTCGAAATACTTGCTATAGAGTTAAGATTAGAGAAATGTTAAAAATAAAAGTGATCACTCTCATTAATTAGCGAATTACTATCATACAATTCATAAAAATTTTTTCAAGAGTAACCTTATTCTCTATTATCTGCTGCATTTTGTATGCATTGAATTGAACCGAATGATAATTCCAAAACATTATTTTCCTCATTTATTATTAAGTTCCTCATTTAAAGAGGAATTATATGTAAATATGTATGGAATTATAAGATTATTAAATTAATTTTTACTTGTGAGGAAGCGAAATGAAAACGGAACATTTTACTTAAATACATTCCTGGCAAAAGTTGGCATCACTTTTGTTTATCGAGAGAGACAGCTGGTCATACATACTGGCAATAAGCAGATGCAAATTCACTGCTTTGGAAATAAACATGACGAAGCGTATGTTTGACTTGTGTCGGAAATGAAGGCAAACAAATTAAAGCAGAGAGGTATGATTTCTTGGTAGCTGAGGATGTTGGAATGTGCGAATTTTATCGCCCCATGACTGCAACAGTTGGCAAACTACAGCACACCATAAAGTCAACGTGCATTCAAATGCAGTCCTTTTTGGCATGGAAGTGCTTGTCCATACTCTCAAACTTTGAAGAACTTGCTTCAAAGATTTAGCTGAGAAATGATCCTCCGAGCAGCTCAGGTTTTGCTTCTTGTGGCTTCCACATATTTCTGATCCGATGAAAAAAATATCCGAGCGATTAAGTGCTTCCACAAGACTGGAATAGATTGTGTCTCGTGTCACACTACGTCTCAACATTTTTCACGAGAAAATAAATACCCCTTTTTAGCAGGCGTTCCGTTTTCATTTGAATGATAATTTAATTGCGATGGGAAATACTGAAGAAGGTATTGAAAATGAAATTTTTCTTCAGAAATGATCAATAGTTAAAAATTCATTTGTATGTAAGAAAATGCTTATTGAATTTATCAAGGTTATATATACATACATATATAAGTGAGTAACAATTGATAAAGCAATCTATACAGATAGATGAGTCAAATAAAAATGACACTTAAATTTTTTTGTAAATTTTCGAACTAGAATTTTTTGGTGAAACATGACTATAAGGTAATTTCTATTAATCTTAAAAAACATACAAAGCAATTTCTTTTAACCTTAGTGTAAAAAATTTAGAGCTTTTTTAATTAGTTATGTAAAGCTAGATAATATATTTTTTATAATAAAAAAGAAACAATTTATAATTTTCCAGGATTCTCCTTTTATTAAAATTAAATTGCCACTGAAGCAAACGTATTTGAAATATGGCAAAGGCTATCATATGAAGTTTTTCTCTCGCTCTGATGTTAGGCTACATTTTAAAGAAAACTTTCTGTGAATGGACACACAAGGAGTAAGATAGATTCGTTGTTTGAAAAATTCTTCCTCTAGGATAGTTAATAGGCTAAACTGTGTATTTTTTCTTACCAAGATATCATCTAACGTATCAAAATGTTGTGTAGTTGATTTGGACTTCATTACAAAATTTCATTTATAATGCCCGTATTTAGGAAGCTTCAAAATATTTACAAAGTACCTTTCTTATGGAAATAATACTTTGAGCAGCGAAAAAATATCAGCCTGTGTTAATTAAAATTTAATCTATTTTTTCCCCTAAAAATGATAACTTGGATGAACAGTTTTTCACGAGATTCTATAGTTATCTTTATTCATAATTAGGGTTAATGTTCCATAATCTGTAGGAGTTGGTGCCAAGTTGTTTACGTTTGGCGACGGGATCATTGACGTTGTTATACGAAAATGGCTGTCGAATTTGATATGGCGGAACATAAAGCAAACATGAAACAAAAAAAGTAACATATACTAAGGATTTATTGCTTTGCATAATAAAGTATAAAAATAAGCTTCATTTAGAAGTAAATTTTGACAATACCATTCAAAATTTCAAATAGTAATTCTTCATTTAGATCTCATAATCATTTGCGAACGTCTTGTGTGCGTTAATGCCAATAAATAAATAAATAAATAAAAAGCTAGATTTTAAGCATATGAAATGGTTAATGGATAAATGAGATTATAAACTTAATCATATTTTTCTTCCATAAAAATGGCTAAAATTGTCTCGGAATGAGCTTCGCAAAATTTTGCATGTTTGTTAACAAATGGAGTGTTTTGAATAATTTTATACAATAATTGAGTTTTAAATTGAATAACTGTTTTTATAGAATAAATTTTGATAAATTGCAAAAGTTATAAATATAGAATGAGGGCAAAAAGTAAATAAAAAAACGTGCCTATCAGCAAAATTTTTGAATTGTAGCTCTATGTTTGCCATAAAGATACACTCAACCCGAAAACCACAACAAAAGAGAAATCACACTAAATAAAAATGGTCGCCAAATTTGGCGATTACTTTGATAATGTAATATTTACCATAATTAGTTCACTTGTTTAAATAAAGAACAAAATAAGACTGGAATTAGAAATATCTACTCGGCGCTTAAAAATAGCACAAGTTTTTGCCTAAACGAGGAACAGGTCACAATTAACAAAGATTGAAATTAAAATTCATTTTCACTACTTGTGTGTAACTAAATGTGGAAAATAATTAAAATGATTCGAAAGTTTAAAAAAAATACCATATTTAAACTAATATTTAAAAATATATAAAATATAGGTTTGTGCAAGAATGAAATTTGTAGTTTATAATGATATCAACACAATTACAGTTATTATTTGATACTATGGTAATATTTTATCATTTTTGCAGGAAAGTTAATGATATCGCTTATTTCAAGAAATCATTGTGAACTCTAAAAATATTAGACCTATTCTTAAAAATTAATCTATTGAAATTGGAAATTCACACAGCTATGAAGCTTGAAGCTATTTCAGATCGCAGATCGTGCACATTTTTGTGTTATTATTGTTCGTCAGATTTGTTGCAAGTAAGTAACTTTGAGGTCAAAAGTGAACCATTGTGATTCCATGAGACCAACCTCATGGAAACCACGGTTGAAATATATTGCAACCGATTTGAGAAAATGATGCAAAAACTGCCTTCTACAGTGAACAGATTAAATCATATTTTATTGCATGATAACCACCAACAACACAAATGATTGGGATAAACTGAATAAATCAAACTTGGAACGTCAACCTCCTAGCTCATCAGACTTAACCCATACTGATTACCACTTTTCTACAATTTGGACAACTTTTTAATCCATTTGATTCCGGTGAAATAGGTTTTCCACAAATTCATTGAATCCCGTTTTCCTAGACTACATGCCATTTACGTCGAAATGATAGGAGTGTGTACAGACAACATAGCTCTATACTTTGATGAAGGAAATAATTTCCCTTCAAACTTTGCGTTTTCTGTACATTGCATCCTTAAAACCTAATATATTCATTTCATGAAAAGCTTATGCTTATAATTGATTTATAATAAATTTTCAGACACACGGTTGTTTGAATTCAGTATTCTGGCTTTTCAATCAATATTTTTGATGGAAAAATATCGTGTTTATGATAATAATATAATAAGTATTGTGCAGCACCTATTAGAAAAGATGCCTTTTTCGAAAAAAAAAATTAATTCATTTATACAAGATAAGTTTCGAATGTTTTTGACATTTGTTTCACCTAGTGCTATAAAATTAAAACATGCAAAATTTGTAACTTTTACTATTTAAACTATTTAAAACATTACACTAGGTATGAGGAAATTATTTTTCGTTGTTGAAGCAATACAATATGCATTCTGAGATAATTCGCCAAGTTTATATCTACCGAAGTTAGAATGATGCTGGCAAACATTGAATTCAATCTTTCAGGAATCTCAGTTTTAATAAATATTAATTAAAAATTTTCACGTGAAGTTTCGCTGGATAAATTGTAAGAAAGAAATTATTTTATTTCAATTACTGAAACAGATTTGTGCATTGATAAAATGCTTAAAATGTTACTTAAAATTTCAAATTAGATATTAATATTTATAAAAATTAGAAAAAAATAGAAATTTAAAATTGTTTTTAAGTCGAATGTTAAGTAACATTAACAAACAATTTTAAAATCTGTGAGACTGTTTCATCAAAAGATATAACAGGGCATGTATGAATTGATTATCCAACTCAAAGGCAAGTGTTCTTAAAATCAGAAACGAATTGCAGTGTTTATTCCAAACATTTCCTGAAATTTCAGCTGCCACATGACTAGAAGAGGCAGGCAAAACAGTGCAGGTGCATGAAATTAAAAGTCAGCAAAATTATCTTTTACAGTTGGTCTCATCAGTAGGTACATTGGCACTTATCTTATGAAGTTCTTTCACTGTTCAACCAAGCTATATACAGTTATTGTGATCTATTTGGTTTACGTTAAATAACTGATAAGAAATAAATCTGTTTCGAAAATTTAGATCTAGTTTTTTAAGAACAGTTCTAGAACTCTCATTCGAACAATTTAAAATTAACTTTCAATGAATGCAACGTTACTATAAGTCCAAAAGCTCCTATTACAACCAATTATCAAAGCCAAACTTAAAGCTATTTCTATCGTTCAAAATATCAAATATATTCCTTAGTTGAGAATAAAGTTCATGTTAATGCACTTCTGAAATGATTTTTTACCAAGTTCTTTTTCTAAATTCATAGATAGATGAATGGCCATTGAATATTTCCCAAAACTTTTACTTAAATAATTAAGAATCATATTCTATGTCTAAAGATCAATTGTAAGAATGATATAAAAACATAAACATGCTTTGTTTCTAAAAGATATTTAAATTTTTCTAATATCATTATACTTTTTAATGGCGACAAATTAATAAATTAACATTAGTTATTTTTTTCAAGCACTTAAAATATAGCTTTCGTATTATCAAGCTTTTAACTGCCGTTTAGCAGTATAAAGAGAAATTAATCTTTCAGGAGTAGCATTTCTACTGGTTAACTTGAAAGACATCTGACCTCCGTAATTCAGTTGAATCGACAAAATCACGCGAAACCAAGCTTTCATTGGCTCCTCGATTCGCTTAGAAGCCCTTGATGACTTCGTACGCTTCAAGGCTGGACATGAAGACGTAGAAGAACCACAGTCCCACGAAGAGGATGACTGTCGGGGCCTTGTACTTCATGGGACCCCCCAATTCTCCGCCGACGAGTGCACTTCTGCGCAACATGAGGACCGTGCAGCAGATAAATGCACACACACAGAACAGTGTGACGGAGAAGGCCAGGTTCCCCGGTTGGACCTTGAACTGCTGACCCTTCGAGGCGTGGTAGACGGCGGCGATGGACCAGGCGATGCCAATGCCCAGGAAGACGTTGACGGCGTTGCTGCCGGTCACGTTACCAATCGATGAATCGGCATACTTGTCATTCTGGGCAGCGCACTTGCTTGCAAACGTATCTATTGGAAAAACCAAATTTGTAAATTAGAAATATACCTGTTACTTTCATATTCATATAACTGTTATAAATAAAATATATTGACACTCATGTTTTTAAACCAAATTGGCATTTATGCGAAGATAAAGATCAAGACCCCGATTTTTGATAGGCAAATTGCTAATCAAGAGGGCACTCCGTGGCTGAGTGGTCAAAGTATCACTCCGCTAATCGCTTGAGAGCGTAGGAGTGTGGGTTCGATTCCCACCGTGGCCCTGAGTGTTATCTTCTGTGGTTGTACATCTGTCATTGAGCTATTTGTCCTATTATCGACGAAGACTTACAAGCGGATCTCAAGAATCAAGCATACAAGTCTGAATATATGTAGTGTAATAAATAAATAAAAATAAATGCTAATCAAGATTTTGAGGTTTTTTATCGATTACACTTAGTCGTATTTTATAAGTATGAATTGTTCCTTAAGGAACTGAGTTTATCACCAGGTGGCGCTTTCACACCTGGTTCTTGTCTCAAATATCAAACGTAGATTACTTTACGTTATATACACTGCTCAAAACAATTAAAGGATATTGCGGTTTTAGGTGGATCTTGTGGCTGGGAAACTTTTTAGCTGATTGATACGTGGTCGACAGACGTAGTAGGTTATATGAAAATTAATTACACATGTTCGGCAGAAAAAAATGCATTTTATTGCGCATTTGTGTATAAAAGGAAAAAAACACAATTTGTGCATATGAGAAAAAAGAATAAGAAAAGGTGTTGTCTTCAAAGGAAGTCATTTTCAGTAGGGTATATGGTTTCCACGGACGGCCAGCAACACTGAACACCTTTGAGGCATGGAGTCAATGAGGCAATTAATCAAGAGTTGGGGTATTCTGTCCCATTCTTCCAGAAAAGCTCTTTCCAGTTCTTGGAGAGTTTGTGGGGGTGGTTGGTGGGCAGCAACTCGTCTTCCTAGAGCGTCCCAAACGTGCTCTATTGGATTCATGTCTGGAGAACATGCTGGCCATTCCCTTCGTACGATTCCTTCCTTGAAAAGGAAATCCTCCACCAGGTTAGCACGATGTGGCCTGCAGTTATCGTCCATTAAAATGAAGTCATCTCCGATTGCTGTAGCGTAAGGGATTACAATAGGTCTGATGACCTCATCCCTATATCGGAGACCAGTCAGAGGTCCATCTCGAATGATATAGAGGTTTGTGCGTCCGTCAATGGAGATGACACCATACACCAACACTCCCCACAGCCAAATCTGACAATTTGATTCACGAACACTGGATTATTGCTACTGCCACTGTCCCCTAGATGAAAATACGCCTATTATAAGGTGAACAGAAAAACGGGACACGTCAGAAAAAAGAACATTGCTCCATTCATTTCTCCTCCAGTTCACATGCTCTGTTGCCCACTCCCTGCGGTCGCGACGATGCCTTGATGTTAGTTTAACACATACCATCGGTCGGCGAGCATACCGACTTACCCCATGGAGCCGGTTTCGGACAGCCTGAGTTGAAACCGTGGTGTCAGTAGCCGAGCGAAGGTGTTGTTGGCGAAGAGTAGTGTTCATATTTCGGTGTCTCCGAGCCGTTAACACTAAATAACGATCTTCATTGGGCGTTGTTGCCCGTCTACGACCTTGCCCTGGTCTTCGGCCTGCACTTCCAGTCTCCAAAAACGGTTTCAGATCCTGGAAATCACACTTTGTAACACTCCAATGGCTTGCGCTACTCCGGCTTGCGTTTGGCCCCTTTCTAACCTACCAACAACTCTCCAAGCTTCTGAATCGATTAAATGACTTCGTTGAGACATCGTACTCACCGAAAAAGAGCAGTCACTGAATACCGATCATCCTTGTAATCATTGTCTTTTATTTAGTTGAAAGTCAAATTTCATTCACTGCCGCTGAAGTGACGTTTTTGACGTTGAACTCAAAATTAGCATACTCCACAGTTTGAAAATCAGAAAAATTTTCATTTGTGATTCTCTTCTTCCATTTTCAGCAAAAAAATTTCGTCTATATCTTTATTTTATGTAAAACTTACAATATCCTTTAATTGTTTTGAGCAGTGTAGTTATGTAGATACGTGGGGATAATTCAGTTTTGTAAATGTATCCAATTTAACTTTATCTAGCAACTTAACTTTTTTTTTCACATTTATTAATAAATAAACGCTTGAATTATTATACTTTTTCAAATTCTTCTGTGCTAGAATGCGCTAAATTATTTTGTAAATATGTGAAAAAAATATTACGATCAAAAGAAAAGAAAACGCTTTATTGTGTCAATCGACATTTGTCGCCGGAATTGCTTTATGTGAAATGATCGAAGATTATGATGTAGTTTACATTGTATCATCGACATATGCCAAATTTTTGCCAAAATAACCTGGCGTACTTCAAAATTTGTCACCATTTTACTATACCAGAATAAAGTTTTAAAAAATTAGCTTCATTGAAATGATTATAATCAACAACATTAGAAACAAAATGGTGACATTCAGAAGACAAATGGATAAATTGGCGAAATAAATATCAGCGCAGAGAATTACTTGTAATTTATATATTCAAATTTAATAGAGTTATGTGGCCAACTTATAAATGAAAAAAATTATAAAATATATATTTGACACGTGGCTTTGGCGTCATATGAAGTGAACCAGTTGTTAAATAAATGTCCTGTTAAATATTGGTATGTGTTTATTTTTACGGATTCCGAATTCTGATTGGTAAACTGCTGATCAAGATTTTGAGAGTTTTACTGGCTACCTCATCGCAACTCATAAATTTCCCTAAATTATGAAATAAATGTGCTGTAAAATATAGTTATTTGTTTATTCTTACAGCCAGCATTATTGAAAAAACCAGATTATCTTCATGTTTTCAATATGCTGTTGTCATAATTTCATGACAGCTCTTATAAAATCACTAAAAACATGTTTTCCAAGATTTTTTTGTTAATCGAGATTTGAGTAGTCTTTATTATACGCTCGAACATCGAGGCAAAAAACCTCTTTGTTGGCAGGATGACTACAGCATTTTCCCTACAACTATATAAATTTAAAATTGGTAACATTCCTCCAAAAAAGTTAATAGAAATCAAAAAAAAAAAATAATTAAGAAGGGAAATGAGAGACCTCAATAAAATTTTTTTAACGAAGGTTAAAATGTACAAATTCTTTCTGTATTATTGTGAATTATTTCTGTTCTTTTCTAGTCCTCATTAAATAGTTTGATTGGCAACGGCTTACATTTTTTTCTTAATTCATCAAGATTCCATAAAAATAAACAAACACCAAAATATTTATGAAATAAATATAATTGTTGTAAAAATGTATAACTCCTTTTTTTAATAATATTAAGTTGACCAATAGGAAAATTCTGGGGTTTCACAACACATTCATGTTGGCATCAAAAACACTCAGTAAGTGTAAAAAGCTTTATAAAAGTATCATTGATGTTCAAAAAGTAGAGTATTTGCTTTTTGGTGGTTTATTTCTTGTAAAATTTTTCAAAGATTTTTCGGAGGAAATGATGGTATATATAATGTAGGAGCTTCAGTTTTAGAGCAGTTGAGTTTCAGAATATAAGGGGAAATTCTAAATTGTTTTAAAAAAATGAAAGAGATGATAGTATACATCCAGAAAAACATTAATTGCACAGGGTCGCATTTCGCTCTGAGAAGCAGAAGAAAGGAACAATAGAATCCACTTGAATATACATCAATGTCGGATAAGCAAATGAGCAATACCAAAAGTTGCATAAAACTGTTGAGTGAAAAGCTCACAAAAGTACTAAAGATATGGATCATGAATATCGTCGCACAGTTGATACCGGCCCTCTCTCGAAGATTCCTCTTGTTATATTAATTTTGCCGGCTGTTGTAACAACGGTTCTCTGCACAAAGCCTTCAGCTGAATTCACAGGTGTCTCGAACATAGAAAATTTCCTGCACCCTCAGAAGAGACAAGCCGGTGAGCGAGGAGGACAGAGCGATAATCTACAGAGCAAGAGAGATGTGAAAAGTGCATCGTGTCCCCATGTCTCTCTGGATGGGGATCGAAACAACCTGATTAACTTGGCAACACTTTTTCCAGGAAGATACAGTATGTTGCGCCAATCAAATAGTCTGGTATGATTGATTGTATGTGCCAATCAAGAATACCTACACTAATTCAGGAAAAAATTCTCTGATGTTTATAAAAGTGAGACCACACGCAAACGAAGAAGGTACGCCCTCGAGCTCTTTCGTTCTTGTTTGATGCGTTTCTACTTTCTTGATTTTCGCCTCTCAGATTGGAATGCGAATCTGTATAACTATTGCTCATCAATGGGTGTGGATACTATCGTCTTCCTCAATTTGTAAAAACAACTTAGAGCTACCCTGCATCAGTGCAAAACTTAAAAGAGGGTTTAATTGACGAAAAGAAAACGTAGACAATATAACTGACATTACAAAGGGAATAGTTTTAAAGCAGAAAGTTGCAAATTTTTTTAAGGATGTAGTAAATGAAATTTCACGAAAGATATTTTTTTAGATACTGCAAATACACAGATGTCTAAAGAGAAACGGGAAATAACAACACCCACTTCCTGCTGTTCAACACTGATTATTACAGAATCAATACTGACCGTGAAATAAGCAATGTTTCGAATGATTGTTTTTATTGTTATTTTAGATGTTGATGATAGACCGTGAATAATGACAGCTTTTAAACTTAAAATCATCACGAGCTAAAAAATTTCTATATTGCCAAGCAAATTTAGATTCCTCCATTATTTTGTTTTATTTTCATTAAGTGAAAATCCAACGGTGTTTACTGGTTCTGAGTTAATTTTTTCGAGAAACTATAATGTGTAGAAACGATGATTACTAATGAATGAAGAAGGTATTCTACAAAAAATTATACCATTTAAACATATTGTATTGAAATATAATTACACGCACAGTATTTTATATATAAAGTTATCATTCCGTAACTGATTACTATAAGTCAATAATATAATCACTTAACGTTGTCAGAATTTTGTATAAAAAAGTAATGCTTTTCAGGCTAGACTCGAGTTAATCAAAACACATTCGGATTTTTAAATTTTGAAGCTCTTAGAACTTTACAATTGCGTCGATTCTCTACTTTAGCATCATTAATAATGAAAAATGTAAAGTAATGTAAACATTATGATTATCCTATATTTTTGTTTAATTATTTGTTGTATTAGTTATAGAGTGTTAGTTTCTTTTTGTTTGTGAAATTAATTGTGTGAGCAATGCGTTAATTCTGTGAAAATAGCAGTTTTCAGAGCTGAGAAATAAGCCCGTAAAATCGAAGGCAGCTTGTTGATGTCTGGCGGTTTGTTTGGCGACAAAACATAAGTTGACATTTTGGAGTCCATAGGACCAATGAGCGAGTTACCAGGCTCACGATAGGAATATTCTAGAGACATCCAGGAGCGATGTTCTAAGAGCTGTCGAAGAGGTATAAATATAGATATCAGGCAAGCAACGAGTCAGTTGAATGTTAGTTGAAAGCAGAGAGGTGGACCCCAGAAAGTTTCTTAGTTTCTGTAATCTGAATACCTTATTTTATGCTCTGTAAAAGCTTCAAGCTGAAGTATTTGTGGTCAATGAGTGATTGAGGAAACTGCGAATACATTGTTCGCTCAGAAGAAAGCCAATCTTCTTTGTTTCAGCATCATTACATCCTCAACGCCAAGCAAAAATTCGTATATCAATATGTAAAAATTACATTTTACTCTTTCCATGTAGAAATTATGTTATGGAATGACTGACCTGGAACACTTGTTCCCAGGGCCACGAAAGATATAGCCGTTACTGAATCCTTGAGGCCAACAGTGCATCCGAAGTGGGAGGCCAAGTCTCCTACTAGTGCTGTCAGCATGCCTATGACGCAGATGCTGGAGATGAAACAGGCCCATCCACCCAAGCAATCTGCAAAGAATCAGTCTCATTAATAAATACATGATTGAAAATTTTAAACATTTCAAATAAAAGTATTTTTTAACTATTTAAAACTTATCAGAATTGCTTTATACATAATTTTGCAAAAAATATAATTTTCATTTCAACCTTAAATATAAGAAGCAATAAAATGTAAAACCATTACGAAAGGACTACTGAGTTTCTTTGGCTGGTTCGTTAATTTCCCGGCAAACGAGAGTTGCATTTCTGTCTTGCAGAAGGAGAAAGTCTGCAGGATCCACAACCTCACCCGCTCTTGCAGATGGCCTGGTCGGTTAGTGCGCTGTTCTCACTAGCGGAAGGTTGTAGATTCGATTCCCAGCACATTCGAAGATTTGACGTGCTCACTGAAGGTGGTTGGGCCATGATCTCATGTCCAACTCATTTAGTCATAAGAATAAATAGAAAGACTTACTAAAAATGCCCGGTGAGCCAAAATTTTGTAAAAACTTCTGCACTCAGATTTATTTTTGTGCAATGAAAAAAAGGACAGCTAATCCGCTAATTTACTGAACTATACGAGTGCAGCAATAAACAATAGTTTTCGCAACACAATTAAAAAGTAATTTTTATGCAGTGAATAAAGACCTCAGGTAGAACATGACTCAAAACCTTACGAAGAAACTGGGCATTGCTTTTTGAAACAAAACGAGGTTCGTATATTCAGGATAGCAATACCTTAGTAAGACAAAGCAGTAAAGCGAACTGAGCGAAAAGAATGCCTGTATTTTGAATGAAAGATAATTAAGTATAGTGATAACGAAATTTATATGGACTATAGCACTCAATTAGGAACTTGAAAGTACTAGCTATATAAATCTAGTTTGTACAGGAGTAACAATAGGTAAATATTGTAATTTGTAACTTGAAAGTACTAGCTATATAAATCTAGTTTGTACTGGAGTAACAATATGTACGTACTGTAATTTGTAACTTGAAAGTACTAGCTATATAAATCTAGTTTGTACTGCAGTAACAATATGTACGTATTGTAATTGACTGACGCAGTACTTATGAAATGTTATGCAAGAGATATGAAAAAACGAAATAGCATTTTTATTCACAATTTTATCAGTTAAGTTTCTCTTGAATTGAAATTTTTATGTACAGCTCAATTAAAAAAATTGCTTTAAGAAGACGGCACGAAAACAGGTTTGCATGTATATAAAAAAGGAAGGAATAATGATAAAGACGTGTGATTTGCAATAAATAGATAACAAGAAGTTTGTTAAGCAACCAAGGAAAATCAGAATTTCATAGTCGGACCTTTGAAGAGTTTGTGGAAAACTTGCATAGTGACTGGCAATCACTCGAGTGATGAAATCTTCCTGGCATGCCATCAAAAACGCGTTTGTTGTGATCTTCTCCCCGGTTTTTTGAGTGCGCGCTCATTTAGAAGCCTTTGAGCACCTTTCAAGACTGGCTGAACTCAACCATCCGAACAGACACCAAATTTTTGCAATACATTCCAACATGCTGCTTTTGTTGCACCCGCCTATTTCCCTGCATAAGAGAAGGGCTCCACCAGATAAGTGGGAGGAATAGGATGCGAGGGTTGGTAGTTTAGAAGCAGAGATCAAGCAGATGACCCTCCGAATACTCGATCTGCCCTACCAGAAGGTCACACAGGTTGTTGGTGCCAGCCCTTTGAAAGTTGGCTAAATTTTCCGTATGCCAAATGCACCAACAACCCCAAAGGCCGTGAATAAACACTTCACTCTTGGGTAGCAGTTCTAACAGCCACTCGTTCTTTGTTAGCTTGTTAGAAAGTGGGTTTTACCCCAATTGTTAATTGCTAAATAAAACTTTATTTGAATCGCATGGAATTATTCTAAACACATCACACTACACAGGTATCATTTCACTTGGAAGACATAAGGTACTCAATCTATTGAACTTGCTCCAGCCGCCTTTATTCAACAGGATGGATCTTCGATCGAACTCACTGTTTTCCAATTATCAGAACGATGCCCTAACCCCAGGCCACCGGGGACTTAGGGTGTGCTGGCTGTCATATTGAACACCTATTATTGCACGTATGTACTGTTGCATCGTTTATTGTTTTTCAATTCGTCAGCGCTTTCACCTGGTGATTTTTGAACTGTTTTTTTTAATGCACAGCGATCTACTTCACATAAGAGATGTTATCTGGTAATTGTACATTTTTAATCATTATTTTTTTTATACAGTTTAAGAGTTTTCACTGACTTTTAAGTACCGTACGTACACTACTATATAATTTTCTGTGATAGTTGTTGCAGCAGAAAAGAATAAAACATTTGATATATTACTCAAGCGCAATGTCTATTGTAAATCATCGCCAAATTTTAAAATCAAATCCTATATTTTTTTATATATTGTCTAATAAATCTCTACATATAAATACTATCTAACGATACGCATTTTTTTACCATTTAGGATATATGAGAGTAAACGAAAATTGGAGGATTCAAGTGGATATTTTTGTGTTGATTCGCACTTCACCGTTGTTAAAAGAATCTAAATGAATAAATATCTAAGGAAATTTATATATGGATCCAACGTATATTGCAATTTCAGCAAATCATTGAATTGAACGAAGGTCTGGCCGTTTGGAAAGAAAGATTTCCTGTAAAACATCTAAGCCAAATTGCTGCTGTTTCCAGTTCCTAGCTGCTGGGATTTTCATCTTTCAGCATTCCAATTGATGGAAGTAATTCCACCTTTCCAGAGGGTGGGCCACCCGTTGCGTGCACCACCGTGGCGCTGGAATGGGGTCCTCGTCTTTGAGAAGCGGGGAGCAAGCGGAAGACTTTATCAGCTCCCTTAGTCACTCGGAGGAAGGTCATGGCTAATAGGACCTGTTTTACGTGTTCCATTAGCGAACATGCTGTATCTTAGGTTGGGTCGAGAATCGAATCCACTACTTTCTCATAGCGACGTTGTAACCAATCAGGATACAGCGACACCTAAGCTAATGAGTTCCCACCTAATAGTTAACTATATAAATGTGGATTTAAAGTGCCACATTTGAATCTACCGGGTGATCCAAAAGTCAGGACGAACTTTAAAAATGAATAATTTGAAAACGAATCACGATACAAAGATGCGGTTTGCACAAACGGATGGAAAAGAAACCGGGTTTTGTGTGGCAATGAAAAAAATAGTTCTGTTGGTGACCAACAGATGGCACTGCCGGATTTTTGATGTAGGATTTTGCAAAGCAACAAACGGTATAAAAAGAAGCAACTGCAGCAAGTAATGGTAGTCGAAGCTGGTATGCATCGAAATGCTGTCTATAGTTGAGAATGCCCTCTTAGTTAAACTGTTTTATAAGAATTCGGAAAGTGCTATATCGCTATTGCGAGCACATCGCTACATGAAGGGTATGCGAGATAGAAAAGGACCAATAACGTCTTCTGCATTGAACAAAATTGTGAAAAAATTTGAAGCTACAGATTCTTTGGCGTCACGTCAAAGAAGTGGACGTCTCTCAACTGCAGCTGCTGTTGCCACGACAGTGGAGCAGACGGTGCAAGCCATGTCGGCGGTTGCTGCACATGGGGAGTGCAGTGCTCGAGAAGTTTCGAGGCAGACAGGAGTGTCGTACGGAAGTGTCTGGAGAGCGCTGCGAGTAACTTTGCAACGATATCCCTACAAGTTGCAACATAACCAAGAACTGAAACCTCCTGACTTCGACTCTCGCCGACATTTTGCGAATTTGGTCTTCAATAAGATGGAAGAGCAGCACGACTGGCTTCACACTGTGCTTTGGACAGATGAAGCACATTTCACACTCTCTGGCGCTGTTAACACCCACAATTGTCGAGTGTGGACCACAGAAAATCCACATGCATTTGTTGAGGTACCCTTGCAACAGCCTAAAGTGACAGTCTGGTGTGGCTTCACTGCTGATTTCATAATTGGTCCATTTTTTTTGAGGAAGTCACACAGACAGATTTCCAAACAGTTTCTGTCACCGGTAAGCGATATCTAGCACTGTTACAGAACAGCATTATTCCTTAACTGCAAGCGCGACAGGCACTCCAAACAGTCGCCTTTATGCATGATGGAGCACCACCTCATATTGCTCTGCCTGTGCAACGCCTGCTACGCTCAACATTTGGGGAGGATCACATTATCAGTCGCTACTTTAATCACGCATGGCCTCCAAGATCTCTCGATCTCACACCCCGTGACTTTTGGCTATGAGGCTTCTTGAATTCAAAAGTGTACCGCGACCAACCGGCATCACTATCGGCACTGAAAGACGCCATCCGCCAAAATGTGTCTGCCATAACGCAAGAAATGCTACTAAATGCTGTAAATGGTGTGGTGACTCGTCTCACAGCTTTACTTCTGAATGATGGACAGCACATTGAACATTTACTGTAGTAAGCCCTCCCAAGTCCTACTGTTTGCCTCATCGTGGTGGGAGGGTGACCCTGGGCGGAATGGGCAAAGTACGTCGGGAGTTTACTCCTGGTAGGGCCACCCAAGGCGTGAAGGCCATTCCATTATGCCCAGTTAAATATCAGTAGGCGAAGGAGCCAAGACAGATTTCTACCTCCTGGTGCTCCGGGCCTTGGTCTAACAGAAGCTGCACATTCCCTATACAATGACTTCGTTGACTTACAGTCAACGAACTCGTGGATCTAGTCTGACTCCGTCAGACATGTAGGATAAGCAACAACAACAACAACAACAACTGTAGTAAGTACTAATTAACTGTAATTAATCTGACTTCATTAATCATTGTTTCATTTGTAAATCATCTTTTGTTGCAATAAAACACTATAGCGCTATCTGTTGGTCGCCAATAGAACTATTTTTTTTTCATTGCCACACAAAACCCGGTTCCTTTTCCATCCGTTTGGTACAAACCGCATCTTTGTATCGTGATTCGTTTTCGAATTATTCATTTTTAAGGTTCGTCCTGACTTTTTGATCACCCGGTATTTAAAAACAGGGAGGGACATAGAAGAATTTCGAATGTAGTGTTTTATAGAAAAATAAAGTTTTTATTATTAAAACCATTCTAAAGACGCACGATTTCAACCTATTTGTCCAGTGGATCGGGAGAAGATAGAAAGGATTTTAATATTTACATTTTCAAAAATAAAAAAGTTATGTTCATTCAAATCGTGTATGAAAACAGTTTCAAAAGTTTTACTCGCAAGACTAAATGCTTAAATTGTATCACATATCATTTGAATTTTACTTCATTTTTTTATAGAGATACAAATTTCTCTCTAGGAAGCGGCGCAGACTAGATAAAAGTTAAAGGTGAAAATTCTGAACCAATAAATATTATGGTTCTTAATTTTCCCTGTGGGATTTTCGTAAAGTTGTATTCTTAGACTGTGAATTTCTGCCCAAACTTAGATCTTGTCATCATGAAATTTCGAAGATTTAGACCCAATACAAAGTACAAAAGTACTCTCCCAATACAAAATATTAGGATAATTTAATGTAATGTCAATGAACATTGGGTGCAAAATATTTGTAGAAGCCAAATAAAAGAATTTCCTTTTGAAGAATAAATAGGAAGCTGGACCTGTGGGCGGAACGAAGGCGAAAAGAACTTTCCAGAAGATGGTGAAGAAATGCATCACATAATCAGAGCAAGAAGGCATTCTCTCTTCATCATCCTCTCCTGAAATCAGACACAATAATTAGCAACCAGAACAATTATTAGGGAATAATTAGACCGTTTTGCAAGAAAATTAACCCAGTTTATTTTTGACACAGAAACATGAATTTATAAAAAACTTTGTTTATTATAAAATTATTTTAAGGGCTATTAACTTATGAATAAAACTAGGTATTATTTAAAAAAATTATATACATTTAAATGGAAAAGTTCATAATTTTTAAATTTGTTACAATTAAATTTCGTTGTAATTTTACAGAAAAAATGAAATAATTCTTATTATTTTAAATACATGTCTTTTAGTATTTAGAATTTTTATTTTGAAAATCCAACATTTATATATTAAATTCATATTATATTTTGTAAACTCTTCCATGTTATTATCAAAGCATGAAGCATGCTGTTATCGACTTAATCCTAATACGTGCGTAGCGTGAAACAATTAGCGACATTTTAGAGAGCAATAAACTTTGTGATCTGTATTTGTAGACCTGTTTTATGTCATTGTTGCTTTGACTTGTTTTGTATCATTTTTGTTTATTCATTCATCCTCTTATACTATGTATATTCATTTATGATTTATATCTTACTTCCCGGAATGTTTTTGTTATATTTTGAGATTACCATTTTCTTTATTCCCGCTGATGCCAATTCATGGCGACAATATAGTTTGGCGAGATAAAATAGTTTCATCAGTAGCAAAAGCTTAACGAAAAGCGTTAGCGACTCACTCAACCTTTGGAAAGACTTTTGAAATAGCGCCAAATCACAATTTGAGACATTTTTGAATCGTATACGAGGATTTTACCCTATAGTATGTATGATTAGCTTTTTAGGAAAAATATTGATCGATGAATAAATATCAAGTTTTACAAAAAAGCAACATGAATAATGTCACTAGAAAGAACAGAAACTATGGAAATATTCTCCATGTTTATTCCACAAGAAGAAATTTATTTTGAATTTACCACTTTAAGCAAATGTTTGAATATCAATGCATTTCCTCCAAAGGATAAAATTATCGAGCATTGATCATAAGCAGCAACCAATGATTTTACTGTACTTTCCTTACTCATTGCATTTCCTACCAGATATTTACTGAGAATTGCAATCTTTTCTGATGACGTATTGATTAGTACCCTAATTTTATTTTTCGACTGAATTTTTCACAAAACAGAGAAATGTTTTACAGGGTTTTAATTAAATTGACAACCTTGTAATTATGAGGAAATATATGGTCTTGAGTTTATCCTCTAGCTAATCAATCCATCATGAAAACATGCCGTTACAGGATCTATAACTTTATACAATTTTTCATCAATATTTTTAAATAATTAATAGGTAAAAATTTGTTTATTGTGTTACATTGCAAATCATATTTTTTAAAACATTCTTCGTCGAGATAAAGAAGTTATTATTCCGAAAAAAAAGATAAATTATCTTTAAAACGAGCATTTTATTCACAGTTCTGCCTGTCACAATTACTTCTACACAGGCTAAAATAGTTTCTGTAGTTCTGAAACTAAATTGTAACTTTAAGCGCTGAAGACTCAGACGTGTTTAACTCACTCTTTCGGCTAACTTTCCTCTCTTTCTTACTGATTCAATTTATGGCTGTTCATTTTATACCTCTTCAGTTCAATATTTATACCCTTTCGGAAGTTCCCATAATATTACTCCTAGGAATTCTTTAATAGGAATTTAACTCCGTAGGAATTTTTTAGAAACCTTTAGCTTAAACCTTATGCTTACCACATATATGGTAACTCCACTCCTTTTGGTTCTATCGACTCGAAACTCCGAGAATAATAACTCAGGTTTTGGCGCCAAAATGTCATCTAGCTACCTAGATTTTACAGACTTATTTCTGAGCTGATTTATGACTTATTCCTAGATTTTACAGAGTTAGGATCTGAAATCCGCTATTTCCTTAGAAGTCAGATATGTTTCTGAAGGTATTCACTGGGATGTTGAGCTATGCTGACTTCAGTGCCGTGGCCGGCTGCGCCTGACTACATGGTCAAAGATTCACATTGCGAACAACTCGATTGAGATGGTCCCACAGATTCTTGATTGGGTTTAAATCAGGTGCGTTTGCTGGCCAAGGAAAAACAGTCATCCTGGTGCTCTTCGAACCAAGCACGTTGACTGCCAGCTGTATGACACTTCGCATTGTCCTACTGGTAGATGCCATCATCCTGAAGAAAAACAACGCGCATATTGAGGTGGACATGATTTGCAAGGACGGATGGTTTCTTGTATTGATTAATTATGCCTTCCACAATAATGAGTGAACCCAAAGAATGTCGGGGATCGTTCCAGCAATGGTTGCTTTAATAAGTTTCATATTATGCAAGCCAACGTCCATCTTCCCCCTGTAGAATAAAACCTGATTCATCGGAAAACTCAGTGGGATTCATGGGAATCTCATGTCTCGACTCAGTGAACCTAGTTGCAATATTCGCGTGCAAATTTCAGCGATGAACAACAGTCAACATAGGCGCATGCACCAGGCACCTGCATTGGAGGCCCAGATGCAGCAACATTTGCTGAACAAAAGTTTAGGAAACACTATTGGTTGCCCTTTATGGTTCATCTGGGCAGTCGGTTGCTAAGTTGTAGCACGTCTACTCGACCTCACACATCTTAGCAGCCTTTCACCTCTGTCATTTATGGCGTTTGGTGCACCACATTTGCGACGTCACTGATTTTGTACAGTCCCATTTTACCATGCACAGTATACTTTTACCAAGGCGGCAAGCGATCAGTTCACAAATTAAATTATTTCAGAAGTACTTCCACCCTTGACCCCAAAGTCAATGATAAAGCCCTTTTGAACGTCGGATCAATCGCTCCGTTTCTGCATTTCGACAAAGATTTCAATGTTTTTCGAAGCCTTCCCACACCTTCTATATACGCCCGACTGCACTGCGATCCACATGCTTTCCGTGAACTGTGGTGGTCAGGGCGTCCTTCTCATTATTGGGGTGGGGGGTAGTGAGTCCAAATTCCAGCTTAACCGAATATCCGTCGTGTTTGCTAAAGGCGGCTGGGGCATGTTAAGTAGGTTGTGGTTGCAATGTACTCCATGTGAAAATTATATCGCTAGGAATGGCAGGCCAAGTATTAGGGATCTTCTGCTTGGTCCCCGTTTCAAAATCACGAAGACCCCATCCGACAGCACCTGTGCAGCTGGTGCAGCCCAACTCAGGGTTAGGTTCAAGGAAGCATGTTGGAACAACAACAACCAGCCTCCTATGATTGATTATTTAACGTAGACGTCGAAAATACGTGGTAATTACATTAATATGACAGAACTGGGTAATTTCATAAATTAAATGACAAAACATTCTAAAACATGTATTTAAAAATAAATATGAAACATTCACACAAATATTTACTACATTAACAAAGTTAGGAATGATCTTTTAAAAATACAATTGAAACGACATATCTTATATATATATATATATGTTGTACTAAAAATAATAATTACTAATGTAATTATTATTTTTAGTACAACATATGTATCAGTTAATTAATCTATTATAAATTAAACGACAAAACATTCTAAAACATGAATTTAAACATAAATAGGAATCACTCACACAAATATTTACTATATTAACAAAGTTATGAATGATCTTTTAAGGATACAATTGAAACGACATACCTATTAGTAATTATTAGTTTAATACAACATATTTATCAGTTAATTAGTCTATTATAAATTAAACGACAAAACTTTCTAAAACATGAATTCAAACATAAATATGAAACACTCAGACAAATATTTACTACATTAACAAAGGGATGAATGATATTTAAAAGATACAATTGAAAAGACATATCTATTAGTAATAATATATAAATCATCACAAGTTTGATTTCAAAAGCTGCATCAAAAGCAAAATTAGCTTACCTCATGTATGGGACAGTTTAAAATTTTTATCTTTTTACAGTTATTATTTGCAAACATTCTAATTCATTTAAAAATGAAGTCTTTTTGTTTTTCTGAAAAGTATTTTAATATGTTGGTCATACAATTAGTGAAATATAAGTAGCCGAGTAATAGCGGTTTCAATGAGAAACGTTTTACTGATCTTGTGATTCATTCAGCGTAGCTTAACAATAATACAGGGCATGGAAAATATTAATAAGAACAGAACTTTCGTTAAACAAGTACCAGTTACCAGCGTGTAGGTCGCACTGTTTTACTGTGAAAATAAATGTGAAAAATGGAGTTCGACTTATGCGTCGGTATTCGTTTTTTTTGATGACATTCATTTTTGCAGATTTCCTCTATTCGAAGTGATGCGATTCCCCCCATCCATGTGGGAGTATTACAGTTAAGTAGAGCTCAGTGCATGCGCACGCGCTGTCACCGGAAATCACACCTGGTTTCATTTAAATTTTGCATTTGCTGTGAAAGACTTTTAATTGAGTGTAATTGCTACTGTTAAACATTTGTGAGCAATTTATGGGGCAATGTCGGTATTGCATACAAACTAAGGTATGATTAGGCATGCTAAAGAACATAGAAACAGGGCTACAAAGAAGTACATCGGCGACCCTCAATTGAAAAAAATGATAAGATCTTAGCGGAAGAGCATCTAAAAAAGCCACTCTCAGTTAACATAAGCTGCAGGACCTCTGTAAATCAGAGACAGCGGTCAAATCATTTAAGAAGTTAGTAAAATTGCACTGGGTGCTACAGTGGAATGCGTGATTCAGAGGCTGATGGAGAAGTGACTCTTCACTTAGCTCTGGAGACGAGATTGCTCGGATTTTGACACGAAGAAGACGAAAAAAGTGTTATTTTCCAGATAGATTTAGTACAAGCAAAATTACTTTGTATTTGTATTACTTTTTATTTAAAATACTGTAAATTCATCATAACGAACAGTAATACATTTTATCCATATGTTTATAAAGAAAGGCTTTATAGACCAGAAAATACGGTTTTTTGCATAAAAAATCCTCAAAAATATTTTAAATAATGTGAGTTGAAATTATTTCTCACCTGCACTGACTGTGATGACATCTAAGAACTGCTCCTTCCAAGAAGATGTGCCGATAGTCATAGAGGCATTTGTCTTCTCAAACAGCTTATCCACCGTGTTCTACGAGGAAGTAAATTATTATAAAATACGTAGGAGCAAACAATATAAGTAAACGCTCTTAATTCTTTCTAATTTAAATGCATATAACAGCATTTCTACAAAGAACCATACCGTTTTCTTGCAAAAAGTACTGAAGCTCCCAAATTTCGTTCAGTGGAGTTTAAGTACTTAATACCTGTCACGCGTCTAACAAATACCAAGCGCAGTTTGCTTACGCATTCAAATTTGAATTTTGTGAAAATGTTCAATTTAGTTTTATTCATCTAATTAGTAGCAATACTTATTAATTTTTTACAGAGTCGCATTCAATATAAATAAATTGTTTTCAAACCTTTCAATGTTTTAATGAGCTTCATTAATGAGAGGGAAAAGTAGTATTTTGACAGACACGAAACTTGTTGGCGGCAAAATGTCACCAGCATAGCTTCCGGTGAGATGACTGTGAAGCCACCTTTCAAGGGGAGCAGCTCTCATCTCTGTCTGTCGGACATTTTCGGCAAAAGGAAAGCGCCTATTTTGGTGGCCCTTGATAGCGGTTACCATTTTTTTTTGTTATCATTTTTTAAAAAAAGTTGTCTTATATACTAATTATATATTATTTGAATTTTACTAGTTAAATTTAAATTAAAAATTAATGATAAGAAAATAATATAAACTTAATGTTACAAAATTGTTTACGCCCAAATATTTCATGGTTAATAGCTAAATTATTAATATAAGGACCAAATATTAACGATTGTTATAATATTCAACATGAAACTACTAGATTCAAATTTAACAAAAACACAAATCGTGGAGAGTAATCGACGCGTGACTGTCACCAAAAACAGTGAATATGAAGAAATTCGAAATCGCGCGAGAGAAAATCTCAGATGAGTCCCGTGGGGAGAAGCGGAACCGTTTTTCTTATTGCGAAGAAATGTGTCAGAGCTGTTTGAAAATAAATTCTTAAAAGCCTCTGGCAAGACACTTTAACGCATGTTATGACCAGATTTTTTTCTATGAGCAAATGTGATAAAATGAGTCTATATTCAATTATCTGCAGTTTCATATTCGGGTTTTTCAGTTCTTCTGATCCTAATGGGCGGCTGCTAGGGTCCTTTTTTCCATATTTTTCAGAACTACTAAAGGAGCTGATGTCGCTTTTTCTAATAAGGCAGTTAGCGGCTAAGCTATTTTGGACCTCGAAAGTGAGTGGTTCTTGGTAATTTAGAAGTAAGGACCAAGAAGGAGACCCTCAAGTTTGGCCTGCCATTCCCAGAGATATCATTTCACATGGAGGACATTGCGACTACGACATGTTTGACGTGTCCCAATCACCTTGAGTGAACTCGACGGATCTGCAATCAGAATTCGAACTCCGTACCTTCTGATAAGAACGATGTTCTAATCAACCAGGCCTTTGGGGGGGGGAGAGGGAAGACAATTATTAAGGACCTTCTACTTGGTCTCTGCTTTTAAATTACGAAGACTCCAATTTGGCTGCTTCCGCCTAGCTGGTAGAGCCCAACTTTGGGGAGGTGCAGAACGTTATGACGTCGCGACAACACAAGATTAAGAGAGTTTGCGGTTGGAGAAGAGCGGCATTCTCATTATCAGAAGGTAGTGAGTCCTAATCTTAACCGATGATTTATTATGTTCACTGAAGCTGAATGAGGTGTGTTCAACAGATCCTGGTCTCACTGTCCCACAAGTGCAATAATGCGTCTGAAATGACAGGTTATATATTCGGAGTCTTCTACCTGGTCCCAACTTCTAAATTTCAAAGACTTCCGACTGATTCCATCTAACTGGTAGAGCCTAACTATATGGTAAAGGCACACGGAAGTATAACGTTGCAACAACTAACATAGAATAAGTGAACAATTTGAACAACTCAAAGTAACATTGATAAAAATGAGAGAGTACACATTGTTTACAGTAAATTGTCTTGAAATGTATGCACATACGGAGATAAGGCAACGTTTTTAAAACTAGACTCGATGTAAGTTGTTCGCCCAAGTCTCCACAATGGTTTATTTCAAGCTTTTCAACTGTCACATTGTTGTTAATTAATAGTGTGTTATCAATATATCTGTTCGGAGAAATCAAAGAAATTCTTTTGGTTTGATTTGTATACTCTTCGATGCATCCATGGCATGAATTGACAAAAACAATTGACATAGAGTTGTATGATTTGACATTAAGAGTTCGACCCACAGGAAGTCATTGAGGTCATTAAGACAGGTTCTGGAAACAATACAATAACCTTGAATGCGATAGGAAGCATATCCCGCTCAATATAACACTTCATATAAGACACGCACAATAAATTCATTTTCTAAATAGAATGTCCTCCGGCTTTCGGTTCAAGTACTCGTAAGCTCGACTACTGTCTAGATTGTGGTCATTTGTAGTGATTCTAAATCGACTTTAAACAACAGGCCTTACATCTATGATTGATTGATTAAATGATTGTAGGTATGTATGACTAACTGTTTATTCAATATGTATTAAAATCAATGGATGCATTTATAAAACTAACCCTTGTGTGGAGAAAGTTAATGTAGATTGCCAAACAAGTTCAAACAACTAAAAGAGTGGATGTTGAGTTAACATGCACGTGAAGTATTATATGGATTGACCAGCCTTTTATTTCTCAACTTCAAATGTCAAAGCATCGTTTATAATCGCCCCATTTATGTAAAGAAAAATCCGCGATACATTAAACCTTCGCTCATAAAACTTTCTGGAATGAATTCATCATTTTCACAGTTTTCTTTCAGGAAACAACTTTTTGTGATTTTGTTATTCTTTTGTTAACTAAGATAGTTTGCATATGGTACTTATTGACATTTATAATACTGCACAGCAAATTTAGCTTGCAAAGAGGATTTATTTCCAACACGATGATGCAAATTTCCTATTTCGACGTAGGCGAACAAATATTTGCTGTTAACATTTTATGGACTAACTTTTTTAGTGAATCCTATCTCAGTTCCGGTTATATAATCTTGTTATTGTGTGCGAGACCTAATTGGAAAATTTAAACAATATCTCTAAGCTCTTAACGCTTAAGCTCCACATTCTTGCAATGACCTTACTAACAATTCTTATCTTGATAAATAATGAAAGCATGTTTCTTAATGTTCTTGTGTTTCTATAGAGCGTTTCTCGGACGCAAGGAAATGGCACGTTTGACAAACTCAACTCTTTCGTTATAAAGCTGTATAAAGTGACATATAGCAAAATTTAATGTAACTACCTACTGTCAATCAAATGAAAACAGGATACTGAATGCAGAGTTTGCTTCATTTAAAAATAACTGCGATAATAGATGTTTTTACAGGGGAGCGAAGCGATAAATTGTTATCTTGAATACAGAGTTAATTTCCTGGCCTCCTTTGAACACGAATAATTGGCAATTTCCATCCCGAATAACACCGACGTCCACAATTCTTTCTGAATTGAAATGCAGAAGATATAAAGAGGGAAATCTGTGTTATACGGAGGATGCATTTCATAACGAGATCTCTGAAGGGTATCCTTTGCTAAATTGGAGACTGGCGTTGTTTTACGAAAGGCTACTGACATCATTCCAAGCTGTTTTGACTTTATGGCAGTTTTGCAGTATTCGTCATACACTACAGACACACTCAATTAAGAATTTATCTTCAGCCAGTAAGAAGTGAATCTCACTTCTGCAGTTTCCTTTGCACACATATATTTAAAACAAAGACATTCCAAACACTCATTTCTTGAGCAACAACAAAAAAAAACTGTGTGTATTCATTTCTCCCCCCCCAACTAATGTTCAGTATCGATGCGTAACAACAGTTGTTTCCATTTTTTGTCAGGGATTTGTTTTATGGTGCGTGTTTTCACATTTGATTCATATTAATTAGCCTTAAAAATAAGAAACATTTAATTTAGCATTTAAATTTTATCCTTACTTTAAACTCTTTGCTCTCTTTGATGCGAAGTTGAATTTTGTAATTGTCTCCCAATCGCGGTTTCCCTAAGAGTGCAATTTTCTCGGCTTCCGTCAGTTCAGAACTGGGCCGATGCTCATCTAGGATTTGGCCGGACTGCTCCCGGATGTAATCTGTGGGAGAGAATGCACACTGAAAAGCATGTTCATAGTTGGGAGTTAGGTAATGATTACAACTGAATGCATGCTCAGATTACAATATAACTAATATAAGAATAACCAAGATGTAAAATCTTTTATAGAATATTTATTGATGTACAGTACAGTCAAACTTCTTTTTGCGTACTTTTTCAGTCAAATTGGAACATAGTTGACAAAGTTATCAATAAGACTTTGCCATAAATTAGAATGTAATTTTCCTACGAACGATGGAAATTCTGAAAGAACTTCAAAGTTAAAAGAGAGGCTTCAATCTTATCTGGCTACCGAGACACACACACGTCTCGGTAGACAGTTAAGTGTGTGCGTATATATATATAGCGTCCTGTGAAAGAAACAGCCGTTACAAAAACTAATCACTGAAGAAAAAAGCCAACTCTAAACGAGATTGAGGCATTACCACCTATGAGGGATGAAAGTGATTTTGAACCAGTTCACCACAAGAAAGTTCGAGTACTTTCAGACTTTGATGGATAATGATTATATGTTTTGAAAATTTTTCTAAAGTGAAAGATGTACAAATGTAAATAAAATATTTAAACATGTGCGCATTATTTTCTTAATCAAAATGTTTGGTGAGATTCTAAGTCGCTGCCAAACAATCTTGATTTAATTAAATTATTAAAAAGACTATAGATATGAGGCTTAAAAAAGATTATAAGATTAAAAAAACAATTCCTAGTCATTTTGAAGTGTTCTGAGTGTTATTTTCTACATAAGAGACCTTCTTCTGCGGCCCCTACTCACTGCATGAAAAATACATTTCAATTATGTTGCGAAAACTATTTTTTGCAGCTACTTGTGAGTATTTGTGCGTTTTCGTTCATGTAGTTCCTATCCACCGCTCAAATAAGGTAGGAGTGTGTTAACATAAACTGATATGTCAATGTTTTAGACAGAGTAAAAGTTATTTGATAAATAAAGTACGAAGTTATTAATGCCAAAAGCACTGTTTTTTAAAATTGGGTTTCACAAGTTTGCACATTCTAAACAGGAAAGACATTGGAAATGCATTGAAAACTAAAGGTGTGTGAATTTGGCTTAAAAATATTATATCATTTTTTACTAACACGATATATCTACAGTGTGTTTTCATCTATAGTCAACTTGTATACAGTTTTTAAACGAAGTAGAAATTAGTTTTTTGTATGTTTGTTTGATTTTTATGAAAATATTTTGTGTAAAAATTACAATGTCATTCTTAAAAGGACATATGTGTACATTTAAATGATTATAATTCTCACGCATTTCACGATTTACAATTTCGTCCAACAATATTAGAAATCTAACATGTGATCATTTGATAAAGATGTAAGATTTCTAATATTGTTATTAGTAAGAAATTAATTTTATAATTTTGTCATATTTTTTCAGTGAAGTATTTATTTACACAGTCTTTTTGCTTTAAATGGAATAAAATAGAGTTGTACTAAAGTTTTGTCTCAGGATCCGGCGATCACAATAAGGTAGCACAAGAAAAAATTATTTCATTTTACTGTAAAAACATTTGAAAAAGTAATGCAAAATAAAGTCAATATGTGATTGTAAAATTTTACAGGCAAATCCGTTTGCTTTGCATAAAACTTTTCTATTAGTTTTCCTTCATAATCAACATCCAGTACGGTTTTGCATTTCATTCCAACATGAGTTTGGAACGTCTCTTCTCAGAGATATATTGTAACGAACAGCAATTTGGCTTTTTCAGATATTTAAGCACATTTTGTGTCACAGAAATTATTAATTGTATCTGCTCACAGATCAATCAGCTGTTCCTATTTTGTGATTTTCATTTAAATTTGGAAATTTCAGCCATTAAACTGCTCTTAATGAGGTAAGGCTGACTTTTAATTGCAAAATATTCTCCTGCATTATGCCTTTTCTATTTGAAAAGCATCTTATGTATCGGTGTCACAGCAAGCAATTTTGATTTTTTTAATGATTAATTTTTTCTTCCAATAAAACACGTTAGAAAGAGTCTTCTTCTGTTGTTGCTTTCTTTCGTTCTTACATTTTGGCGCTCATTCGGGTTGGGACAAAATTGGCTGTGGCGACGGCAATTTTGTGCCAAGCAGAATCATTTTTCAATATTTTGATGAATATTAAATCTATATAATTGGAACTCCTTAAAACATTTCACAGATCCACTAATCATAGTTTGAACACGAAAGGAAGAAAAATACTTAATTGATTTACTTTTGTTAAAAGTAATGGGATACAGAGCTAGTGCTATATTTTTGTTTTAAAAAATAAACACAAATTAATTTCCTTACTTTCAGAAAAAATGACTTTTATAAAAATTCCCTAATGAGTGAAGTGCCGTTTATTTATAAAAGTATTGTATTGAAGAAGCTTCACAAAAGAGCGGGCGGTTCTTTCGTTTGAAGAAGAAGGCATTTCCTTTCCCTCTTTTCTTGTAGGGGAAAAGCTTACTATTTCTTTTAATTGATTTGAAGATGAAAAGAAAGCTTTCCTCATTCAATTAACTTATTTGTTTTTATTCATAGTAACTAATATTTTGTGAAACGATTTTTAATATTTGATGGATTACCAGTGATTCATTTTTAATGTTTTTAATAGGAATATTATTGATACTGGTTTTGTTTTACCTCCCTCATTGTTGGAACGGCCATAATATTACCTTGAATTAATTTACACTTGGAATACGCTTATTGTTTAAGCACAGTTTTAGGAATATAACCATTGTTTACATATGATACGTAGTGTTTAGTAGAGTCTCAGTTCCCCTCCATTTTTCATATCCAAACTCTCGGGAAAATACCTTTCTCCTGGGAGATTAATATAACATTTCCTTCGTTAGAAAATAAAAAAGTGAAAAAAAGAACTAGGTATGAAAAATGATGCAAAAAGAAAGTAAAAGTGAGAAATTAACGAAAAGAGACGAACATAATGAAAACGGTGAACGAAGGCGGATCCTTTTCATACCCCTTCGCAGTGTTTGTTTGGTGATGGGTTTAATTTTTTGACGATGTATCACGGGGACAGTAAAAATAAACAAATGACATATTTTCTTGTTAAATTTTCAACTAAAATACATGTCAAGCATAAGTATGAATGCATATTAAGTATATTTTCCCAAATTGAATAGAGTTGCAATTATAAAATTTTATATAGCTGTTATTATTTATTGATGTTATTATTATACTAAACGTCAAAATTTACTATTCCTTTGTTATGAACTGCCTTTAATAGCAACAAAGAAAATTCTTTCTCTCAGAATTTGTTATGGGTTTTCAGCTTCCGAATGTGTGAAAAATCCAGCAAATAAAATGCAGTCGCGTTGCTTGTTATGACACTTTGATTAAGGCAGATACAGACACTTTGAATAAGCAGGTATCTAACTGGTGTATCAGCTGTGTAACCACGACAAAAATATAGCTTTATATGAAGAGTATGAGCTTTTACCACATGGTCAGATAGTTAACAATACCACCTGCTAGACAAATAGCACAAAGTGGTAAGGAAAGAAAAGGAATTCCCACGACATCGAAAAGCGTGCCTGTCACATGATCGGAGCACAGTGCTCCAAAAGGTAGAAAAAGGAAGCTAAAACAGAGCCATGAGGATAACACACGTGCTGCCTGTAATTCAAAGAAATTATAGCCAATTGTAGTTAATAGTTATAAGAAAACAAAGAAAATAATTCCTGAGGCCGCGTTGCTAAGACCGTCGTTCTCGCTCGAGGAAGGTAATGAATTCGAAGCCCGATCCAACCACAGGTCCATCGTGTTCGCTCATGATGGCTGGGAGATGTTCAATAGGTCATGGTCTCAATGTCTTCCATGTGAAATGATACCTCATGGGGAGGAAGATCATGTCTGGAAGTCTTCTGCTGGATCCCTACTTCTAAATCACGTAGACTCACTTTCGAGGCCTCAGTGGAATGTGAACTTGTTGCTCCCCTCCATATAAAGATGCCATTACTTACCCCTTTGTAGTGCTAAAGGTGAAAATCTTAGCAGACGTGCATTACATACAACAAAAAACATTGTCCCTCAAAAATTTAAAATACAGAAGCAGTTTCTTGGGAAGGAGTTCGATCTTTAAAAGAATTATCTTTCCTTCTGCGTCAAGATCATCACACAATCAATTAATGGTAGATTTCAATTCAACAACACTAGTAGCATGAGCTTTGATATCGAAGGTCCCTTGAAAGCAATTGGGCAATCTTTGCCTTCCGGGTATACTTTTTTCTAAAAAAACAGGCCTTGTATTCGAGTTTGCGGAAAAAGTAGTCTCTTCGCTAGACATTCAAAAGCGGAATGAGGAAATACACTGTTTTCCGATGTGGGGGGTGATATCAGTCGCCTTCATATGGTGCCCTCTGTTTGTACTAAGCGACTGATACTTATTGCCTATTAAGCAGCCTTTATGATTCTGGGTGATTTCAATGTTCACTCCATTCGCTGGGGATACTCGGTGGTAAATGGTGCTCGGGGTTGGTGGCATTGTTGAAGACCTTATTGACTACAACCCAATAGACTTTATTGATAACCGGGAAAATTCCCTAACATTTTGGCTATGGAAATGTTTCCCATCCTGACCCTTTATTGGTTCACCCAGCTTTATATGACAGGATTTACCATCAACTTATTGATGGCCCAGGTGGTGCTAGATATAAAATCCTCATGACGGGTATGGTAAGATATGGCTCTCCATACAGAGAACCTCGCCGGGTGTTTTGGAATCTTAAAAAGGCAAACTTGATTAAATATAAACAACTTACTGATGAACTTATTGACAACTCAATGGTTTTAAAGAACATTGATTATATTTCGATACTTCTTATACAAGCTATACTAAAGTGCGCTTCTCTATGTGTTCCAAGGGGCCAATAAAATAAATATAGTCCTTTTTGGAATGAAAATTTGCAAAAACTTAAAGAAATTAGAGACGTTGCTCATCAAGGGGCTCGTACGACTGAGTCAAGTAAGGACGTAAGGCTCAGGCTATATTGAAAAAATCCATCATTGAAGCAAAACGTCATACACATACAAAAGTTTTTTAGAAAAACTGAACTTCAGAAAAGATGGTATACCTCATAGCTCATAGGTTCTTATTTCAAATGAGTAATCAAAAAATCAGAAGAAATGAGCCCATTAAAATAGGTACTAAATAACTAACGTCTGATATTGAAATCTCACGGGCTTTTTATAAGCACTACGCTAAGTTAAGTAATTATAGTCTTACAATCAAAATTAGGAAGAGTGACTTAGGACCAAATTGGGTAACGAAAATGCAAATTTTGAAAAGCTTTTTTACGCTGATTTCAATATGACTGAATTAAAAAGGGGTATAAAAACTCTTGAAAGAGTGTCTTGAAAAAGTGAAGGTCCAGATGGAATTCTACCTGAATTTATATTAAACCTTGGAATCTCAGCTATCGAAAATATTGTAGAGAAACAAAAAACTCTGAAGTGGAAATAATTTGGCTTACTTGGCTGAGAAAAATTAAGAGAAATGAATATTTTTGTCATTAAGAAATTCAACTATTTTTCTATGAAGCTGAATATCAGAGATTTCAAAGCATTATACGCTTAGCTGGAAAATATGTAAAACCAGACTTGAGCTTTAGTAACCTGTGTGGTAAATGTGGAATCAATAAAATGGAAGCATTATTTTTAAGAATGATATTATTGCACTGCATAGAATTATTTGCAGGATTTTCTTATGGTGTATTCTAAATAGTACCAGTATTGTTTGGTAAAAACAAATCAGCTTTTAATAACCTAGTACGATATATTCCTATTTTACGAACTTTCTATTTTAAGAACTTTTTAATGATCTCTATGAATTTTCAAAATAATTCATCTACTGAAGGCAAAGCTGTATTTACTGTATTTAATACTGATTCATCTTGGGAGTTTATTTTTTACAATTTATAATAGTTGTAACCTACTTAGAAATCAGACGTCAAATTTAAATATATTATTAAATATACTATTTAATACTTAGATATATAATATCTAGATCATAATATCCAGAATATTGCTTTACTTCTGTATGCTGCTCTTATGACGTCACTCGCAAAAGTTGCATATTACCGTTTTGATCAAGCTCAATAATAATAATGAAGGTTTTTAAAACCATGAAACACGTGATTTTTTTAAAAATATTTTTGTTAAATTCAAA
The DNA here is from genome assembly GCA_037975125.1 of Latrodectus hesperus. Lineage (NCBI taxonomy): Eukaryota > Metazoa > Arthropoda > Arachnida > Araneae > Theridiidae > Latrodectus > Latrodectus hesperus. The sequence continues at coordinate 88,215,195 of CM075853.1, forward strand.
GTTTAAAACGATATCTGCTTAAAAATTTTTTTTAATTTGATTGAATTGATTTAGAAAAGGAAAAAAAACGTGTTTTTTTCGATATATATATATATATATATATATATATATATATATATATATATATATATATATATATATCATATAATAAAGCCGTTTACCATTTTATTTCACTTTTATTGCCCTGATGGTTTTGTTTGAAGTTTCATTACGGAAAAGCCGCATTAGCTGAGCTTCTGTTGTGCATCCAGTAATGCACAATGTGAGTTATTCGCCTTTTATTTGTTTTTAACTCAGAAAAATAAAAACATTCCCTCGGAAATACTTTTCTACCTTGCCTAGAATGTTTAAACTATGGAAATTTAGTTATTCTGACATTTTATATAATAATATTTGGAATATGTTATATAATAAATAATGGAAATGTGAAATTTATTCTTTCATAAGGAAAAAGATAAAATCTATTTAAAGGACGTTTCATTATGTTTTATAAATTAGACTGAAATCAGCACGGATTTCTCTTTCTGTCACTTTGTTGAGAAGTACAAGCAGTTATGTGTTTCAAATCGGACCGGTATCGCATGAATGATTACCGCTTTGCCTTTCAGTTTAAAATCACGTGGATTCGAAACCCATATTAGGTTTGGATGTTTGTAGTGGTTCGGAAGCCACTTTCAGCTGCAGGTCCACGCGAGCAGAAAACGAAGTTGAACAGAAAAACGAATCGAGTTCTTTGTGCAATCACAAATTTTGCCTTTATTAAGTTTGTTTTGACATTTTCAATTAAAATTTAAAATTGTATTGGTTTTTTAACGTCAATAACCCTAATCGAATATTCACAAATAAAAAAAAAGAAATATTTGAGCATTGTTTATTTCAAACAAATGTGTTTTTTCTATGGTTAAAAGAAAATAATTAAACATTGCTTTACTCCTTCATTTAAAACTAACGTTTAAATGGCTAAAATATTTAAATTTATATAATCTAATTTTTTTGAAGATATTCAATACAAAAATTAATTATTTTAAAGGAGCATTCATTTTGTCAGAAAAATTTCTTTCGCATAAAATACCTATCAATCAACTACACTTACAAGCATATTTTTGAGCAGAGGATATGGACCCTATAAAAAGAAACACGTGAAAAAAACCGCAAAAAATTTCATTATAGTAAAAATAGTTTTCGTAATATGATTAAAAAGTGTTTTCTTATGCGGCAACAGCGACCGCGCAAAAGTCTCGCGTAGAATTACTCAAAAACTCTATGAAGTAATTGCTTTTTGAAACGAAATCAAGGTCACACTGGCCTTCCACTAAGGATAGCGTTTACTCCGGGAAGGCAAGCAAAAGAGAAAATAAAGGAAATATTTTGAATGAAAAATATAGCTATAAGAAAAATTACACTGACATGCATTAAATTAGGAACTTGAAAGCACTGCATATATATATATATATCTAATATATAAAATTCTCGTGTCACAGTTTTCGTTGCCATACTCCTCCGAAACGGCTTGACCGATTTTGATGAAATTTTTTGTGCTTATCCGGTATCTATGAGAATCGGCCAACATCTATTATTCATCCCCGTCCATTTCATCGTAACCATTTCATCCCCGTAAATGTTAGGGGTAGTACAACCCTAAATTTTTTTTTATTTTTTTAGGTTAGTTCTGTAAGTTCCTAATAGATGGCGGTTTAGCATCTAAGTTGCACAGGTATTCGGCAGATGGCGACGTGTTTATTTTTCTAGATTATACCATCTTCGAGAAAATTATCGAGAGCGCACAAGCGCGTGGTTAAATATAGAATTTACATATATTTTCATGATGTATAATGATACTATAACAATTTTTCTTGAATCATTTTCATAATTATACTTTGTATTGTGTTATTATTGTGCAGTATTCAGTTTGAATATTTTTAATATTATAAATAGTAAAATAAAATTTTATTTATTACTGTTTTTCTCTACTAATTTTCATACCACCTCGAAAATATGTCAGTATTTCTTGATAGCCTTTTATTATTTTTTATTTTTATTTTATAATTTGATAATTATTAATTTATTCAGTAGAACATTTTGATCTAATTTATTTATTCAAATGATAAATTCTTTTAATTATTTTTATTTCAGTATAATGCCGCGGAAAAAATGCGCGTTGGTGAAACGTTTTATTTTTAATCTCCTATGAATAAACCTATTCTAAATTTTTTTAGAAAATATTAATTTGATTGAACCCAAGAATTAGTAAAAAATTGATTCAATGTATTTTAAAAACTCAGCCACTGCAATGCGTGGCTGGGTCAGCTTGTATATATGTATATGTATATATATATATATATATATATATATATATATATATATATATATATATATATATATATATATATATATATATATATATATATATATATATATATATATATATATATATATATAACTAAATGACCACTGGAACCATTTCATATTTTATTGATAATTTCGACATTTACCTTCCAATTGAATTGAAATTTTCATATACTGCATGACGAAATTCCACTAAAAGTGGTACAGAAAAAGATTGCACAGAATGATGTTCGAATGGAATTCTTTGAGTTATAATTTGCTCTAATTATTTGTCATTGGGAGAATTAGAAAATTATTATTTTTCTAATTCTTTCTCTTATTAGAAATTATTATTTGCTCTAATTCCAAAAAAATGAATATTTACTAGCATAAGAAGCTGGAAAAATTTTTCACATTAGTTTATCTTTTTAAACAGGAAATTATTCTAAAAGAGGTAAAAAGTCTTCCTCTGCGAAAAGATGTATGAAGAAGCTAACATTCCTTGTTAAGCTTTTTTTTAAACCTAAAGTATGAAGGAATAAAGAACCTGCTTTCAAGAAGATCAGCGCATACTCCCAACTTTGCAGCACAGAGACAACTTAAATGTTTATTTTTACTGAACGCATCAAGCTAAATTGTTATACGATTTCCAAGCGTTTCCAACATTTTCTGGAGAGGAAAATCGTTGCTTTGGTTGTCTTCTGTCAAAATATAACCTTTGTTCTCTTATTTTGTCGGGATATGATATTGATTTGAATGGTGACTTGAGCGAATACAAGTGTTGTGTTCGGTTTTTACTTCATTTGTTCATTTAATCTGAACAAAATAAAAGAAGAGTGCGATGAACTTATTTTTTATGTGTGTGTTTCACGCTACTTCAGTAGTAATTATTCATTTTTTATCTCAAAAGTTGACAAATATTTTATTATTGAAAAATTTGAGGCCTCAGTGGATTGGTTGGTTAAAGTGTTCGTTATCGATAAGTCGTGAATTTGAGCCCCGACCCAACCACAGATCCGTCGTGTTTACTCATAGAGACTGGGGCATGTTCAGTAGGCCGTGATCCCAATGTCCTCGATGTGAAAAGATATCTCAGGCTATGGCAGGAGTTCTGTGTGGTCCCTGCTTCTAAAGGACGCACTCCCTCTCGGTATGCAGGAAGGCACTCCACTCTTTGAGGAGCCATCAATTCCGCCACTTGTAGTGTTTGAAATAAAGTAAATGTCCCCCAGTAGACAATATTAATAATTATTAACAATTTTTGTCTGTTTGTTTCTAGCTATTTTATTTGAATTTTTGTATTCGATGATAAATGTCACCCCGAGACAAATTTATGTTTGTAAAAATTTAAAAAATTGAAATGATAAATTAAAGCTTATTTTGAATGAGGTATTTAACAGTAATGAACTCCTTTCCCTTTGTCACAGATTTAAATCTGGAGAAAAAAAATTGCTGCCTGAGAAATTTTAGAAAATTCTTAATTCGAAAAATGTACAAAGAGCAAAATATTAAAAAAATTACCAAGCCTTCTAGAGAGAGGACTTTTAATTGAATTTGAAAGTCAAGATACTTCTGCTAAAAGCATTTTGCACCAGCGTGACCTAGCTCCTTCCATAAGAGTCTCCCAATTTCTCCAAGAAGTCAAGAGGACCCTTTATGAAGCTGAAGAGTAATTCTTTAGTATCGAGAACACCTTATGTTGTCAATCGAGCGGCATTCATGCATGACATGTACTCTCTCGATTCAGAAAAGTAAGCTTTTATAATTTAGAAGCAGGGAACTCAGCAGAAGACACCCGCATCCACTGCTTCGCTTTGAGTTATTATTTCAGAGGGAGGACATTGCGACCACAACTTATTTTACGTGGCTCAGCCGTAAGAGTGAACACGACGGATCTTCATTTGGATTCAAACTCATTATTTTCTGATAACAAAAACGAAGCTCTAACAAATGGATGCATAATAAAATATTCCCTGATGTATATTTTCATTATAAATTGAAATAAAATGGTCTCCCAATGTTATGAAACAACCGTGTTTTTGTGTTTAATTTGCAAACGTAGGTATATATAAACACCAAATTTGGAAAGTCTGTGCACAACACAAGTATGTATTGATTGCAGCAAAGAAGATTACATACGGAAAATGCATAAAGGATGACAACAAAATAAAGAACTTTCGCTGGAAAATCCATTCCTTGAAAGAAGAATAATCACAGATTTATCTGGTAAAATATCACAGAAACATAACAAAAAGGAGTTTTAATAAGCCACATATAGCTTGAATGCATTAGTGGCATTCAATAAAGTATCAGTTAAGTTGTCTGTTTTCGTAAATGGATCCGAAGAACAGATACTGAGTCATCTGTCCTAGCTGGAGAAGGACAAATACCTGTCTACCAAGATAGTCTCGCATATTCTCTATAGGATTAAACCGAGATGGACATTCCATTCGTTCCAAACTTCAAGATATTCTTCAACAACTAGAGCTCAATGAACTCGTGTGTTACCATTCATTTCAATGTTACGTTACGTTAATTGCGCCAGCATATGGACCGACCTATAGATTCCCATTAGTCACACCAGTCTCTGGAACACATGCAAATCAGTGCGAGCGAGATGACTGTTCAGTCCAGAATTTTACCACTGTGCTAATTGTGTCTTTTCACAATTTAGGATTGATAGTATCTGGTGTTTTGTTTCCTCCAGATCAGCATATTTTTTGAACTGCTTTCCCATGTGAATCTGGATCCCTTTGTAAAAAGTACAGAAGCCCATCGCTATCTAGTCTATGAAACTTGTTCTTTGGGCCAAGACATGCGAGTCCTTTTTTATTTTTCGGAGAGGAACACACACACAAAACTGTTCGCCTTGCATATAGAGACTTGCTTGGTAAAGATATATTCGTACCGTACTGGCGGATATTCTTTTCCCTGGTGTTACAGAATAGTTCGCAACTAGTTACGGAAGAAAAATGCTTCTCATTCGGATCGAAGGAGCTATAAAATGGTCTTCTGCTGGTGTTATAGCTCGTGGTCAGCCTGGAACATGTCTTCTGGACACGGAAGATTCGGGTTGATGCACATTCCAGAAATGGTGAACCATACTGCGAGGCACATTAAGGCGCCGAGTAGCATCAGACTATGACATCCGTATTTCCTTCCATCCGACCGCCCACCATCTTAAAAAATAGGGTAAGCGGCTCTTTTCCGACATTGTGGGACCCCAATGTCTCTTCTCAACGAATTTGCCAAGAAAAGTTGAAAATCAAAAGTTACACTCTTAATTACGGAAGTCTTCTCGCACATATTTTTCTCTCTCTCATATTGTTAGCGCTCTTGCCTTTGGTTCAACAGTTCGTGGGTTCGAATCCCACCTTGGGCATGGATGTTTGTAGTGGTTCGGAATCCACTTTAAACCGTAAGTCCCGGTCTAATTAACCCTCGTGTGCAAAAAATGACCGTTGAGTGACAAACAAACCAAACTCAATCTCATATATACCAATTCTTTTTCTCATATGTACCAATTCTTTTTTTATTAAATTTACATACGTTGGTTTTTATTATTAATATAAACTATAATTTTTATTGCAAGTATTATGGTGAACTTCAAAAAACATGTGACTCCTTAACTTTTGGAGGTCGCTGTAATTACTCCCAACTTTTGATGTATAATAAAATTTCATATTTGGTACAATAAAAAACATTACGTTTAATATTGTAAAATTGCTATTCCTGATTTTGATAATTTTAAATGTTAAATATAATGCAGTAGAAGATGCACGAAAAATAAAATATTAACGAACAGGAATTGATTCGCAAAAAAAAACTGATTTCTATTTCAATATGAATTCGGTCAGCATACGTTAATAATTCAGTAAACATACCCCGTATAAAAAGAGGGAAAAAAAGAAACTGAATTTATAAAAGGGAATAAGAAAATTTAAGAAATACAAGGATATACTCGATTTGTGGGAGTTCTCTTCCTTTGAAGCACTGTTTGTCGCATACTTATATGAAATCTCGCGCGATAAGGAAATAAAAGAAAATGAAACTGAACGACGCGATAAACTTCCTTTCTTATATACCGATTTTTTGAGATTGTAAAATTTCAAAGAAAAGAAATATTTCATTTTTATTTAAGGTTAATTGGAAGAAAGAAATAAGCAAAACTGTAACTGTAATATTTCTACTAAGCTGTTAGACCGTTAAAAGTTATTATTTATTTTTAAACTAAATATATTTATTTTTAATAAACTTTTGAAGCAAGAAACAATTATTAAAATAATAATAAACTGGCTAATGAGTTTTTCATTAAAATCATTTGTATCGAAAGAATTCGTTAATTATTTATATTTTCATAGATTGAATAATTTACTGATTTATTGTTTCCTTTTTAGATTTATTTACTGATTTGCTCCATTTTATAAATAAAAGAATAGCGAACAAATAGAACGAAGAATAATAATTTTATGAATTCTTCTGTATAGAAGGCATTAATAAATTTTCATGAATAAAATCACTTTTCAAAATATAAAACAAGTAAATAATGTTTCAAAATTGCACAAGTTTCTTGAATTGAGTTGTTCTGGAGTTCATTAATTTATACAACGCATGCCTAAGGTGAATGGCGCAGCATTGTCGTAACGGAAACCATGCAGTGCAACTGGCGCACTGCAGGCCTTACAAAATAATTCAGGCAGTGCTGGGTGGGTCTTTTTATTCCCTCAGATTTAAAATCTCAGTTTATGCGGATAAAGTCTTTGAAATAAAGCTGTCTTGATAAGATACGGAAATCCAGAGCGCATCGACTAAAAGAGTAAATAGGACTCCTTATGTACCACAGGTAGATACGCCCTGTTCTAAGTTATTCAGCTGAAGTATGGACATGACAAGAGAAAACTAGAAAACCCAGACAGTTTTTGCGAGAAAAGTTTTGGAAGCATTTTTAGGGGTCTGTAGATAGAAGGAGAAGAACAATTACTGAATTATGCAAGATATATATATATATATATATATATATATATATATATATATATATATATATATATATATATATATATATATATATATATACACGGGTGGGGCAAAAGGTATGAATCTGTTTTGACCAGCTGGCGCTCGGTCTGTGGTGGTGGTGGGAAAAGAGGAGGTGTCTTATTGTGGCAGTGGGAGAGTCTAGTTTTCAGTAGCAACCATGGTTTGGAGGGAGATCATCGTAGGTTTTCTGTTAGGACTTTATTTTTGAAAATGGCCGTAATGTTATCGCCACGCACAGAGCCTTCCAACAACACTTCAATACCCTTGTTGGGGGGAAACGTCTTTTGCGGTAATGCAATTAGACGTTGGGCCAGGACATTGGAGAACACTGGTTCAACAGCAACTCCTTCGGCAATTGGAAGATCCAGAACGGTAAGAACTCCTGAAAATGTCATATTGGTAAGAAATGCTATCGAACAGTCTCCCAGGTGCTCTGCCCGTAGGCATGCAATTGCTTTGGGCAGAAGATCATCAAGGAGAATTTTACACGAAGATTTACAGTAACACTCACACAAAATAATGATGGTTCAAGAGCTGTTGTCCCGTGACTTTGGATATCGACGAAATTGCTGCCAAGAACTATTAGACAGAATTCCAGCAAATTCGACATTTTTCAGCAGTGACAAGGCCTACTTCCACCGGTGTGGAGCTACTAATGAACAGAAATTTCGCTATTGGGCTAATGAAAACCCAAGGGAAATTCATCAGAGGCCACTTCATTACCCTAAAGTGACTGTATGGTGTGCAGTATACCTATTTGGGATTATTGGTCCTTACTTTTCCGAGGATAATGGGCGAACCGTTACAGTCACCGCTGAGCGCTATGTGACAATGTTGGAAGATTTTTTTGAACTTGAGCTGGAAGAATTGAGTGCAGCAACAAATATGGGAGAAACTGGTTCTAACAGGATGTTGCTACATCTCACACTGCTAGGATTTCAATGGTGAGATTGTGGCAAGTGTTCCCCAGCGCCTCATCTCTGTGAGGGGGTGACGTGGTGTGGCCTGCGCGCTCACCAAATTTGAGTATTTGTGATTTTTTTTGGTTTTATATAAGGGAAAAAGTTTTTAAGCATCATCCACATACCCTGCAAGAACTGAAGGACAGAATAAGAGAGGAAGTTACGGCCATTCCCATCGAAATGTGCAGAAGTGCGGTTGAAAACTTCAGGATTCGCCTTCAAGAGTGCATCGCGGCTGACGGCCGCTACCTACGTGAAATCATCTTTAATAAGTAAATTTTTGTAAATTTATAAAACTAGATTGTGTACTGAATTATACAATATAGACATAATTTCTGTAAGTTGAATTGTTTTTGTTTTACAGTCCTTTAAAACCGGTTCATATCTTTTGCCCCACCCTGTATATATATATATATATATATATATATATATATATATATATATATATATATATATATATATATATATATATATATATATATATATATATATATATATATATATATAAATTTTTTAGCATACAAAGATTAAGATGGGTTTTGGACACTTTATTGAATTTAATGATCATAGATTCACAAAGAAATTCTTCATTGTCAAACCAACACTAAGAAAATAGGATAGCAATACTGAAATGGTTCAACTGCATTAAAATCATTCAAAATTATAGATTGGAAGCCCAAGATTAAAGAGAGGAATGCCTGAGGTTAATTTCTAGAGATGGATAAGATCCATCCTGGACTTTTATGCTGCCGAAGAAGATAAATTAATTTTAATCTTGTCTTAATGCAGTCAGTAAATAAGATGAAAAGGAATTCTTATATAATTCTGACAGCAAAGAATTTGCTCACAATGTCGTAGGGAGGGATAAATAAATAGTGAAAAATGAGCTTACGTGATGCTTGCTTAGCCATCAAGTAAATTGAGCTTAGAACACTAATTTTGCTAAATTAATTTATAAATTGTCGTTAATATGTGTAAAACTTTTTATTTCTTAAAAGTGATTTTTGTTAAATTTTTTTGATCTGTGTATTGGACTAAAATGTTTTTGGAGGAAATTCATATTTATAAAAGTATAAAACTGACGATTACATGACAGAAAATTAGTTTTCTACACGGTATGTTGTCATAGTTATATTGATGTACTCCAAACAATTTTAAAGAAAATGCACAAGTTCAGATATTTTAGTTTAAAATATAATATTTTATAATTACTTCTTTTATTACTGAATGCATCGTATCAGGATTTGAGAGCTCAAAAGTTAAAGATTAAATTAAAATAATTGCTGTTTGTTCATTGTTTCATGATCTAACCACAAGCTAGACCAAGTCCAGGAGCCCAAGAATCTTCAAAAAATCATGAACAATAAGAAGATTGTTAAAAAAGTCAATCCTATCTAAACCTGCACAGGTCAAAATGTAATCTGGATTCAATAATCGATTATGAAAAGAGTTGCATTTGATGCACTTTGGATAAGTCTTGCCTTTGATGAAAAAAGAGCCGCCCGAGACCATCTGCTAACGGGGAAATGAATGACTATCAGCGACAATGGTAACCTGAAGTTCATCTGTTATAACAGGGGGTGATTTGGATCTATGCTTTTGATTTCAGATTTTTTATCAAATAGAAGATCTCAGAGAAAGTGGAAGAGTGATTTGTAATCATCATCAAAAATGTCTTCCCACGCCAAAAGGTCTGCAGTTTCATTTCCAAAGATTCCAGTAAGAGAAGGGTTTCACTGCAAGTAGATTCCTCGTTCTTGACAAAGTTATCGCTATTTTGAATAAACACCAGATATTGAAATAATTGCTTTGTCGTCAGTTTTATTCCATTTACATGTGTACTGAATGCTGCTGAGACTATTAGATTAGATCCAGGGTATTTGTGGTTGATATTACAGATTGAACAGCCTTCTGTGCTCCATCCATAGCTATTAGTTCAAGATATAAAAACAGAGCAGAAAAAATTGGTTTCTAGTAAATTCAGTAAAAAGTAATTACTCATATGGGATATTTCGGTTTATTTTTTGATGAATTTAATGCTAGCAAATTCTAGCAATAAGTAAATTCTACCAGCACAATACGTATGTTTGTGTAAACATATGTATTTATTTAGAGACTTGATGCAAAAACATATCTCTTTGAATGTAGTATTGAAAAGTATGAAAGATAAGAATAGAAGTTATTAACATATGATTAAAATACATATGTTTAAGCTAACGATTTTGTAAATTAATATAACCAAAGCATTTCGACGTTATAAATAATTTTTCATAACTTAATTATAAATATTATTATAAAAAAATTATTATTATAAAATTATTATTATAAAAATATTATTATAAATATGTATTATAAAATATTCTTAAATTATTTTTGTAAATTCTTAATAATTTAAGATATTTGTAAATATCTTAAAAATTAGTGTAAAAATATTATTATAAAATATTCTTATTTTCACATCGCTCCATAATTTCTTTGTATGTTCAAAGCACGCATCTTAATCAAAAAGCAAATATGAAAACATTTTCCTTTCATTTACATAGTTTCGTAAATTAAACATTTTATATTCTAATGAAAACGCTGATAGAAATAAGTGCTTATTAGACTAAAAAACGTTTAATTCCCAACTGGGATGAGAATAGTTAATAATAGATTAAAGAGGAGAGAATACAAAAGTACATTAGTTTCGTTCCAGAGGGAGACTTCTCATTTCAAAAGAAAGTGTTTTCTTTTACATGGTGTTTGAGCTCATAAAGAATATATGACTATTAAAAAGTCATTAATATAATTAATTATGTATAAGTGAAATGATTTCTAAGGCATTTCTTTCATACATGTGAAGAGCTTGCTTCGAATTCTATCTTTTATTTTTTGTAGAACGAATATCTTCTTCCTGCAGTAATGAATTAATTTACATCTTAACAAGTTAAAATACAGGGTTTACTAAATTGATTAAAATTGAATGAAAGACAAATTTTGTAGCTTGATCTGCATTTCGCTGCTCTAATGAAAAAAATTGAATTAAAGATGAAAAGAGGCAAACAGTTTAAACAAAATCCACAATTATTTTAGAGTAAAAAATATATTATAAGAAATTTTCTTTCTCAAAAAACATTTTAAATTAAACACCATATATATATATATATATATATATATATATATATATATATATATATATATATATATATATATATATATATATATATATATATATACTATATATATATATATATCATATATATATATATATATATATATATATATATATATATATATATATATATATATATATATAAATACATACATATTAATAAAATTAATAATAAAAATAAATTTGGTAAAATAAGAAATTATTATATTAACTCCTCAATCAACCCTTCAAATATCACCGAAAGCTCTTTAGATTCGATCTTTCAGCGACAAAGCTATTTTGTCGAATTATTTGATAATGACTATAAATCTATCAATTAATAACGACTTTCTTTATAAAGACAATAAAGTTATCAAAGAAAAGAACAACGAAAAGGAAAAAAAATAAGTTGAAATAAAATTAATAAAATTTACTTTACTATCTGTTTAATTCTTCAACATCTGATAAAATTTGTCAATACATCAGCACAAGTGATGTCCTTTTCGCTAGAAATAACCTAACGAGGGATTCTTACAACAACTGACACATTTTTTTCTAGAAAGCGGTGAAACTTCCATCCCTCCCCCCCCTTTGAGCCCTCGGTGGACGCCGGGGAAAATGATCCGATGCGACTCTTGGGAAATGTCCTGGCATTCAGTGTATCTACTCTAATTATTAGGTTAATCGAACATTAACAAAGGAAATTAAATGAAAGAATGTTTTCACAAACTTAAAATATACAAATCTTAAAAGGAACAAATGTCAGTCCAAGCAAGGAAAGTTTATTAAAACAATTATATATATATATATATATATATATATATATATATATATATATATATATATATATATATATATATAAACCCTAATAATTACGGAAGTCTTTTTATTTTGGTTTTTATAAAAATTGAGTAAACACTTTTTCTTTTTGTAATAAATTTTTTATTTGATTCCTTAATATACTATAAAAATTAAAAACTTTCAATTTTTTTCACTTTTAAATGTAACTTTACCTAAAACATTTTATAGGAGAAGTTACAGTTAAAAGTGAATTTATATTTTTATCTTTTGAGAACTGTCATTCAACTTACATTTTTATTCTGTTCAACAAGCAAACTTTACCTGATCAACATTTGCTGGTAAAAGTTAATTTTCATTCGTTTTTTGTACTCACTTCGTATCTATAAAAAGTTTTATTTATTAAAAAAGCTTTGCTTTTTTTAATATTTCACCCCACCCCCATTACGGTTATATTTTCGCAATTTCGTATGTGCAACTTTCGCTTTCTCAATTTTTACTTTCACAGATTTTAATTTATTCTAGTTTTTAAGGATTTTATAATATTAATCATTTTTCCGAAGGCGTTGGCAATAGTTCATTTGTGTACTGCTTATTCTTTACCCAAATGAATTCGAAACGCCTCCCCTTTGTCCCCAGTTCCACTGATGACAAGTTTTATTGCTTTCTTTCTTCGCAAATCATCTATTTTTATTATCTTCTCTTATTGCAATGTCACACCAATTATTTTCCTTTTTCTTCCTTCTGCTCCATTTTGGAAACGTTGTTTTTTTCTTAAATAATTTTTGAAGAATCTTTTCTGCTTAGTGTAATTCAAGTTTCTTTATTTTCTCACTTATTGTTCTAAAACACTTAGATTTTATTACTTTTTTAATTAATCAGACTATTATTCATTTTTTTAAATATATTAATCAAATTTGCACCAAGTATTACTAACAATACAACATAGGTAGGAAAATTGCAGTATTTTTGTCCGTAAGACTTCTTTCAGATGTCATCGAATCCACAATATTTGAAGAATATTAGAAGCATAAAGTTAATAGACAAAATATTTACAATTTTCATATTCATGAAAAAAAGTTTCAGTCAATTAAGTTTGTAAAATTTAGCCGTAAAGCCGTCTCCTCTCCCGATCGCCCGTTGACCCTCGTGGGTTCACAGAGACAGGACTCGGAACCTCCTCTCTTCCAGTTCATGGTTTCTTGAAGATTCGGCGGTCGTCTGTCCCGCGGTTGGGTCATGGGACAACAGGTGGCGATCGAGACGGAAGAAAAGGACAAGAATCGCTCTGAGCTCAAAGGAATTCTTAAATACAAGTCTCCGAATGGGGTTTTTGAGCTTCTTTAACAATAATTCTCTCTGTATTCTATGGAATTTTGAAGAGACATTTAATTATGACGTCGGGATTATTATCTGCCCTTCATCACATTTTTAAACGATTGAAAAAAGATAAAGCACCGTGAATGTATAAAAAAGATAAATCAGTTTAAATGTATAGAAAAAGCTATATCAGTATGAATGAAATTTAGAAAAGATAAATCAGTATACATGTAAAGAAAAAAGATAAATTAGTATAAATGTATAATAAAGGTAAATCAGAGTACATATCAATAATGCACAAATATAACTTAATGACTTTTCATTCATGACAAGCAGTCGACAAAAATGTAATTGATACAAAGAAGAAACTTATTTGTATAAATAATAATTATTCATTAAATTCCAATGCCTTCACTTTCATTAATAAATAACTTTTTTACACGAACAATATTATTGTAAATAATAAATTTCTATTTAATAGATGATAATGTTTGTATGCATCATTTTTGATTCATATAATTATATTGGTAGAAAAAATATGTTTTTACATTTATGGAGGACATATATTAGAACTTTAAGCATTTATGCTAGCATTTTAAAGACTTCAAAACATTTATAATTTCAACTTTAAGTTTCAAATTCAGAGTAGCAAGTTCAGATATTATTCAAATGTCGATTAAAAATTGATATGTATTCTAAAATAGCATTGATGTAAGTAAATGTTTAAAATTTCGTTTTATGAAAAGTCATTAAAAATTAAATATTGCCCTCAAACGTTTCTTGTGTTTCATCAATCCAACTGTTTCATGGCGTTTGCGCTTAATTTGCAGCAGTGGTCTGTGAAAAATTTTTGATGGTCAGCAAAAAATAGATGATTATTCATTGTAAGTTGTAACACAATTAACACAAAGTTTAACTAATAGTACTTATGAATTATTTTTATTATTTTATTTTTTAAATCTTAGATACCATAAAATTATTATTCACGCTAATGACCGGAGTGGAATAATCTCAACGTAGCTGACACGTATCATAAAAGATGATTAAAACCGGCCCCTAATTTAAGGAGGTATAGCTGGAAATCTCTGTCCAAAGGACACCAATAGATTTGGTAGTCTGGCTTTCCAGATCAATGGCTTAGCGCGAGTTAATAACTCTGTCCTGTAAAAAATCAACAATTGTGAAGTAAAGAAAATACCTGGCTGTTCTATAGAAATGTTCTGGACATCTTTTTAGATTTAATGACTATAGATTCCCAAGGAAAGTTTTTACAGCCAAACAAACAAGAATATCGAAAAGAAGGTAAACAGAACGTAAACTGTTGGACAGAATTAAAAATAACTGTTGAAATTATTGAAAATTATAGTCTGGAATTCCCAAGCTAAAGATAGGACCGCGTAGTATCAAATTTTGGAGAATTCTTGAGCCCATCGTGGGCTGTCGTGACACTGAAGACTATTTATTAGCCAGGCATTGTTTCTGAGTTCATTCCATTTTATTATTTTCATTCTCAATGCATTCATTGCCTGCGACATATGAAAAGAAGTACTATGGTGTTATGTCATGCGTATAACCAGATTCTGAATACAATAAATCATAAGAAGTTAAGATGTTAACGTGTTTAGTACAGTGGAATGAGACTTTAGTTTTTTGAGTGTTGAATATGGACATTTTTTCCATGCTTATTTATTCTCCTTTTCGTGAAGTGTTTTTTTAAATAAATGTAGAAGTTTATGACATAGAGGTGATATTCTTGCAATTCAACATATTTGGAAATTATTTCGAAATACTAATTAAATTTTAATTAATTATAATATAAATTATTATTAATGTTTGTCTGCCAAATAGAAATTTTGGCGCAGCTGACGAATAATCTTTTCGGGGAATTCTTGAATTTGGTGATTTTTTTGGCGGATATCATCGTTCATCTGGTAACATGGATTGGCTAATATGTTAAAGAGATTAAGCAGTGCTAAGAATATTCTACAATATTTTATTTTGGTAACCCTAATAATTATATCTTCGTGAGGAAATTCAGCAAAGCATTTTAATAAAAAGAATTTTGAGAGGAGAGTTCGAGTGAATTTTTTCAATGTTTCTGTAGATTTTGTGACAAGTTAGGATACTTAAATTACAGGTTGTATTATACTTTTTCATTATTTCTAATTCTTACTTTTATTTAGTATTTTTTTAAATTATTTAATATTTTTAATTTGCATTTTCAAAATTAATATTCTTATAATTTGTATTTATATTTAAAAACCGATTTTCCAATTAAAAACCGATTTTCCGATTTTTGTAAAACCGATTTTCCAATGTCTTTTTTTAATTATCAGGAAATTTAAATTACATTTTAGCATTTATATTTACATGTATGTTAGCACAGGAACATGAATTACCTTTACTTATGTGTGTAATTGATGTTCCTATGCTTTTTTTAGAATTTGTATTTACATTTTTGAAATTGTTGTTTCCATGTTTTCCTTATATGTATTTACATTTGAGAAATAATTCGTATGTTTTCTTTTTCAAAATCCTGGTATTTAAAAATATATATTTATGTTATTAATCATTTATCAGGTTTAGCTACTTAAATGCATAAGATTTTTCAGGAAAGAATTTATTACGTCAGCTTGGCTACATTACTTCGTCACCAAAAAAGCTAAAAAATTCCCAAGAATGTTTATACGGCAGCTGTGCCGAGCTTTGTATGGTATCGCAAACTGATGGATGATAAGTATTGAATCACAATTTGTATTGTTGCTCTTAAGAACACTTTAAGTATCAAGAAATAACTGAATTCAGATATACTATAAAAAAATTCGTATTTCAAAGATCAAAACCTTTTATAACTAACTAAAGAGCTGAGAAAAAATCTTCAGCGATGCACTGATATGTCTAATATAGCAAGAAAATATTCAAATGAAGTCGTGTACAGCAGATAGCTTTATCAAGACTCATAAAAAGAAACAAGATCTTTTCTATGTAATCTTCTCTAGAAGGAAATGAAATATCACAAACACTATTATCTGATTTCTTGCTTAAGAGTTGATAAAGAGGATTTGTGTGTATGTGCGTGTCCTCTTCTTGTTTTGGACATTTTATCAGTTCATTGTTTCATGCTAACCAGATATCGTAAGAAATATAATTACTTTTTTTATCAATTTATTATGCTGTATCGCGCAGAGTAATCAAAGAAGCATTGAATCTTCAGCAGAGGGTTTTGTACAAAATATTATGATCAGTTTTCTAATAAACTAAAACTGCTGTGTACAATCTCTCAACAAGAGCTTATATCAAGGATATTTTTTTATCTTTTAACTAAGATATAATTGTTTTTGGCAGCGAAGAAAAGCTTAAAGCTAAAAACAGAATGATGAAAATTGAAGGTAATGATGAATTTATTGTATAACGAAATGCAAAAAATTGAAAGACAAACGAAAAATCTCACCTTCTTCCGTTCTCGGATCCCCTAATTCAACGTAGAATACGGAATCTCTTTCGTAGCTCTCCTGATCCACTATTTGAATAGGTATTTCTTTCCTGAAACAAAAATGCAAAACCGTCATACTGCATGAATAATATAAATAAACATATATGCGCCGCTGCAAATAAACGCATCATAATTGTTAATAATTATACACAATTAAACGTTGCGAAGCAAAACGTTTTTATATGTCACCTGTTTTCAGTATTTTTGTCTCTAGATGCTAAATCTTTAAGAATCAAAATATTTTTTTTATCTAGTTTTGAGAAAAGAAAAAAAAAACTATAAAAGACACCATCTGAGAAATCATATTATTTGTATATCAACAAACAGTATTCTATGGAAAGAAAAGGATAAACCATAAATCGCACAATCTGATGTCCTGTAGTTTGTACAGTGTTCTTCACATGGTCTTTATTTGTACTCGGAATCATACAAAAAACAAGGGAGGTTAACAATAAAATGAAACTAAATTTACTTATATTTACTTAGAAATATAATCATTTTCATGAATTAAAATTCACAAAATAACATGATGAATGAATAATTCATCATGTTATTTTGTGAATTTTAATTCATGAATAATTTCAAGCTATATAAATAATATCAAGCCTATGTTTGTATGATTAAAATTTAACTATGAAAAACCGTTTAATTTACGGTTGATGAGCGAAACGAAGTTTAATACAATTCTAAAGATTTCGAAGCGTTTTTTGTAAACTTCTAGACACAATGCGTCCTAATCGTCTAAGATATTGTGTTAATTTCTGTATGCGGATAAAATTAATTGAAATTTATCGATTTTTTACTATACAGTAAAATTTAAAAAAGAAAAGCTGAAAGCATTACAAAATTCAACCTGCCACATTTGGCAAATGGTAAATATTTCTGGCTTTCTTGATGAACAACAGTTTTTGGGGCTTGAGCAGCTATTAGGGAGGTAGTGGAAAGGCGAACAGCATTTTGAAAAAGATACTTGTAACCTTGGTATTATCGGCTTTCATACCTTAAGGTAGTTGGGGCTGCGGTTGAATTGTCCATATGTAGCCTCTACCGTCCGTGGAGAACTGAAAGTGTATTGCCTTAGCCAATAAATCGGGCAATGCTGATAGGAGGGGCGCTTTCGTTTCTGAGGCAGGTAAAACCTCTGAGGCAGACCTACCTTTACAAGATAAGGAAGTGCAGAGTAAATCAACTGAAGGAGTAGAAATGAGACTCCTTCAGTGACAGAAGTAGAAATGGCATCCAGTCCACGCTACCACTGGAGTAGAGCAGGAAGCTGTTAGTGTCAGGACAGCCTCTCTCCAAACAGAATTACGAAAACAACTTCATATGATGAGACTTAGGAAGTGCAGAGTAAATCAACTGAAGGAGTAGAAATGAGACTCCTTCGGTGACAGAAGTAGGAATGGCCTCCAGCCCATGCACTGCTGGAGTAGAGCAGGAAGCTGTTACTGTCAGGACAGCCTCTCTCTAAACAGAATTACGAAAACAACTTCATATGATATGACTAAGGAAGTGCAGAGTAAGTCAACTGAAGGAGTAGAAATTATTCCTTCGGTGACAGAAGTAGAAATGGCCTCCAGCCCATGCACTGCTGGAGTAGAGCAGGAAGCTGTTAGTGTCAGGACAGCCTCTCTCCAAACAGAATTACGAAAACAACTTCATATGATGAGACTTAGGAAGTGCAGAGCAAATGAACTGAAGGAGTAGAAATGACTCCTTCGGTGACAGAAGTAGGAATGGCCTCCAGCCCATGCACTACTGGAGTAGAGCAGGAAGCTGTTAGTGTCAGGACAGCCTCTCTCTAAACAGAATTACGAAAACAACTTCATATGATGAGACTTAGAAAGTGCAGAGTAAGTGAACTGAAGGAGTAGAAATGACTCCTTCGGTGACAGAAGTAGGAATGGCCTCCAACCCATGCACTGCTGGAGTAGAGCAGGAAGCTGTTAGTGTTAGGACAGCCTCTCTCTAAACAGAATTACGAAAACAACTTCATATGATGAGACTTAGGAAGTGCAGAGTAAGTGAACTGAAGGAGTAGAAATGACTCCTTCGGTGACAGAAGTAGGAATGGCCTCCAGCCCATGCACTGCTGGAGTAGAGCAGGAAGCTGTTAGTGTCAGGACAGCCTCTCTCTAAACAGAATTACGAAAACAACTTCATATGATGAGACTTAGGAAGTGCAGAGTAAGTCAACTGAAGGAGTAGAAATGACTCCTTCGGTGATAAAAGTAGAAATGGCCTCCAGCCCATGCACTGCTTGAGTAGAGCAGGAAGCTGTTAGTGTCAGGACAGCCTCTCTCTAAACAGAATTACGAAAACAACTTCATATGATGAGACTTAGGAAGTGCAGAGTAAGTGAACTGAAGGAGTAGAAATGATTCCTTCGGTGACAGAAGTAAAAATGGATTCCAGTCCATGCACTACTGGAGTAGAGCAGGAAACTGTTAGTAACATGATAGTCTCTCTCTAAACAGGATAACGAAAACAACTTCATATGATGGAACTTTTTCAACAATAAGAACCTGTATGCAGAAAATGGTATAAGAGCGAGAAAATGTCATATCATTTTGTATATGCATGTGATGCTTTTTCCCATACTCAGTTGAGTACTTTTGGTGCTCTTTACACTGAAGAGTTACTTAAATCCGAAAAAGACCTTTGTGACTTCATTAAAGAAAGTAGGGAAACCTAATAGATGGATTAATAGCTTGGAACAAAAGGAATTTAGCAGAGGTGCCTTAGCTGTCGAATCCAATGTAGAAGAAGAAAAAAATATTTACGCAACTTTCTCTGAGCTTATTGAATTGGAAATTTTCTTTCTTTTTGACTTTATGTTATCTTACTTTTGCGTTTGCTTCCTGCCTTTCGGAATTTACTATTTGCTCACCTAAGAAGATCATGGATGGCAATAGTAATACTATTATACATTTTCCATCACATGTCCTAAACATTACATTCACAACGAAAATATTTTATTTCAATTCAGTCTGTTTCCTCCATTTGTTTCATGATCATGAAGACTATACATTTAATCACATCTATTATTTTCATATATATGGGTTTTACGGTGGTAAACGGTGTCTGAGCAATTATAACGTCTAATATTGTGCTATACTTTTTTTCGACACTTGGTCTTTAAATAATAAATACGATCATTTGACATCGGCATAAAATGTTTGGTGAACACTGAAGGAACATTGGACCATTTTTATTATCAACGGTTGCGATTTTTATCACGTTTTAAATCTAGCTGTGATGTATTCCTTTTGATTTTAATACGCATAACAGTTGCAATTCTTGTGAAACAAGTACAGATTTACCCCATAGGGAAGAAAGTTTTGTCTACTCCCGTTATAACTAAGAGGATGTGTGACAGTAAAATTATAATGCTATAAAAATATTTATATTAAATTTAAAAATAAGGAGTTCAATTCAAATGGTTCAATATATTATAATTTCACAAAATGCTTCTTACTAAACATTGTAATACAATTTTTTAATGGTAAAATAATGGAATATTTTATGTTATATAGTTTCTGCATTAATAATAATCAAAGAAAAGCTAATTCATCATAGAAATGAAATAGTTTGCTAAATCTTTTATAAGTAGGATTAGGATTGAGCTCAACACACATCACACATTTAAGCTTTTAGAATGGAAAAAATATATAGATAACAATAAATAGTTATTATTTGAATAATATTTCTCATATATATATATATATATATATATATATATATATATATATATATATATATATATATATATATATATATATATATATATATATATATATATATATATATATATATATATATATATATATATATATATATATATATATATATATGTAATACTCCCTCTTCCACACTTACTTTTCTGGAGTTATACTCCCGGGAAAAATCAAAAATCTCGGAGGAGTAGAAAACACCCCCCACCCATAATTGGTACAAGGGATCAAAACCGGGTTTGTCCCTTGACCTCCCATGTGACAGACGTACCCGGACTGTTCTCTCAAGACTTGCTAGCGGTCATATTAAGTGCCTCTCTTTCAACGAGGGCAGGAAAACTTTCGTCACCTGCACCAAGTGCCAAAATCATCAGGCTTCTCCTGAGCATCTTTTGGATTGCATGGGTCTCTCTAGGGAGGATCTCTTTAGCAATCCTCTTTTAGTCTTCAACTTCCTTACAGTCAACGAACTCGTGGATCTAGTCTGACTCCGTCAGACACGGAGGATAAGCAACAACATCAACAACAATATATATGTTTCATACATTCATAATCTACTAATATGTATTTGGACACCCAAGCAAATGAGGATATCTGCTGTCCTGCTATATGTCACATCTTTCGTACTTAAAATATCGCGTAGGAAACAGCATTGATATCAGTCGCCCGCAAAATATGAGGAAATTAAGATCTTTTTGACTTCCGGAAACGTTTGATATAATCATTGCTGGATATCACAGAAATGACCAATCCTTAATAAACCTATTTCAAGGAGTTAAGCACTTCAAAATCAATAGTGGCTTCTATGATTAAGAAGTGGAAGGAGATGGGTGATTGTGATGAAATGAACTTCTATCCGGCAAACACAGACATAAAACAGACTTGTCTGTCCAAAACAAACTACGCCGAAGCGATAACCAACTACTCCAGGATCAGTTGTTTCGATAAATAAGATAAGCAAGGAATCCTTTTCTTCGGTAGTGCCGCCCACAAACCTCCGATTACAGGATCCCATGACGGTGCTCCGTTGCAGTGGTGTGAGGCACGTTGAAATCGGACTGTTACACCACCCCTCTTTTGGAATCTCAAAATGTACACTACCAAATAGGGTTAAGTAATGTAGAATTGACCGCGATGACGTCATCTCTGACCATTATTCTCAATGAAGGAGTGACCTGTACCCTTCTGAGGGGGTTTTCCCGAGGCATTTTTGGTTGAGCTCTCCTATCGAGCAGACGTGCTACGGATGCCAGGGTCGGTCTTCACATAAAGAAATTGCTCATGTATTAATAAAAGCTATTCTTGAAAATCTGCCTATTCAATAATCTTTCTTAATTTCACCAAGACAAAAAGGTAACTACGAAATGCTATTACAAATGTCTGTCTATCTATCTAATCTTATCTGTCTGTCATCTTCAAGAGAAAAACACGTGGTTCTTTTCCTCCTTTTGAAATTATCTTCCGTGTGCTATGACTGGAAGTAGAGACAAAACATTGGCGGTATTAATCTCTTCTTTTCCTAGCATTCCGACAGTGTAAGTATTCCTTACGATAACGATACTGAGTATTTTGCATTCAGGTTTTAATGAAATTATTGTGCTTCCCTCCTCCTAAGAATGCTCTTCCATTCGCCCCTAGCCGCATATGTATCGGAATGCAGATGATAAGAATGGATTTAGGCGATATTTAACAACTTCACAACTAAAAAGAGTTTCCAAATCTTATACATCTCCTTTGATTCTTTTTAGTTGATCTAAACACGAGAGTTTATTTCATGGGGCAAAGCATCGTGTTGATATGCTGAAGTACGAATAATTGTGAGATTTGAAATTATTGTCCCAAGTAGCAAAATATCGTTTTGAAACAGGTATTTTGTTTCACCATTGTTTCGATCATTTGGCAATTTCTTCGGTAAAACTTTTTGTTTTTCTGCTTAAACTAAGTTTTCAAACATAAATGATTTTTATTAAATTTTTTGATTTTGTATTCATCTCAATACAAGAAAATTTATTGTATGCGCTGTTTTCATAGCTTTCATTGATTGTTTGCCTGGTCAATTTTTTCCCCCATAATGCATTCACCTCTTCACCAATAAAACATAAGCGCTGGGAGCACGTGGTACGTCACACTTGTAAACAAATTAATTTGAGGTATATATATATATATATATATATATATATATATATATATATATATATATATATATATATATATATATATATATATATATATATATATATATATATATATATATATATATATATATATATATATATTATATATATATATATATATATATATATATATATATATATATATATATATATATATATATATATATATATATATATATATTATACAAGTTCAAAATGTAATATCATATCATTCGTGGGCTTACGAACTTATCAAGTGTATATACATAATATAAATTTGGCCCAAATTAAACACACCATGTAATAAAAATATTTTGTAAAAGTTAATGAATTCATTAAAATATCAACTACATTTATTTAACATCATGTTCAAATGTGTTTTCATTTTTATATAATTCTCTTATAAATACAATAAATATATCTAAACGCAAGTTCACACAGTTAATTTAAATATTTTTAATAATTAACAATAAAGAACAATAATATAGAAAAGTTAAGTTTCTTTTCTTACATAACACATTATAAATTATACGTGAAGAGCATTCACTTCAATTACAGTTTGTAATTACTTTATGCTACCATGTTATGATTAAATGTTATATTTGCAGGATATTTTATATAACATATCATAACACGCAACACCAGTTATCTGCCTGAGAACTTCTCAAGTGTTTCTGAATCTTCAACGCATGTAAGTAATTATTCATATATATATATATATATATATATATATATGTGTGTGTGTGTGTGTGTATATATATATATATATATATATATATATATATATATATATATATATATATATATATATATATATATATATGTGTGTGTGTGTGTGTGTATATATATATATATATATATATATATATATATATATATATATATATATATATATATATATATATATATATATGTATATGTATATATATATATATATATATATATATATATATATATATATATATATATATATATATATATATATATATATATATATATATATATATATATATATATATATATATGTATGTGTATATATATATATATATATATATATATATATATATATATATATATATATATATATATATATGCATTTAACAGTTCAAGTTGCTATATTTAAAGAATTTTAATGATCCATAACAACAAATTTTAAGCTTAAGCGGGCCGTTAGAAGATATTCTTACAGCAGGGAAGAGTTGCTTAGCTCCACTTTTTAAAAATCGCTGACGAAATCTCTCAGGCAGCCAAATTAAGGATTAATGAAGCTTACGCAACATAATTAACTAAAAGATTTGACTCTTATGCCAAAGTAATAAAACTTTTATCATGAATGGGTGAAAGAATAAAGTAATATAACACTGCATTTCATTAAATCGAAGTATGAAACTTCTTTAAATCATAAAACTATTTAGAAAACATCTCTCATCACACAAATATTTACAATTCCCGGCAGCGAGGATTCGTTAAGCACTTTTATAGCACTAAAGAGGCGGAAAAGATGGTAATTTGTCTAGTGGAGCATCCAGGGCTTTCCATCTTGAACCCTGAAAACGAGGGGTAATCTTGGTCATTTAGAAGCAAGGACCCTGCAAAATGCTCTCACACTTACCCTGCAGGTATCATATCATATAGAGGACACTGCGGCCATGATCTATTTAACATCCACCAGTCGGTATTAGCGAACAC
Organism: Latrodectus hesperus; assembly: GCA_037975125.1. Taxonomy (NCBI): domain Eukaryota; kingdom Metazoa; phylum Arthropoda; class Arachnida; order Araneae; family Theridiidae; genus Latrodectus; species Latrodectus hesperus. The sequence continues at coordinate 88,239,836 of CM075853.1, forward strand.
GAAGGAACTTTAACTAGATCGGGAATCGAACTCATTACTTTTCGATAACGAGTGTCTTTACCAACCAGGCCATCGGGGTCACATAAAAAATTAAATACGTATATGTTAAAAGAATTCTCTGAGATTATTTGAACAGGAATACACCACCTGCCATTGAAAATGGAGCACCAAATAGGAGTGGCCAGAAAATTGTGCAATTTTCAGAATAGACGCACCTTAACGAGTTATGCAAATTACGTGAAATACGCAGCTCTCCAGCTCAAGTAGGATAAGATATAAGGTGAGTAACTATCAAAGTGGGCAATATTCGCGCCATTATTGTTTGGAAAATAATCGTTGAAAGTTTGTTCTTGTCACAAAGGACGTCTATTATTGCAGAGAAAGCCAGGCAGTCGTCGGCAGAAGACAGGCGAGTTTACTAGGGGCATGATAATCGGGCTGAGTAGGGCAAGGCAGGTTGGTCTTTACGGCAAATCGCAGCTGACAGACACCTGGAAGCATGCATAGTGCACCATCTGTGGTGAAGATGGTTGGAACAAGGAACTGTGGAATGTTTGCGGGGTGCCAGAGCTACCAGAGTAACGTCAGCACCCGTGGATAGACGCTTCCAATGGGAGGCAGTGGTGGCTCAGCAAAGCACGTCTACCGAAATTCAGCAGCATGTGCAAGACACTCTGGAAGCTGACATATCGAGCAGAACCATTTGCCCTCGTTTTGTTGCTAATGGCCTGTGCTCATGGCGTCCACTAAGAAGATTGCCACTGATCCCACAGCATAAACGACAACGTTTGAACTGGTGCCGGATTAGAGTGACGTGAATGACGGAGTGTCACAGGATCGTCTTCTCAGATGAGTCGCGCTTCTGTTTCTTCAAGTGATAGTCACCGCGTACGAGCGTGGCGTCGATGTGAAGACAGGTCCTGTAGCAATTGTGGAATTCTGAAAAGCGCGGCATCATGATTTGGGGTGCCATTGCGTTCGATTCCAGGTCACCTCTGGTTTGTATTCACGGCACTATGGCAGCCTAATGTTACGTGGATGATGTGCTGCGGCCGGTGACACTCCCATATCTTCAGGGAATGCTCAATGGACTTTATAAGCAGGATAACGCCCAACTGTGCATTATTATCAGCCAACATGGCCTGCCATGTACAGCGGCTTCCATGACTTTGGCAAATAATTGACCATGAATGGAAGGCTATTGAAATTCTTTTTTCATGCCGCCTTACGGGTTGAGATTAGGAAGCTCCAGTCATAAGGCAGACGTAGTACAAGAGCAGCTGAGATCGAACCAGGCAGCTATCCCATGTTGAGCCTTTTAAATAATTTTTGATTTGTTTATCGCTCAACGTTTATATTTGCGCACGAGGTCAAACTAAATCGGAGCAAAATATTTAAAGTGCATTCCAAACCACAACAGAATCCAAGCATAACGAAGTATTTGAATTTAGAAACTTTTGAGACACAATAATTGACAGTCTAGCAAAGGCGTGTTAGGTTGTTTTTAATATACCCTGTGTGTTTTGCTAGCCAGGATTATTTTTTATGGTCGAGTATACCATTTTTTTATTGAATATTTCGTCGAATATGCTCCAATAATATGTTTATGTTTATTTTGCGTCATTGCATTCAAATATTTCATATTTTGTAGGTGCATAAAGAATGATGTTATGTTTACTGTGAAACTTAGTTAATAGTGAAAACCACAATGAAAGATCAACTAGTTTAATTGCATATTAATTTTGTCTCACTCAAATTAAAAATATCATAATGTGTACCAAAAATAAATTCTGCAAATAAAATATTGTCCAGTGAAAAGAATGCAAATTTATCTAATTAAATTAGAAATACTTTACACGGATTCTTAAATTATATTTTAAGACATTAAGAAACTGTGCTTTTTATGGACTGACTAATAGCCCCTGAAATGCATTTTAAAATAACGTCCATTTCGTAATTGCCTTCGGGCAGGACTTTTCTTAGATACAGGGCCGTATTCAAGTCTCCCGAAAGATTGTCAGGGACCCACCCAGATAAACGTGCGTGCAGAAATCCAATCTCCATTTTCGAGCTCACCATGGCTTCTTCGGATCATAAGCTCCCAGGTTCGATGCCAGGAACTGTTGAACAATGGAAGATTAATGTTGTGTTTCTGCATGCACGTCTGTCGGGATGGATGCTAAATATTTTTTGGCCATATTTATATATTTTGCAAGAGGTCGTGGAGACCTAGTTAGTAAGGGCGTTGTTCTCTTTATCGGAAGGTAGAGAGTTCGAATCACAATGTAACCGAAGAACCATCATGTTAGTTAAAGAAGGCGCTAGCATATCAAATAGATCTTGGTTGCTATATCTACCTAGTAAACAATACCTTTGGGGACGGCAGGCCAAGCAATGGAGAGACTACTGCTTGGTCCACTGCTTCTAATTTTCGAAGATTCCCAAACCGGTTGCGTCCATCTAACTGGTAGAGCCCAACTTTGGGCTAGCTATGGGGTAATATGATGGTGCAAAACAGCAACATATTTTGCAAGCTTTGTTGAGAGAAATCTTGTGATTACAAATATTTCAACGAATCTCATTTCCTCATTAATTGATGAAACCCCATGCATGTGCTACAAGCATAAATATTCACTAAGCACATTTAATTTTACAAATATTTAATACTTTCCATCAACTGAAAATGTTCTTATTCCATCGATGGCGAAGTCTACACGTAATGTCTCCAAGTAACGGCTTTGCATCACTACTGATCACGATGACATTGGTTTGAAGAACAATTTAAGCAATTGCTAATTAATGATTTGCATCAACCAGTAAGTACTGTTCATTTGGTTCTATATGTTATTGAATTATATGCAGACTGACCAAGCAAATTAATTAAAATAAATACGATTAATAACCTTCTTTATGTAAATTGTCTATCTATAGCTACAGTTGATGTCATTTACTCCAGAGGAGTTGGTACGAATTCCAAAAAGGAAGGAATGCAACAGAAGGATACAGAAATTTCATGATAGTGAAGATCTGGTGAAGGTACAGTTTCTGATTGAACATCCGGAAAAATATAATGACTTTTATATAAATTTTTACTTATGACCACAGGTCGATGCAACATCTTAATAACTGGACCCACATTGGTGACAAAACAAGTAACTCTATTTTACTCAAAGCTCATTTCTATTGAACATGATTTACTTCAAGTGAACGCCCCCCCCCCTACTTCAAATTTTTCGGTACAAAGTTGACAGTCAATATTGCTATGGGGGGTTATAGTCATCCAATTCATTTTTCTTACCTACTTTGAATTTTTTTCCCAGAAAAATCCCAAATTAAGAAGGATTGACTGATACCTTCTACTCACTTCTTGTACTAGATTAATAAACTAAGCTGATCTCATAGAGACATGCGACAGAAAAATTTGTACCACCCTCTGGCGTTTTGACACCAGCCAGCTGAAATATTTTAAATTTTTTGAAGGTGGGAAATCCTATCCTTTTTTCCCAAAACGCCACCGATACCAGGTTTCTGCTCAACACGCCTTGGAAAGTTTGATTCTTCTTTGGGAGGAAATTTATTTTTCTCTTCCTCTTGTCTTAAACTTTTTAAAAGTCAACAGGTTCTTGGATCTTACCTGACTTCGCCAGACTGGGTTACAAATTAGCAACAGCAATAGCAAAATGCAAAAGAGGCTTGAAAATTTTTAATAAAGGTAATTTTCATCTGTCACGGACTATGCAGAATCTACTTTCTAGATGATCATGTTTAATGGATAATAATAGAGTCCAGATTATCTTAAAAAAATCTTTCATTAGCAATATTGGAGTTTGTAGAAAAATTGATTAATCTCAACAAATTATTTTGGACAGTATCTGGAAACAAGGGTTGGTATGGATATACTGGAGATAAGGATACTTGAGTTAAAGCAGAAGAATACTTAAATGATCGAGTCATGTAATCCCATCTCTGCTTTTCCAGTACAAAATCGAAACCTTCTCTTGAACTTGTTGATTACTGGGGATTAAAAGTGGAAAGATAATAAGGAAAAGGGAATATATTGTGAAGCCTTTCACCTCTTCCTCTAAGCAGAAATTGAGCCTGAATAGAAGAATGTTGTTTGGCCTTTTAAGATCACATTTTGGGTCAAAGTAACCAAGCAAAATGTTTCATTCGGGGCTGTATTGCCTGCAACTGATTAATTTAAAAAACAATAATAGAAAAAGACCAGCGTTGTTCAATGGGAAACAAATCATACTGATTGTTGGTAATGTTAGACCACATTCTGCTTCGGAGACTTATCAGAAACTCATAGAGCAAGACTCGGAAATTCTTCTGAATGCATCATACTCTTCAGACCTAGTACCCTCTGATTATAAATTGTTCTTGTCTTTACAAAGTTTTTTTCTCATAAAAACTGAAATGAAAATATTATATTATTATTGATTCCATTTTTTGCACTAGGGATAAGGAATTTTTTAAAAATAGGGTATGATATTAGGCTGGTAAGAAGTCATATGTGTTGATAATAATTACACTATTCAATAAAGCTCATTCAAAGTGTGAAAAATATTCTGTTTTATTATAAAAGCGGACATATTTTTCTGGTAGACATAATATATAAGAAGTGATCAAAAAGTCATTAGCGTAAACTCTTGAAATGCACGATTTTATAAATATGTGCAGCTTAAGTTTGACATGACCTTAATCGTTCTTTGTTGAGTGAAAAGTACCGAAATCGACCGCAACCTTTGATGATGAACGAGACAGGTATTTTAGGCCCATTCAGAGAGATGAAATGTAATTTGAATAGAGAGAGAGAGTATTACAGTTCATCTCTCAGCCTAGACGTTTGACGAGACAAGGAAAGTTTTGACGCAGTTAGGTTCTTTTACAAAGAAATAACTAGGTTTTTGACCCAACAAAATATCAGCCAAAAAGTTGGAAACCGTTCAAATACATCCTAAGTATTCGGTGAATTTTTGGCCCTGGAAGGTCTTTTCATGGGTTAGTCTAGGAAATTCTAACCAACCACTTTGAGAAACTCCAAGCACCACTCCACCAGGAAGTAAAAGTGCAACATTACACATATGTAGCTATGTTGGCGAGTCCCAGATTGTACCTTAAGTGTAACGAACGGGTTTGGAATACTCGCCATCACCGAGCGCCTCGTTATTTTGAGCCACGGTCAAGGTGGCACCTGACTTGACATCTTGTCCTTGGCTTGAGTCTTGTACCAAAAGAGAAAGAACGTCCGATTTCCCGGCAGCCGGTCAAACCCCAGAAACAATCTCTAAATAATGAAAAGTAAATTGATTTATTTTAAATTTCTATTCTATTCTACCCTTCATGTTCCCGTAGAGTTTTTTTGTTTTTCGAATCTACATTCTAATTCTAGACAGAAACATAGGTATACTCGTGTGCATGTGTTACGAAGGAAAAGTATTTTAAAATAAGATGCTAAATTTTTTTTACATAAGGTATATTAATTTAAAATTTCTATACACACTGTAGATTACAAAGGTACAATGATACCAGAATTAACTTAATTTGAAAGACTGACAGATTTAGTATTTGAAATACTGATTTAATATGTAACAGATTTAGTATATAAATTTAGTATTTAAATTTTACTGGAAATACTCTTTGATTTTGAAACAGAAAGACTGGAGTTTGTGTTTTTATTCGATTCGATTTCGTATCGATTTCATCAATTTTCTTATAAATATTTGTATTTATTGGTTTTCCTACAACTGTTTGTAGTAAAAGCAGACATTCGAATATTTCTAAAGAAACAAACTAAGTAGATATATAGGTTACAAATCAAGTATTCTTGAGTAATATGGTATATAATAAATCCAATGTTTTATGTAATTTTGTTAAAGTATTTTTCTTGTATGATCTTAAATATTCCCCAAAAGAAAGAAAATACTGCTATTACAGTACTTTTTTCCAGATTAATATATGAATGCTTGACCATTTTTCATTCCTCAAGATTCAGAAAATATTCTAGAACTCTTTGGAATTTTTCTATAAATCTTAGTAAACGCTATAAAATATCGAAATGTAAGCTAACATTCTGAAGTACAGTACATTTTTTATTCAAATATTTGGATCGTATATTTAATACCACACTGCACATATAATTCTGATTCACTTAAACATCATAGAAGAAATGTTTTCGCTTTAAAATAAAAATGGAGATGTCAAAGTGTTTTTAGAAAATGAAAATTTTGTTGTTTAAATATGCTCTTTAACCATCAAATAATATCTCTATTAGAGCATATTGTTTGTTTGTTTGTTTGTCGCTCAACGGTCATTTTTTGCACACGAGGGCTAATTAGACCGGGACTTACGGATTAAAGTGGATTCCGAACCACTACAAACATCCATGCCCAAGGTGGGATTCGAACCCACGAACTGTTGAACCGAAGGCAAGAGCGCTAACCATTCGGCTGCCAGCTCGGCCTATTAGAGCATAAATTTAGAGACTGACTTTGCCTTCATTTATAACTTTATATGAATCATTTTCTTTCATTAATGGAAAAATCTATAATATTACTTACTGAATAAAATCACCACAGCCAATTTTGCGCTAAAACTTAAGTAAATTTTTAGCGCTTAACCTATAATTAGAAAATCTTTAATATATATGTGCTCAACCTATAGTTTCTCTTCCTAATTATGTTAAATTTACTTATAATTAGAAATTATTATTAATTATATAAGAAAAAATTTCTTGGAAACTTCTTCCACTTAAAGAAGCTGCGGTGACACTGCTGGTTGATTGGTAAGATCGCTGATGAAAATGATGACATGATTAAATAACTAGAATATATTTACTTACTACATTTTTTAACCAATATTGAAATGTTTAATTACTATGTCAAGTTCTCAACAGATATATGTAAGAATTAAAACTTAGAAAACTTATTTGATTATTATAAATTCTCAGTTTAGAATGATAAAAAAAGATCTCATTTGATATACTTTAATCAAAAATATAAAATTTCCTTTATTACACTATTTTAGCATTTTTAATAGATAAAAAGTCAAAAAGAAAAGAATTATTAAAAATTGTTTAGTTAATAAAAAATATCTAGTCAAAGCAAATAAGGAATATTTAAGAGGAAGAAAATTTCTTTTTCTTTTAGTAAAGAATATCCATATTTTTCCTTTAAAAGTACTTCACGTAGTTATTTTTCAACGTTAAATTAAAAAGAACAATTTAAGGCAAGCTATTATTTCAAATTACAGGCTTCCAGAAACACTGACCCAAATGCATTCATTAAGTTCTCCGCTGGTTTCCTGACTGTTTGCCCAGAAGGACAAAAGGCCTTACAAAATAGAAAATTGCGTGACTCGCTGGAATTTTAACTCAAATTATGCAAGTCGTCAGGTAAAAAAAGAAGGGTGGAGCCAGACAAATATACAGCAGTGAAATATAAGATTTATCAACTTGCTGCTTTAATGAACATAAAATTATTTTATTGGTCAATTTACAGACCAAAGAACAATTTTTTGCTTTAAGAGCTCTAAAAAGTTTGCATTACCTCGATTCAGTCACACTCAAAAATTCCGACGTGCAATCTGTGCAGCTCCGTAAAGTTTGTTTTGTGACATTGCATTTCATAGATGCCCAGGAAATCACAGAATTCCCGGGGTTGAGACAGGGTATGCAGCTCTTCGTCGTCAGATATCCGATTTCATTGATTCAATCGCTGTTTTTTCTTTAAATTTAGCCAGTAGAAAATTTTTGTATCTTACGGAACTTTGAAATAGCACAAGACTTTGTAGATCGAGGATCTTTGGTGAGACCTGGTATCGAAACCACAGCCTTCCACTTCCATCGCTGAGCATAATAAAGAGTCATTTCTAAATAGACTCGTTTGCTGCCAATAAAAAACACGCATAAGCTGATATTTTTCAAGCTAAGAATATACTTTTGAAATAAAAGCTCTTCAAAGCATATTTGAAGATTTTGTTTACTGAATCAGCATATTGTTCGCATAAGAATATATTCAATCTCACAAATTAATGATTGCTGCTTTTGGTGTCGCCTTCCAATGTCACAGTGAGCATCAATGTCATATCTCCATAAAATGCAGTCTTCATTTTTAACATATGATGTTGAATGACTGCAGAAATTGTTTTCAATATCCCCTACTTCATTTGTTTATTATTTTCCGTTTTTTCCCGCCTTTCTAACAACTCGTGGACGTATCTTTTTTCTTCCTGAAAATTGACAATGCTTTACATCAACGGTTTTGAATTTCAAAACCGGAAACAAATTTTCTAATTTCTTCGAGAATCTAAATTATTTGTGGATATGCCAAAGAATTCAAAAATTTACGAAAGACTTTGCTTCAATATCTATTACATTACACATTTTAATATAGGAGGGAATTTCAAATTAGATTTTCAAATTATGAAACATTCCGGATTTTTTCTTATCATTAACAAGTTATACATTAATTAATCTTAAATTAATATTAATTTAAGAGTCATCATTTAAGCTCAGACAATTAAACATGACTAAAGTAACAACCAAATCCCACAGATCTAACAGAAAATATAACAAAACTGAATTTCCGTAAATGCAATTTTTGTAACCAAAATTTTAAAAGGTGGATTATAAGAATTGCCTTCATAACGGCGCACTTTTCTTCAACTTACAAAATTCTTTTTTTTTTATCAGAGTGCAAGACTTTTGGATAAAGAACCCCATTTTATGCTACTGTATCTCTCCTGCTCACAGATTAATTCAAACAATGGGATAAAGGCTCTATCGTATTATACACTCTCAAACCTAATTTTGCACAATAAATAGAGATCGCATGGCATAAAACTTGACGAATACTGATGTAAAAATTAGTTTTTCGCAACACCATTAAAAAAGTAATTTTTATGCAGTGAATAGTCACCGCTTCAGAAAAGTCTCACATAAGAAATAACCAAAAACTTTACGATATAACTGAGATCAAGGCACTCAGGAGAACCGCTGAGGCAAAGCAGGAAAGCCAACTTGAAGAAAATACTTCAAGTGAAGGATAAGAATGTAATAATAAGAGGAAAATTATATAGACCAATACTTAACTAGGAACTTAAGGCTCTGGCTATTTAAAAGTAGTTTGCACTGGTGTATGCAAATGTAATGTAGTTTTCAGATGCAATACTTAATAAGGGAATGAATAACGTATGAAACACTGAAAACATTAAATGACCGATCTTTTAATATTTTATAGATAAATACGACAATAATGATCCAATTCGACAGAAATTTTCATATATCATGCAAAAATTTAAAAATCCTAAAAATTTTTCCATTTAAACTAACCATAGGTGGATGTTTTGTCTTGTCTTTTTCTTTTTTCTTCTGTTCTATTTACAACGCGTTGAATTTTGAAAGCAATATTGCCAAGGATTTGAAAATCTGAAAACTAATTATTAACAATAACAAAACTTTTTCCAAAAAATATTTTTTTAAAAATATTTTACAAATGGAAGACATTATAATTAAAAATAAATCTGTATTACGGGTAAAAGTCATGAATGGAATTTTTTCTCAGTGCCAAAGACATTCAGACATTCTATGGTGAATTTCATCTTGTTTGCCGCCACTCCAAGTAAGCGATTCGAAGGCAGGCAACAAATTCGTTAACCATTCGAAATTACGACTTCGTTTCAATACGATATGACATATAGAACACGTTATCTGACGTCATGGATATTTTAAACCAATGAGAATTGTAATAAAGTGGCATAATCATGAGCTGAACTGGAACTAAAGAAACAACCATTTTATCGTTTTAAAAAATTGCAAATAAGTTTGAATATATATATAATAAATAAAAAAGCAATTTAAAATGCTTAAATTAGAAATTTTTTTTAACTAAACAATACGAATCATTAAGAAAATAGAGAAAAAGAATAAGAGAAGAAATGGTATTGGTAAGAATGGAAATTAAAAACTAGAAATCTTTGAAAAAATAATAATAGAAATTAAAAATATTAAGAAAATAAAAAAGATATGAAATCTTGTCCTTTCTTATCAGGGTGAAAGGGGACAAAAGAAAAGCGTTTGGAATTGTTATGTAAACAAATTCTAAAGAATGAGTTGCTCTTTAATCCTTCGAATATAAAGAAATTAAAATAATACCACTTAAAAAAAGAAGTATGTCGAAAATAAAAATTCTCAAAGAAAACTAGAATAAATTATAATTATACTTCGCAGTCTAATACATATATATGTGTGTGTGTACTGCTAGAAAAAAGTAAGACACTCATATTTTATAAATTATGCTCTCTCTTTATATTTTAGCGCAATTAAAGTAAATCTTCTTTTTTATTTTATTAATTTAATTTTTCTTTTATTATCAGTGAATAAGTTTTATCTATCTCTTATTATAAAACAGTACTTACGGATTTTTTGGAATCTGTAGCAGTTTAATATATTGAAAGCATTGTTCTTTTAAGCAATCTAGCAATCAAAAAACACATTTTGTAGAAAAAATCCTCAATTTTTGTACAGTTAAAATGTCTAGAGGGAATACTTTAAGTGGATTTTAAAGAAGCCAAATTGTGGCATGTAAAGATGTGGGCAAAAGTCTAAGAGATAGATTCAAATGCATATACACATCAGTCCAAACGCTGTTTCGAACTTCTTGAAAAATCTAAAGAGTCAGAGGAACGTAAAGAGTAGCAGACTGAAAAAATTGATCTCTACGTAATCAAGGAAAAATCTTTAAAGAATTAAAAAAAAAAAAAAAAACGCTTGGGGAAGCATTGGAAAAGAACAAAAGCACATTTTTGTCTAACCAAAATTCAAGACTTATATGATTGAATGAGAAATAGAGTCTTTGAATTAATTAAAGCAAATGACAGAAGAATTCCTTATTAACAAGACTTTTATCCTCATTGTTTAGAACTGTCCTTCTACTTTTTTGACGCAGTATGATGTGAAGAAATGTATATATATATATATATATATATATATATATATATATATATATATATATATATATATATATATATATATATATATATATATATATATATATATATATATATATACATATATAGTATATAATTGTAATAAGGAAATAATTTTTTATTTCATGTTACAGATATAGTTATCTGATTGTAAATAGTTCTTTTAAAAGTGCTGTAGTGGAATCATTTTGTAAAAATTCATCATACTATGATTTATGTGGAGGACTTGTTGGAAACAGCACTTGTGAAACCTTTTATGAAGACATAATATATTACAGACTTAGATATTACATCTGGCATTAAATCAAATGCAATAAAGATTGTCGACAGAAGCGCATAAAATAACATCTGACCTTTTAAGAAGTGTTGTGTGTTCCATAGTTAAAATATTCTAAAATTTAAGATTCAGATAAGTTCACATTAAGAAGACAAACTGTCTCTCAAAAAAGCTTTAATCTTATTACTGCTCTTAAAATATTAGTCTTGAGTTTCCAGTTTTTACTCAATAACAAAATTCTGTTAATTACCATGTAAAATCAAAAACAAATTTATTTGAAAAAAAAAAGAATGATGTTATCATGTATTTGCATACATAGAGGATGATTGGTATTATGTATCCCCCCAAGAGATATCTCGCCAAATATGGCGTACTTTGTTTTGATTATAATGAAATCGGTTTTCCCTTTGGTGTTGCCAAATTAAGTTTTTGTTGCTTTTTGGATTTTTGTGACCAAGTTTGGTTATTTTCTTTCTCGTATTTTACGTCATTTTTGCATTATATATATGGTTTCTTTAAGTGGCAACAGCATTTGAATTGCTTGGTTATGAAGAAAATAAAAAACTCGCAAATGTCGCCAACTGGGGGATATACCCTCTAGTTCAAGATGATTGTCTGAAATCAATAATGCTTGATTCATTTTCAAAATGTTTTGATTTCGAAATAGTTTGTTAAGTTAGGCACATACCGTACGTTTCCATATCTTTATTTATGTCGACATAAGCCGCTAAATGCAGCTAATCACCTCATCATTTTGAGCCATGGTCTAGTAACGAGGTAAACATCAGAGCTGATACTCTTTTCTTGACGTCGTCTAGACTTTTCTTGAGGCCCTCACAGATGGTCCTGTACTTCAATATTCATGATTCCAACTCCCCTTTTATTAATTAACAGTTAAGTAAAATAGGCTACAGAAAAAAGTGTGTGGAGCTGGAGAAGGTGTTTTACTGTCTGTGGAAAATTGTGCCTCTTTCTTGCTATTCAATGGAGTACATTTATTCTCTGTCCTGGGTAAATTTCAAATAACGTATTAAGGAGACGCGACCGGCTGTTCTGTTCTTGCACAGGCAAAAAGTACTATTTGATTACAGTTAACAAGAAGTTATTTTTGCAAAGTTTATAGTTTTCCGATTTATATGCTGTTAATATCAATGAATATGCATTTTAATTTGAATAAAGAGCAATTTATTTATAAAGCTTTGAATTAAGAACAATTTGCAATTTAGAAATTTCAACTTTTTTGTTGTTCGTCAAAGTCTTTATTTAAAAGATATTTTGATGCTTGTTAAAAAGCATTAGTTATTAAAAACAATTCTCTATTCTTTCACTTCAAAGTTTTATTAAATTAAATTTACAATGAATCTACTTTTTATAAATTAATAACAAGGAGAACTTAATTTAAATGAATGATAAAATTTATAGAATTAAAACACATCCTGTTTATGGAAAAATGTTTATAGATGATTAATATCTATCAAGAAATTGTAAAATAAATAAAATGTTTCGGCACAGTAGTCTTAGCAAATGCAGATAAAATTTCTGGTGTAATTTTTAATTTGGTCTACGTATTTTATTTCACGATATAAGTAACTTTTGCTAGTTAATTAAATTTAAGATTTTATGTATTTGATGCAAATTAGTTATGTAATGTAACAAATGCTTTTTTTTAATTCATTAATTTACGTTTCTTCAACGCATTCCCACTTCTCGAGTGATCATTTTCGCCAAGATTTAAAATTGGCAAACTTCTCCTCTCGACATATCAGATGTCCTAAATATTGACGAGGAGGAAAATAAAACTTTGAATGAGACTGTTATTGACATCCAATTACTTTCTTTCTCACACACATCGCTTTTTAATGGTTAAAAAACAAAGTGGTATCTATTTTTAATTTTAAGTATTGTTTATATCTATATATATAAAAATTTCGTGTCACGATGTATGTTCCCGATAAACTCCGAAACTACTGAACGGATTTTGATAAAATTTTGTAACCATTTATAATATGGTACAACTTAAAAGATAGAATAGTTTTTATCTCTTATATATTGATCTCAATATTTATTATACGACATTAGTGTTTATTTATTGGCAAGTTCTGTAAGTTCCTAATAGATGGCGGTTTAGGATCTAAGTTGCACAGGTATTCGGCAGATGGCGACGTGTTTATTTTTTAGATTATACCATCTTCGAGAAAATTAACGTGCGCGCGCAAGCGCATGGTTAAATATAGAATTTACATATATTTTCATGATGTATAATCACATTATAACAATTTTTCGTGAATCATTTTCATAATTATACTTTGTATTGTGTTATTATTGTGCAGTGTTCAGTTTGAATATTTTTAATATTATAAATAGTAAAATAAAATTTTATTGTTTTTTCCTACTAATTTTTTCATACCACCTCGAAAACATGTAAGTATTTCTTGATAGCCTTTTATTTTTTTTAATTTAATTTTATAATTTGATAATTATTAATTTATTCAGCAGTACATTTTGATCTAATATATTTATTCAAATGATAAATTCTTTTAATTTTTTTTATTTCAGTATAATGCCGCGGAAAAAAATATTTAGTTTTAATAATTTAAAATTAAAAAAATAATTGTTCGATGTCAATGTTATCTACCTCCTTTGTAACAATTTGTTTTTAGATGTTTTTAATTTATATAGTATATTTTATAAGTAAGTCACTGATTACAAACTATTATTTAATATAAGATGAATAAAATGTAAATTCAGAAAGTATATGTTGATTTGTGCTTAATTTCAAAATTTCGATACTTTACCTATTACTTTTAAATTTTGGTGAAACATTTTATTTTTAATCTCATATGAATGAACCTATTTTAAATTTTTTTTATAAAATTTAAATTTGATTGTACCCAAGAATTAGTAAAAAATTGATTCAATGTATTATAAAAACTCAGCCACTGCAACGCGTGGCTGGGTCAGCTTGTATATATATATATATATATATATATATATATATATATATATATATATATATATATATATATATATATATATATATATATCTTCTTAGTTAAAAATGAATTTCCTATCAGATTAGAACTAAACAATATAATAAAACATAAATTAAAAAATTTTATTTCCAAAAAAATTTATTAAAAGAAAACTATAACAAAATTCTACAAGTCCTATTTTTTAATGTAACTGCATTTTAGTTAATATTCACTCATTCATTAGTTGAAAAAGAAAAAAAAGAAAAGATTAATAGTCAAACTGACATTCTTAATATTAACGAATGAAAGTACACTTTAAAAGACTCATGGCCGAGCTCACAGCCATTCGCTATCGGTTCAACAGTTTGAGGATTCGATTCCCACCTCAGGATTGGAAGTTTCTTTAGTTCCGGTTTCACTTTAAAGTATAGTCCTCAGTCTTATTAGCCTCGTGTGCAAGAAATGAGCATTGAACCACAAATAAACATGAAAGACCAATCTAGATGTATCTATAATATCTACATGTAATCTAGAATATCTTATGATATTACATTTAGAAAACCAATATGAAATTTCTAGCATCTTTCCTGTAAAAGTTGTAAATTCTTTCCAATAAAATTGTAAATTTTCTCTCACTCGCATATACTTGTTCTTTTCTTTAAAAAAATGATAGTGTTTTGCATAAATTCAAATAAGTTCTTTTTCTATCATTTATATAAACTATAAATTTTATTGTTGTTTTTATGGTGAGAAAAAATGTTATTCATTAACTTTTGAAGGCTAGTGCATAGTTGCCAAATTCAATGATAGCTTTTTCTTCAAAAATTAAATTATATTAAAAATGCTCATTATATGAGTAATAATTTGCAATACGTGTTTATTGGTAAATGTTACGAAAAATCTTAAGAACACTTCTTATTTTAGAAGAGAAGTAGTATTAAAATTAGAAATATATTTTTGGATGTAATAGTGTCATTATCACTAGTGCTTAGGTAAAAAATGCCCATGAAGAATTTCAAATTCCAAATTTATCACAAAACGTTCTACTCATTTTTTTTAAATTTAAGATTCTTAGAACAGAACAGTATTTGTAAAAGTGCAATATTGCTCTTGTGGAATTTGGAAAGGATTTAACAAAGGGTCCCTATCTATTCTGATGGGGCAGATTTTAAGAGAAATTAACAACAGCAGATCAGAACAACAGCAGAGAAATCAACAACAGAAAAATCCCCTGCAGTACACACCAGCTCCAGTTAACAACAGAAGGATGCAGTAGTTTGGTGAGACAAGAGGTTATGGGTTCGAGACCGGTCAAGTCGAAGGTCGTGGTGTTCACTGACAGGTGGAAGGGACACGCGGTCATGATGCCTCTGGGGATGGCCATGTTCCATTGAAGAAATATAAATTAAAAAGTGTGCCAGCCCATGGATGGCTTTAAAAAGTTCTGAGGCGTCCATGGATGCTCCAGATGACGGTCAGAAATCAAGAGCTAAGCGATGAAACTGCATCCGCAGTGAATATATCAAAGTTCAAGCGCTTTCTCCAATTTTGCGCGGAACTATAAGCATGAGATGAAATGTCGTAAGACATTTTAAACTGTTGGCAATGAAAAATTGCTGCCAAGCTGATATGATTTTTACCTCTCAATGTCTGTCTAAATAAGAAACTGAAATCCGATTAATGATAAAAACATGAATAAACTTATAAAATATTATGAATTAAAAAAGCTTCGCATGTTTTAAGCTGCCTCGCAAAGACGTACAGCTGAGTGTTGCCAAAACTGAATGATATTTAATTCGAATGCCCAGACAATGTCTAGACTCTTTTCGCACAAGGGGCCGATGGGATGATATCAACAAGGCTGCAAAGCTAAAAATTATTCACCTTATAAACTTTCTCCTTGAATATAGGGACTTAATAATTCCAGAGGAATAGGAGGATAATGATGCCCGTGACGGTGATAGACTTCACCTGGAAGAAGATGAGCCGTAAAATCCGCATACTCCATCTCTCTCATGTCTTACATTTAGACATTTCCCTTTCCACCTGTAACATGTCGCCTGTTCATCTCCTTCTATATAGTTCATTATTATTTGTTTGCTATTTTCTCACCATCATTCCAGCGCTCTCACTTAATCACAATTATTGTCATCATGTTGTATTGACCTATTTTAATGCATTATGTATAACCTATCTAAACTTTTTGTATATATAGCTTAGAATTTCGTATGACCTAACTTACTTTGAGCTGATACACCCAACTATCAAATCCATACTAAATGCATTAATTATTCATTAATCATTATTACCTCATCAATTTGCAGTAAGTGCAGGTATATGTATTCAATTCTGTTTTATCATTTTTAATTTCCTTTTGTTTTTCCATTTATTTTCCTTATTTCTTATATGCATGCACTGATTTTATATGCCTGTCTTACCACATCCTGCCATGCATTTTGTCTGATACCTATTTTGAATGCTTTTTACGTGTCCACGTGTTAACTCTCAATTGCAACCCAATTTGTGTTAAATAGTATACTTTACAAACCCTCTTTACTGTGTAAAAGTAATAATTTCCAGTGTCTCCATATGATTGCAAGCGTAATTGTATTGTCTTGTATGTACTGTGTTCCGTTTTCTTTTCTCTCCAGCGGGTCCATCAAATCTGGTAAAACCCTTTCAGGGTTAGGTACAGGGACCTCTGCTGGTGTTTACTTTGCTTTGCCTTCATATAGTGGGGCACCGAGTGGGCGCACAGAGTGAGAACGTTCGATTTCCTCATGAGTCTGATGTGGATTGTAATCATGCGTGGTTGAAAATATATTTCAAGAAATGTTTGAACATAATGAAAAACTTTTCTTGCGATATTTTGTGTATCAATAATTAGTTTCTTCCGCTCATTTAATTTTCGTGATTCTACCTTTTAAAGTATAGTCGGCTTTTATCGCTATAACTAGCTTTATACTGAGAACAAGTTTTCCAGTATGTTATACGTAGAACTCTTAACTAATCTTGTACATTTGAAACGACGTGAGCGGCAACTGCAAGAATAGGACAGTGGCTTGAAGTGATTCCTTCACTGGACTTCTGCACGCCCTCCCTTTGGATCGCGAATATGGCCCAATATCTATGAAAAATCCTATAAGAAGGCAATTTATGCCGTTCTCATTAAAATGCCTTACAACGCGGTATCAAAAATGTCTGAAGATGTTTTCGAACCCGATCGCTAACCAATCTATGTCACAAGGAGGAAATGTATCGGGTAAAATGTGATTCTCATTCCTCCTCCAAAGCATTTATGCCTGGAAAACATTTACATTCCTATTTCTTGCTTCTAGTTGTTGCCGCACCAGCCTATATCCTCGTACCTAGCCCAGAATTGGGCTCTGCCCATTAGCAGTTGCCAAGCTAAAGGTGGTTAGCAGGTGGAAGCAGTTGGGTGCGAGTCTTTGTCGTTTAGAAGTAGGGATTAATAATTAACTTGTCATCCCCAGATATCTTTGGTTGAGTCGGTATTCGAGCTCCCCACTTTCTGGTAATGAGAAAGATGTCCCAACCAATCATGCGACAAGTTCCAGTTGGGGAGTGGCGTCATGATCATCGCAACAACGCTGTGATCCGGCCTTCAGTCATGTCACTGTATGTCGCAAAGAGCGGCGTGGTAAAAGCCGAATAACAGTAAAGGAATCATGAATCAAGCGAAATCGCCGCGAAGGATCACGCGGACATTTTAAATAACCGACAGACGCAGAAAAATGCTGGGCTCCATCATAGCACTGCATCATTTCAGATAACATTGAGAATCACACTGATGAACTATGATTCATATAATTTATAAGCTGCGAAAGATTGATCGTTTTGCTTGCTTTGAAGTGCAGAATAGTATAAAATTTACCTCCTCATCACAGAAGTACTCACCGTGGTGAAGATAGCTTTTTTGGTGTGAATTATCTAGTGTTCAATACCAGAAACTGTTAAAAAGCTTGAAATATGAGAGTTGTACTTATGCTGTCTGCATGTACGTTTAATAATGTGAGTGCTTGGGAATATTCAAATAGCAAAATATTTCTAACGTTAGGAACCTCTAATCAACACGATCGAAGATCAGATCCATTTACAAGCTTCGAGTTATGAGTTATTGAAAATCACTCTCGATAGACTCGAGTCCTTCGCAGAGAAGAAGCGTATTGGCGAATGCACTGCACTAAGTATCAAATAATGCGGATGTTCTTAAGCACTGGAAAGCAACTCAAGATTCAGTCTTGGTCTAATGATGCACAGAATGCAAATGTTGACGTCTTTGAAACATCGCATTCTCCTCACACGGCCTTCGTAAAGTCACTGCTTAGTTCGTGTCCGGACAACCCTGAAGATCCGCCGAGTTCATTAAAGTTGACCGGAAGGCATTCAACAGGTTGCTGTATCCACCAAGTGAAAGAACACCCCGGCTTGTGTGACATGGGTGAGTAACTTGATTTGCCTTCTCCTTAAAAGAATTTGCATTTCACATTTTGATTTTATATTTATGGTTTACAAATAAATGAAGACTAATTGCATAGCAAAAAAGAATTTGTAGGCTCACCAGATTTGGGAAATATTCAACTGGGACACCAGAAAGGTGTCGCGAGAAATCAACCCTCGTCGCATTTTTAGAGGGTAGTTTATTCTCAGTGCTATGAGTAAATGGTTACTGTTTCGAACCTAAACCAGGGGTAATAATAAGTATCACAAGCACTTCCATTTAAACATGTTATTTCTCTATGTCTTTCACGTGCTATAATATAAGTTATTTATATAAAAAGAAGCACTTTAAGCGAGGAATAAGTATTTGAGCAATACTGACATGTGCTTTTCAATGGGAAGGACTTCTTAAGTGTGTATTTTTTGGTTTTAATTTTGCTATAAAAACCTTCAGTAGCTCATCCGATATTAAAATTACATGAAATCAAACCTTTAACCATAGATTCCCTCATCAGTCCACCTGTTGTTCACCAAGGAAAATATTCGCCAAAGTTGATGTGCGATGCAAGTGTTCTTCGTCCTGACGTACCTGGATGACTTGACTCATATTTCTCTTTCACCATCCCCGATTTGACAGCGAACATGGATGTACAGCTTCGTCAAACAGCTGATCATCGTTTATTTTCGTGTAAACGGGGGGACATCAAGAAGACGGTCAATAATTATTTCTGCAGAACTTTCGTCCCACCAAAAGTTTCTCCCACCAACATCATTTGATTTGATCAAATTGACCCATGGAAACAGTTCGGCCTTTTCAAAATCATTCTCCCAGACGATACGATGGTAATCTTATTGATTTGAAAACTTTTCTACAGTTTTCTTTTTTCATACAGCACAAAATAAATGGCAAAGTATAATTATCCTATATATAAATAATCCTTCTTAATTATATAACTTATAGAATTATATATATAGAAACTTACATATATATATATATATATATATATATATATATATATATATATATATATATATATATATATATATATATATATATATATATATATATATATATATATATATATATATATATATATATATATATATATATATATATATATATATATATATATATATATATATATATATATATATATATATATATATATATATATATATATATATATATATATATATATATATATATATATATATATATATATATATATATATATATATATATATATATATATATATATATATATATATATATATATATATGTATATATGTATATATATATATATATATATATATATATATATATATATATATATATATATATATATATATATATATATATATATATATATATATATATATATATATATATACCTTTTGGAAGGAATGTTCTTCTAACATTTTAGAGCATTAAAAAGCATTCAAATCTTATAATGTTATATCTCAAAGCTCTCAGATTATTTTAAAACGCACTTGTATTAATAACACATATTTATTTGTAAATGAAACTATGGTGATGTTTTAAAATGATTCTTGGCAAAGTTTAAAATAAGTTTGACATTTGAAACTAAAATATGCAAAATTTTCCAATTTTTTAATGTTTTCTGGGGTATGTACTGTGATACTGTCCTAAAAAAATAAGAAAGAATTTTTTTATCAGATCTTCTTTATACATTTGTCGGATTTTGAATCGATAGCCATTCTGTTTCCTTTTTAAATAAAGATAAAATTATTAAAACCGAAAATAAAACTGTATGATGATTTGCATTAATTACGAAAATTGCAGCTTTTAAAGAAAGCAATAAGAGAACTTAGTTTATCAAGATTAATTTTTTATGAATGAGTCAAACTGAGAAGAAAAATAAAAAAAACATTCTCTTTCTTTATACTCACGAAGACTTCCGAACAAAAGCTGTTCCTCTCAAACGTTGGCGCTTACTAGAAGCAGATGCTCCGAATTGATTTTAGATTACAAAGTTGCCAAATTTTCCTGCCATGATTGAACTGTCGCCAAACTAATTTGAGGCTTGATATTATTTGAAACTGTCATTACCATCGCACTTAATTAAGATTTTGAAGATCAAAGCTGACTAATGAATTGTTTTTACCAAACTCTGAAAAATATTACATTTTTAATGTGTTTATTCATAATTACTGCAGACTTTTTCCTGAAGAGACCCTTTGTGAATGTATAAAATTATAATTCACATGTGGATTTTAATATCCCATGGTAATTCATTTAATATGTTATGTTGTCATTTATGAACATAACTACAGTGATTACTCTATTTTATGATCACAGATGGACCAGTAGAATACATTTTAAAATTCGTAAATTCGTTAAGCCGAAAAATAACTGTTATGTCTTCAAATTATTTTTTTATCACATTTTCTCTTTTTATACATAAAAGATAATCAGAGAAAATTATTTAGTGTACACTATAAGAAATTCATATAAAAAATTGAAACACACACACACACATTTAAAAAACAATACTTACTAGCATTTTACTGAGGAAAAAGTAAATCATTTCAAAACCAAATTTTTTAAAACATCTCTTTCTCAAAGTTGAAAAGTATTTTACTATAGTTTTTCTCTCTCAAGTATCTCAATCTTGTTAGCCACTCTTCACAATTTCAAAAAACTCTTCAGCTTGTTCTACAAAGGGTAGCGGCTCTAAATCATTTTTTAATACTTGGTACTTGAAAGTTCTTCATAAAAATTGCACATTGGTTGCTTCAAAAAATTTGGAGAGAAAGTTACTTGAGGTTGACGTCTATTAATAGCGCATAAATCACATATTAGAGTTTATAAAAAATTATATTACTTTAATTTCGATATTCGACAATTTTGATATAAGAATTGAAACTTCATTAAATTTCATTACACTGATTAACAGTAAACGTTGCAGTAATACACTAGTAAAATACACTGATTAATAAAACAATGCTAAGATTTTTCAATAATTATGTCAATCCAAGTCTCTCAACCATAAAATAAAATGAATAAAAAAAAACAGTTGATAAAAAATAAACATAAGTGAAAAATGATAGAATATTTTTCGTATAAAAGAGATATTTCAAAAATTTTATTTCACAAAGAGGAATTAAAGTGATTGTTGAATCCATGAATCCTTGTTAGGGACCAGCCACTAGTTTGTAAATTAGAGGTTCGTAAAAACGAGCAAAAAGTTATTTTATTTTATTAACTTTAAAATGGTTGTTTCATTCCAGGATGCTTATTCCGGCCTGTCGATACGATAGTCCTTTGGGGTTTACCTATCGACCGTCAGGTGGCGCAATGATCGATTATCAATATTTCTTATTCTGCAATAGCTGATCGACAGACGCACGATCTTTTTGTCGTTGCGACTTTTCAACAGGTGTTTACGTGTTGATTTTCATAGATAGTTAAGAATGGCATTTTTAATTTCTTTGGCAATATTACAAGAAAATATTAGTTGGATAAATTCAAGAGGTCTGTCGATTATCAATTTTCTCTTTCGGGTGAAGTTTTTGTAAAGGAAGAGAAGAAGTTGAGATGATAAAAGTTGAACTTGTGAGTTACGCTTTTGCTGCTCAATAACAATAAAACCCCACAGATTATTTAAGGATAAACCAAAAATTAGTTGTTGAAATTTGTATTGAATTATTTTCACTTCTCCAATATCAAATGACAGTAGCGACTGCATTGTCAGTTGATGTTAAAATAGTGGAATAATATTTTCATTTTATCAGGAAAAACTACTAAAATAAGAGTAATATACCTCTAGAATAGTAGCATCTTTTTTAAAAATGTTGATAATTAAATTCAAGTGTTTAATTCGAGTTTCAATTAATATTCCTTTGTCAATACTATGTTTACCAAATAATTGTACTTGGTTGCCCTTCAGATGTTTCATTTACGTCACATCGTATTGAGGCAGCGTTGTAAATCCGATTTGTTGACGAATTTTCTTCCTGCCTTCAAATCACATTCTTCGAACTGACAGCAGCAAATAAGGCGAAGTTCACCGTGTGTTTGTCGTCGGCGATGAGAAAAAATCTATTTATGATTTTTACCAATAATAAAGAAGTATTTTTAATTATAATTTTTCTGTTTGTAAAAATTTTCAGAATCATGAAAATAACTTGTTGTTCTGAATAATAAGTGTACAAATTTTCAAATCTTTAGCGATATTGCTTTCAAAATTGAACACGTTGAAAACAGCCCCATATATACTTGACTAAATAATACTTTAAATGTTTTTGGTAGTGTGCTTCAAGAAAATATTACAAGCATTTGACAATTAATTGTGTTAAATTAATTATAGATGATTTTTATTCTAAAGTGAGTATCCATAAAAAAAGAAATGCATCTAATGGGATACTGGTAATACAAAAATTTTTATTAATTGGATGAAATATTATAAAATCTTAAGTAAATTTGGAGAAGTATACACATTATTAATTCCTGAGAATTCCAAATTGTAGCTGAAATTTCACACTATATTGTAGCTTTAAGTGATTGCGTATGAGATTTAGAAGTAAAGTTGTGCTTATCAAATGAGTGAAATTCTTTTATAATGATAACACTGAATGAAAACGTGCGTTTATTTTATATTTTCATGTACAAGAAAAATTGGCAAATAAATGCAACAAAAAACTTCTAAGTTATATATTATTTTACGTTTTCAATTTTGTATTTGATTGTTCTTACAAATTATTTTTATCGTAATTTTTAGCCTCAGAATTGAATTTTCCTTCTGTTTTTTTCTTATCAATTTGTAATATTTTCGAATGCATTTGTTTTACTCAACAGCATAACATTTCTGAGTGAAAAAATTCGCCAACTGTTTCGTTCATGAAGTAAATAACAAAATAAAATGATGCATACAATAAGCCTATGAATACATAGATACACTGACTAATTAATTAGAAAACTTTTGAATGCTCGTTTGGGATGTAGTACGCCAATTCTCCGGCATTTTTCTATATATCCGAACCCACATTCTTCACAACAAATTGTAAATTTTAAAAAATCATAACTAATAGCTATAGCGTATTTTACTTAAAAAAGTATTAGATATTACTTTAAAAGCATTTGAGAAAAGTTTCACAAAAACTAAACGGTTTAAAAGTATAATGGCAAAAGTTTAAAATAGGTTTCAAATTAATGGTACAATTTGGTGACTTTATCGCTTGAGAATGTATAATGAGATAGGAATGTTTGACTTTATTAATTGAATGATACAAATGAATTTGATAAAATACTTCTTTTGAATTTAATCAAGTGGAACTAAAAATGGAAACGCAATGTAATAATATTTGAAATTTATTTCATAAATAAAAAGTAGAATGAGGAGTAAAATTTAAAATTGCATTAAAATTTAATTTATTAAAAAGAAATGCAATTGTTTCAAAATTACTCAGCATGAAAATACAAATATAATTAGAAACTAAGCACTATTATCTAATAAAAAAACTCATCGAATTTTAAAATTTGATAAAAACTCAAAATCACTCAAAATGTTTCTAAAGTTTATATTGACATATTTACATACTTTTAATAAACCCTTTAAGCTGTTAATAAACCCTTTAGGAAACATTGGAAACGAATTTCTTTCACACAATCAAAAAAGGCCTAATAAATCTAAATAATCTATATAGTGAATTATATTTGAATTTTTACCAATTACATATAATCATTTTTATCAAATACATTTTCTATTTGAATTTTGTATCATGATCCCTTTTGAGAATATTATGTTGATTAGAAAATTTATATTTTTTGAGAAAAATAATATTAACTCAATTTCTATTGGTAGTACTATTTTATTGTGTGTGTTCTGTGCACTTGTGTATCATTTAGTTGTCATATACCCACTAAATGACACACACACACACACACACACACACACACACACACACACACACACACACACACACACACACACACACACACACACACACACACACACACACACACACACACACACACACACACACACACACACAAGCTAAATATTATAAATACCAATCTAATCTTTGTAATTTTTTTTGCTGAAATTTTAAGCTATATTTATACTTTCACATTATAAAGTTTGCTACAATAGTATTTGCGCATTATTTTCGACAAATAAATGTTACCAAATGTTGCGTTTTATCATCAAATTCATAATTTCGCACCACAGGAACTCACAATTTTAACTTAAAATATTTGTTTTCAAATTTGTTTATATACAGCTTAGGATCGGCATCACTATATTCTATTTCAAAGAGTTTTCAGTTTTATAGGAATTTCTATCGTTTTTAATGTTTTGATATCAGATTCTAAAAAGCTTCTGTGATATTGCTTATAAAATTTCCTGAGAATGTTATCACTTTCAATTGATATTTAAACAATTTCCGGTTTCTTGCTTGGGCATCAGACTCGACAGTTTCAAAGTGTCATTTCACGCTCTCTTGGAATCCTTTGCCTGAGAGCCCGTTGCCGCACTATTGAGAATCGGCCCCGTAATGCCACGTGGTTAGGAGCACATGGGGAAGGGAAGTGAGAGGCCTTTTCGAAATGGACGTCTTCGGTAGTCCGAGTTTTTCAGAAGCTTATGATCCATAGCATGGTGGGCAGACGACACAACAAGAAGCAGCGTGGAAACAGTGGCGGAAGCAAGTCAGGGACTGTTCGTGTGGGGAAGCTGGAATGAACTGTGCTCAACTTCATTTTTCTTTGTATGGTTATGTTCATTAGATTTATGATGTAAAGCGTTTATATTGTTTAATTATTGCTTTCATTGATTCTTTTCTCTTTGTATATTTTATAGGTAATTTTCCATTATGTCTACTGACAATTCAGTGTCTGAGATTGCCCTTGTGAGAGTGGCAGTGAAGAAGGCTAGAAAAGAAAGTCAAGAAGCCTGTAGGCACAGCATTGAAAACAAGTTCTGTAAGTTTCTTTTAAAAAAGCTAAACTTAGCTAAGTTAGGTGACAATGTAGAGGAATTTTTCGTAGGAGTGCGGCCGAAGTCAAAGATGGAATCAATTGCCATCCAATCGGAAGGGTCGAAGAAAGGTAGCAGAATACAAATCGCTTCTCCCAAGATTGTGCCAACTAAAAAGAAAAAGAAACAAGGTCGAACCGGAGCTGGTACGCCCAAGAAAGGAGTATAACCAACAAGGACACCTAGTATTGGAAAAGCCTAGAAGAGATCCAACGCCAGCATGGTGAAAGGAAGGACATTCGCGCTGCTGATGCATATAAATGATAAGGAGTTGAAGACTGATAGGGTCAAAACCGTTCTCAAAAATTGGGAAAGCCCCAGACAATTAGGTGTTTCAGTTCAGAATCTAAAATCTCTGAATAAAGAACCACTTCGGTTGAGTGTAAGAATAAAGATCATACGATCTGACTCCGAGGTGCTATTCAGCGAAAATGCTCGATCAGGGAACTGACGTAGTAATTACCCCGAGTGCTGTTCTGCGACCTTTCGGTCACGGACGGAGAGATAGGGTTAATTCAGGACTCCATACCCTAAATGATCTCCCGGAAGGACGAATGAAAGTGGTCTTCAAATTGAAAGGTAAAGGTGAGGGCCGTCACTGGATCCTCGAAACGACCACAGCTCCATACAGGGCTCTCCTTAGTAAGGATAAGGTACGTAGTGGTTGGCAGCGTCACCGAGAAAAGGAATTCGTAGAACTATCTAGATGTTAAGTGTTGTCAGTTTTGGCATATTCATCCCAAATGCTCAGAAAACAAGCAGACAAGCACAGTATGTGGGACAGTACACTTTTTCAAAGTTTGTAAAAAGGAGGAAATTATTTATGTGCATTGTTGTCACGCAAACGAAAATTTTAAGCTAAAGGTAGGTGCAGGACATAGGACAATAGATCCATGCTGACACAATTTACAAGGGAATTTGAACGGATACTCTTAACAATGGGTGAAACAACCACGAAACTTGTGAGTATGGTTTTCTGCAGGAACACTTAGCACTGACAAGAGAAGCAACGTTAGAAGTTCTAAGAGAGTCGGAATTGGGATCACAGGACTTCTTTTTACTGCAAGAACCTTATCTGATGAAATGTGAGGTTGTTGTCTTTCCTAATTTATAGCCAATGGCATACTTTCCCAACGAATCGGTTGCAGTTGTCGTTCTTAACAGCAGTCTTAGAGTCTGGGGCAAATTTGCCGAGCTTCACGTAGTTGAGATCTGCATCGGTCAATGTAGGTAGTATGTTTATATGTGCTTCCTATGGTGGAGATTATCGGATTCTAGCGATTCTTAAGAACGTCATAAGATCTCATTCGAGAATCCTCTTTGTAAGTAACTTTAAAACCAGGCATCAGTTGTGAGACTCACTCCGAGTGACCGTCAAGGGTAGGAATGAAACAAGGAGCAACTCTTGTAAACTCCTTTACTAGAAACGAGCTCGGTATTAAAAGATGCAGACTCCGAATTGATATTTGAAACTGTTAATGGGAAAGGCTGGATTGATCTATCGATTACAACTGGTTCCTTACAGTCGCCTGTCTCATCGTAAAGGTGGTTGAAAAATGTGTAAGTGATCACAACGACATTTTCTTCAAATTGGTACCAAAAGTCGTCAATGAAAGCAATACGAAATACAGACTCGGTAAGTTTCAACTGTAGAGACTGGGTGCTAACTTCAATTATGAGGCGTTCGAACTCGCTGCAATGATCAAGGGAGTGAAGACAGCAATAGCCCACACTTTGATGCAGATGACTTGACAAAGGCACTGTAGAAGATTTGTGAGGGAAGGCTACGGCTTCGAGATAGCATGACCATTGGAAAATAAGTTCTATTGCGGAATGACGAGCTTAAAGTGATATGAATAATGAGAAGGGATCTGAGGAGGAGGTAATAGAATTGTACTGACACTGAGGAGAAAAAGGCCACAAGGACGATATACAACATATACGTGGTCAGTATAAAATATTCATTATTCAGAACAAAAGGTCTAACTGGAAGTCATGCGATCGAAGGTGTGGTCACTGCCGTACAAATTTGCAGCTGGTGGCGCTGCCAGAATCACAACAATAAGTAGTATCAGGTTGTAGGACGGTACTTGGATTGCAAGCGAAGGAAAACCTGTCAGGACAATTGTCGCTAGATTTTTCCCAGCAGAAGAAGCAGGTAATGATAATAGAGAACAAGCTGACATGCGGAACTATGCAAATATCTACGACATTAGTGAGTGTGAGCAGATTTTTACGAGAATGAAAGTCAAGTTGGTCATCAAAAGTATGTCTAGGAATAAATCTTCGAAGTTAGATTACATCCCTGTTGAGGTGGTGCAGACTGTCTTCGAGAAAAATCAAGAGAATTTTGTACTGCTTTTCAACAAGTACCAACTACCTAAGCATTTTCCAAGTAGTTGTAAGGCTTGCACTTTAACACAAGCCGTTTAACCAAGATCCATCATTAGATTGCATTGATCCAGGTATTTGTGACAAATACCATTCAGTTTATCTAGTGAACCGTCCTGGTTGGCTCAGTTTATTCAGTTCAAAATAGTTCAAGGGAATATTGCTAAAAAACATCCAATGATACGTGAATGCCTAAACCATGGCAAGATAGTTTATAAAATCAGCTTCTTATGAACTCGAATAGTAAAATTTCCTTATAGTGTAACAAAATAGATTTATTTAAAAAAAAAAATATTTTGCACCAGAAAAATTATTATAGAATCTAATTTTCGATACACGTAACTGTTTTCAACGATTTAATTTTAAGCAAGCTTTTGCATGCCAACATGACTTCAAGGATAGTAAATCATCATCTTGTACAGTTAGATATTTAAATGAAATTTTACAACTCGCCAGAACTTCTGTTTTTCGATTTGTAACATCATTCGGAAATAAATCCCAAGAGATCATTGCGTATCAAAGATTAACCAGAAAAAAATCAACTTTTTATATAACCTTCTATGAAGTTTACTTGTTAAATGGAATTATTTTATTGTTCAGAAAATTGAATTATTTGTTTTTAATAAGGAAATGTAGCTAAAAAGAACTCATATTTTTTTATAATTAAAGGAATCAAAATCTCAAATAAAATATAATGCGTATTCATTTATATATTAAAAAATATTTAATCAAATAACTGGTTTTATCACCAAATATGCATTTAAAAATATAAAAATGTTGTTCATAAGATGTTACAAAGGAGAAGCTACTACAATAGATCGAAATAACTGAAGGAGAATTTATTAATTAAATGCTGTGCAGGTTAGATAATAATCTCCATGACAACCAAAGTTGAGTTGTTCAGATTATTTTGTGTGCTCTCCAATGAAGAGAAAATCGCAGCGCAATTCTCCCGTTTGTGTGACCGACTTTTATGAAAATAGGCAACTGAAAGGCCACTTTATCCATTCCCTAATCACACTGACTGAGAGATGCAGCATTTGAAGAATGATTTATTATTTGAATTATAATTATATTATCCATAATTTATTGAATATTTATAAATGACATTTTTAAATATTTAATTTTTTTGATTAAGTAATTTTTTCTGAGATTTGGGCAAAGATTAATTTAAAATTAATGCCTATTATTATTATTTTATTGTCATGAATAATTTATGTACTTATTGCTATTTAAGAAGCTTAATGTTTTGGAAGACTTATTAAGATTTTATCTTGTATTCTAAATCTTTGAAAATATGAAACGGACAGTGGGTCCTACTTTTGAAATTTAGAGAAAAAACCTATTGAATATAATTACACATTGTGTTCATGAGTGTGCTACAGACTTTCTCAAATAGTGTCTTTATATATTAAGTCTACTGGAATGTTTTGTCCATTTTTGGAATGAAACAAAATGGAAATTTTTCGTAACGTCAATAAACTTTATTATAATATAATTGCCAATATTACTAATGAATTCTTATTAGCATGAGGGCAATTTGTATACTGATTTTTGAAAAATGTTTTATCTTTTCATGCGACAAATTGAAACAGTGCTTGATTGATATCTTCATTTTTGAATTTTTAGCGCTTCAAAAAAATCTGTAAAGACAAAAACAAGTGATATTTAAAAGTTGATAAGCCAGGGAAATATGGTGTATGGGACAGAATTTCCCAATCTAGTTCTGTTATTTTATAACGAACTCTTTTCTTGGACATGGAGCACTGCCATCTTCTTTTCTTGGACTGTTCCCTTTAAATTATCCAGATGCTGACAATACTTTTCCAAATTGAGCTTTCTTAATGCTCATTATGTATTGGCCCTCAAATGCCCACCATATACACAACATTCAGAGTCAAGTTCGTTTTAGAGGAGGAAAAGCTAGATTTTCGTTACAATGTACCTTTCTCCTTATGATGCTTTTGGGGATAATCTACTTTTCATCCGCAGTCATCATTCGGTTCAAGAAGGGCTCGATTTTGTCCCGAACAAGCAGAGATGTGCATAGGATTTTTGAGGATGACTCGATCTTCAAATTTCTTCTGACTTAATTCATGTGGCACCCATTTTGAATATTTCCTCACCAATCCTATCTTCTGAATAGTTTGCGGAGCTGAACTAAGCTTTCTGCGATCTCCGGTGCTGTCAGAAAAAGATCTTGCTCTAATGTGATTTTAATAACATCGTCATCGGTCAAAGGATTGAACTTTCCGGTAGACCTAATATATATAGGAGGGTAATTGTAAAAAAAGTACCAATCATATATAAACCTTAGACTATTAAATTTCACACCGAAATATTACGATGGATGCACAATTGCTTGGAAAATTGCTGAATTGAAAAATAAAATATGATTGTAAGGGCATTCTCATGTTGGGGAGTATGTCTGTCTGTTTTAGGAGTAAATGATTTGATATTCATTGACAGCCTAATGATTCATACTATTCATTTAAATATCAACTGAAAATTTGGATACCTGAAAAATTTGTATTTCTTTTACGAAATGGAGTGATCATTTTTATCTCAGGTGTGTTCCTTTTGCTCCAGTGTCTTGAAAACATCACTTCAGTAACAAGAGTTAAAACGTCATTGGAATACCCTCGAAGAGAACTAGAATTAGAAATTATGAAAGCAAAACAATAACTGGTTCATGTTCCATAATCATGATGAGTAAGCCCCAAGTTGTTTACATTTGGTGGCATAAGTAATCGCGTCGCCAAAACAAGCATGAAATAAGGAAAAATAATATATATGAATGATTTGTATCAAAAAGTGTAGAAAGAGAGTTCATTTAAAAATAAATTTTAAAAAGAGCACTTAAAATTTTAAATAGAAATTCTATATTTTGATCTCATAATCATTAACGCGATCAGTTTCATGAAACATCATTTGCAGTAAGTTGAAGCATAAAACGTGAAAAGTTAATTCGATTTTAAGAATATTAAACTGTTGGTTAATAACTATAATATCATATTTTAAATACATTCCCATATTCTATTCTCCATAAAAATGATTAAAAATAGCCCACGCTGGACATATATGGACTTTGGAGGTAACTCGATCGTAACTCGAACAAGACGCGCGTTTTTCCTAATTTTATCCAATATATGGACATTTAAGTTATATCCTCATTTTGAAAGAAGGAATTTCCATCAATAATAAAGAGCAATAAACATAGAAAGATAAAAAAAAACAGGCCTACGACAAATCGCAACAAAAGGAAAATCCGCCAAATAAAAACGCTTGCCAGGATTTGACGATTATCACAATTATGTGAAAGAATTATCCAAAAACAGAAGGAAAAAACTACATAATGATTGATGGCAAGGGAAATGATAGCAAAAAAAATTGTTAATCCGTTGCACGGTCGTCTAAAAGAGGCAATAAATACAGAAACGTTATCCAATCAAAAAACTGATTCATGGAAATATTACATTATTCCTACACTATGACATAATCAAAGCATTTCCTAAATGTGTATAATGATGGATAAAATTCTACTGGTTTTTGTTTAATAATTTTTAATCAAAAAATTAACAATTCAACTCAAAATATCAAATGTAGTTTTGTAACCAATAGATGTCGTTAAATGTTCATTAAGATAAAATATTAATTTTAACAAATATATATATTACTATCCCTTTGCAAATGGTAAATGTACGAATATATTTGAGATTCATTGTTTATAGTGTTGAATATTTTACCTTTGCCAATGCTTTCATTTTAGGAAATGAAACACGCATAAAAATGAAGTGTGAAATATATATACATCTATATATACACATTTATTTTATTGTTTTCAGTTGAAATAAAATATGAAATGAAATAAATTATATAGTAAAATGTTTTATTTACAAAAATTATAGCATATTTATTATATTGAAATCTTAACATATGTATATAACTTTTCAAACAAATAACATCACTGTGCGAAAAAGTGAATCGTAAAACGTAAGTCAATTGTAAAAACTAGACTGAATAACTTTTTGCATGTGATATTTTGAACGTATACATATAAATTAATTTATAAGTAGTTTACATTTGTATATATCGTTGTTCTATAGTTATTAAATAATCCATTCTACTGAGTTATTAACCATCATATAAATCAAACACAGTATAGCTGCACGACAGCATAATTGTTACAATTGTCGAAGAATAATTTTTGTTTCTCTCTTAACTTTTCAAAATTAAAGTTGTTGCCATCTCACTTTTACAAAATAAGTGACTCATTCAGTCAATCAAAATTCAATTTTCATATAGAGTGACTACAAATATAAAGAACAAATTACATATTAGCTTAAAATTTAAAAATCATAACAGCATAGATGCATTTGTAAAACATCATATTAAGATTCATAATTTGGTCCATGCCAATAAATTGATTTTTAGCTTTTCAATAGACATCAAACGTTTACTAGTTAAACTTCTCATAAAAAATTATTATTTTAGCTAATTTAGTGCGTTTCTGTCATTGATTAATTAATGATAAATTGAAATTTTTATCACGGCATTTTAGAATTTCTTTTTTATTAATGATAACCTGCCTTATTTTCTTAAATATTAACATTTGGGAGTTAATCTTTGCCATTAATAACACAGATATGAAGCATATTCATTTGTTTTTTGGGCCTGTTTCATAATGATATCACTTTAGCATAAATTTATCTGAAAGGTTGTTGAATTTACTTAATCGCATTTGTTACTACGTCAAACAATTTTATCAACGTCATTCTGAATTTTATAACTGTAATCTTACACATATTTGAATTTTCTTCTTTTTGAGGTAAACTAATCATTTAAAGTATTTCTGAATCCATATATTTTCACTTACCATATTATTAGCTCGGGAATTCTATGAATATTCTTCATTATAAAAAATTTGCAAAATAAGCTTCATTAAAACTTTATTAGCACCTTATGTGACTGAATTGTGTTTTTTCTACAATATGCCTTAAAATTTCTTTTGCAATATTAGTTTTTATGGTACTATATTAATATATAATCTTACATAGATGTTTCCACTGCATTATGGGTGGAAATTTGGTATTCGTTTGTTTCTACAGCCCTCATTATTGGAAGGGTGCCAAAATCATTCCAGATATAGGGGAATATGTTTATTAATTGGATATAATGTGCAGTTGTGTGATTGCCTTTAGTGGAGCATCAAAACTCCGTCAAATATTTCGATAGGTGTCGGTTTGCAGTTTTTGCTGATTTATAGGGTAGAAATAAGAAAGTAAGAGAAATTTTATTTAACATTGAGGAGAAAATGACCAACACAAATGAGACTTTTGGAGTAATGACTTAACAAAAGCTTAAAATTTAACTAATATATTCATAAAAGAACTCGTTATAAAATGGTAACACAGCTAAATAAACTCATAAACTTTCGAAATAATTTTAATCTTTTAAACACAAATTTTCAAATAAGAATTTTGTTTTCAAAACGCAAACTTTAAAAACAAAAAGGAAAATGATCTGGCTTTCGTTAATATTTTTTAAATACACTTTTCCAAAGGAATCCAATAAACAGCTGGAAGGGGATGGTAATTATAAATAGTTTATTAGCAGAAGAATATGGAATTTCGCTTGTAAAAAAACTAGCAAATCTAAATTTCATATTCAGTATTGAAGAATTGGAATTCATTTATCATGTGTTGCAAGAGTTTTTCATTTTATTACGTTTTTTCTGACATCGATATTTGCTTTTCATTTATTTTTGCTCATTGTTTATCTAAAAGCAGATCAAATGAGTCGAGGAATGCTCAATTATTGAACATTGTAATCAGAGCCCCATTCATTCCACTTCCAGAGCATTTCTAATCAATGGCATATTGAGGAAAGAGTAAACAGGTTCGCTGTTGAGAGCAGCATCCACATTTCTTTAAACAAGGATAAATGTATTATTTTTTATCCTTGTTTATATGAGAAATGTTAAAGGAATATCGAAAGAAAAGGGAATTCGATCTCACATTTTGCATTTTTCTCATCAATTTTAAAATGGAAAAAAAAACCTGTCTTTATGAAGGGAGCGAAATTCCGATATAATGCACGGCAGTGTTAATTTTATATTGTATTCAAACCAGCATTAATTATGACTCAAATTAATTACCAATGTTATACACTCGAAACTGTTTCTGCGTTGTGGATAGGGACCACGTAAAAGAAAACACATTAATATAATCTCAAAACATTTCAGGAGTAAAAAAAACAGTTTTCGCAAAACAATTAAAAGTTATTTTTATGCGAAGAATTGAATTGCATAAAAATATCTTACGTGGAAAATAATTCAAAAAGTACAAAAATATCGCAAGTATTTTGATTTGAAAGATAAATGAGTATAGTGATAAGAAAAATAATGTACACCAGTACTAATCTAGGACCTGGAAAGCACTGGATACATAGACATACGCGACGGAACACCTGGTTTGTACCTTAGGTTATAAGGTGAGCACTGGATACAGACAGACAGACAACGAGAAGAAGAGGCCCTGTTCTATTCCTATTGGCTATCAGGTTGTGCCTCTACTTCAGTCTAGAATGTCGGACACCCAGCACGGAGTGCCAGGTGCCCGCTGGGAACTGTAATCTGGGAGCTTGAGCCTTAAGAGGTTCTCCAGAACGCTCGACACATTGTTTGAGAGACGAATGCTTTACAACGGTGGGGCTTTCAAGCCTACAGTGATCTACGCAGTAGACCACTGTATCACAGTTCGGAATACAAATTTGAAATAACAGAATTAATAAGATAGGATCAAGTGAAACAGAAAAATAAATGTTAACAGGATCTAAATAAATTTAAGTAAGGATGGCTGAAATATTTACATAATTTACGAACAGAAATTGATTATAGTTAATGAAATTTAGAAGTTTATAGGAATAAAATGTAATTAGTTCTTTACATGTCTTGAAATTTAGATAAGTACAAAGTACTAGTAATTTTGGAAATTGAAAAACTGGTGATTAGTTTGTTTGTTACTTGAATTGAAAAATTTAGTTAATTTTCGAAATCTGTTGACTCTGCTTCTGAGTTATAAGATTCCTGTTGGTGAGCAGCCAGGTCTTTACACATTTGGAGTCCTTTTTCATGAAGGAAAGTAATTATTTGTATTAATTTTTTTGTTCTGAACTTGTTCGTTGTGCAGAATTTTAGGAACTGGTAGTTGGTTTGAATAGATGATTTTTTGATATGTAGATCTTTGGTTTGAGGACATTCTGTGATATAATGCAGTAGTGTACCAATTTGGCCACAGATGCAAGATGGAGATCTAGATTTGTTAATTCTGTGGAAGTAGCTGGAGCAGGGCGCATGGAGCACTGGATACATAAAAATGTATTTTGTATTGGGTTAATAATACACATGGCTGACGGAATACTTCTATAATATGTGAAGAATCAGAAAAATTAAATGGCCGACCAAACCATTTCATTTTCTTATTGACAGTTTCATCCATTATATTCCAATCTGATTGAAATGATCATCAGAAATCTCACCAAGGCGAAAAAAAGTTTCAGTGCATTTCCCAAAGAAACAATATCCTGTATTTGCGACCAACACGCTCTTGAAATTTTAATTTTATTCATGCAGTCATTTTCAATTCAACCCCACACAAAATTTCGGAGAACATGCAGAATATATATATTTTATTCCGATAGGCTGAATATAGAAGTATTGTAGAATTCAGTTCAATTTTTATAGCGCTATCCATATTTCATTTGAAATCCTCTTCTTTTAAAATAATACGCACGAAAGGAAAAATCGCGCAGTCATATAATATCCCTTTCAAAAAATTGCTTTACAAGAGGATTTCAATTTTGAGATATGCGATATGTTTTAATTTTAAAATATATTCTAACAGGAAAGGAAAGGTCGTCTCTCTTCTCGAAAGAAGTTTTCTTATCAAAGGAGCAGAAACTTTGCCATTCCTTTGGCACTTGATATCCTCCAACGGAAGCTCGAGCATCCCTGAAAATAAAAATAAAAGACAATGGAGCAGAAAGGAGTTCCGACGAGGGAGAAAACAAACCAGGAGGAATTTTCGAGGAGATAACGGAAAACGACTGGGACTTAAAACTTTATGGAAGCAGACGATACTGCCTGTCTAAGACTTCTTAACAAAGAATAAAATTATATATATATATTACCTTTAAAGTCTATAAATCAGTTATTCCATAGAATAACTAGGTACTTCATGTTATAACTAGACACGTCAGTTAAAGTACATATAGTAGATGAAGAATATCCTACTTCATCAATTCATTCTATGAAGTAACTGATTCAGCCATTTCATTGAATAATTAGATACTTCTTAATGAAGTTACTAGAGATGTCAGTTAAAATTATAAAGGATGAAAACTATCCAATTTTATATTTTTTTCTATGAAGCAACTATTCGAGGAAACAACTTACTTTTTTACAGATTGGTCTCCCATTCCTGAAGTCATTGTCTGAAAACGCCTGTTTTCAAGCATTGCAAAAATATTTGCTATTTATCCAAAATTTAAAATACCAATATAAATGCAATGTCGTAAAAGCAACGGAATGACGCATACTCACACTCTACAAAATAGCTATGATAGTTCCAAAACTGACTGAAGGCACCTGTAAGCGGCTTAAAGAACTTTCGAGTGCCGCATTTCGTACTTTATAGGTGAAGTAATTACTTATTTGTAGAATACCTAATTAAATCGAAGAATTCGATAATTTTACACACTTTAACTTATTTGTCTAGTTATTTCATGGAATACCTAGTTATTCTGTAAAATAACGGTTTTCATGCTAACGGTGAACCAAAAATGATAAAACGCATTCCAAAAAACCATGAAACTTACGTTTTAAATTAATATTTCAGAAAATTTGCCATAAACAATAATGGCTATTGAATGCAAGCAAATTACTTATTAATATTTAATTATTTTATTATTTTAATAAAAACAATTGAGGAAACATTTACATTAAACCAATTCATTTGCCATTTCTTTAATGCAAAGCCTATTATAAAATTTGTAAAAGTTTTAATTTTATCTTGCATTAAGAAAAAGAGAATATTTTATACTCATAAATAAATTTATAATATATTTTGAGAAACACACACTTATACGCACGCACTAACACATTGTTTTCAATTCGTAGGCTATAAAGTCTGATACAAAATAAACAAGAAATTTCTTGCCGTTTTCAATGACTGAAAAGAACCTGACCTACAGAAAGTGTAGCCTAATGTTAGTCCTCGAAGTGATCACCATCGGCACCCAGCACCGCCTTCCAACGTGTCCCCAGTTGTGGAAATTCATTGCGGTAAAAGTCATGGGTTTTGGAAGCAAAGAAATCCGTGAGTGCTTGGCACAAGTCTCCTTCATGGGTGAGCCGAGCTGGCATACGAATGGTTAGCGCTCTTGCCTTCGGTTCAACAGTTCGTGGGTTCGAATCCCACCTTGGGCATGGATGTTTGTAGTGGTTCGGAATCCACTTTAAGCCGTAGGTCCCGGTCTAATGAGCCTTCGTGTGCAAAAAATGACCGTTGAGCGCCAAGCAAACCTTTATGGGTGAAGGATTTTCCACGAACATGATTGGCCAGGGAGTGGAAGAGGTGGTAATCTGAGCTTGGAATGGAAGAGGTGAGTAAGAAGATTGGCACAGTCTCCCAACCAACTTGCTGTACGGTATTCCTCGCCACCTGCTGGACATCCAGTCTCGCGTTATTAGCCAAGAACATTGAACCCTTGCGAATAATCAGTGATACTTGCTTCTGTTGTATTGATTTTTGCGCATGTTCCAATTGTTGAGAATACAGGTACACAGTGATCTTTTGGTAGTAGTTCATTGTGAACCACTTGATGACTAGTCCACCAGACGCAAAGCATAATCTGCATGGGTGGACTTACACTATGCGGAACAGTACTCTGGGGTGACAAGCGACGTTTGGAACACTTGGGAGTGTCATACAGGACCTACTTTTTGTCACTGGTTAGGCTCGATGGAATATGGATGCGTTACGGTGGCGAGAAAGCAACGATCAACAGGCTGCCACTCATTGTTGCTTATGGACTTCAGACGGGGTGTGAGTAACCCACTTGCTCAGTCTGTACCTCTTGCCTAAGCGGTGCAGATGAAGTCTAACCTTGTAACCGGAAACATTTACTTTTCTGGCACGTTCACTCCACGTTTGACTATTTCCTCCTCAATGGCTGCCTGCAAGGCTTCATCATACAAGGCTTGTGGTCGTTCACTTTGAGTACGTTAATTCACAGCACTATCCACAAACGTCGACGTATTCGACGACTCGATGCAGCAGCTGATAAACCCACTTTGAAGTCGTAAAGCAAAGAACACGGAAAGAGCTTCTTCGACACATCCATATTTCTTCGCCGCTGCTGTACGAGTTACGACTGATAAATGTGCGCGGTGGACCTGCTTTTATAACGACTGGTATTCCTACTGTTAGAAAGTGAAAGGAACTGTGCCTGGCCCTACGCGGCGCTGTTTGCACTTCATGTTTTCTGTTCTTTTGTAGTGTAGTAGAAGAGTAAAAATGCTGTAATAAAGTTGTGCTTTTGTGTTTGTCACTAAATTCTTTGTTTTCCTTAAGGAATCTTATTTGAAAATACTTTTATGATCATATCAAAATATCTCCAGCATCGG
The DNA here is from genome assembly GCA_037975125.1 of Latrodectus hesperus. NCBI lineage: Eukaryota > Metazoa > Arthropoda > Arachnida > Araneae > Theridiidae > Latrodectus > Latrodectus hesperus. The sequence continues at coordinate 88,278,612 of CM075853.1, forward strand.
GTAGATGCAAACCCCATGAAAAAGAACATCGAAAGTATTTGTTAAAAATATTTATTTTCGATTTTGACATAACACCTACTCTTGATTGACCAGTGTCTTAACCACGTCATGCACTACTTTTTGCATACTTATTCTCACTTCATTCAATGTCAACGTGGAAAGAATTTTCCTGTTAACCTTGTAAATTATTTAAGCTAACTTGCTTTAAATATCCTCAAGAAATGCATTCTTTTCTGTGCCATAAATAAGTTTGAGTTATTTAAGCATAAAATTTAATTTCTTTTTCTAACAATTACTTTTGAAAACATTCATGAAAATTGCAAATCTGAAATTTGGAAATATTTTAAGTATAAACCTTATAAAGCTCATTTATTTTACATACAAATTTACGAAAAATACATGACGATTAGAGTTTCAATTTGAAAATAAGTTTCTTTTTTAAATGAGAAACTGAAACAGCTTAATTTTTGTCTTTATTGTATTTTAAGCATTTAATAAACCATAACATATAAACTGCAAGTATTTAGAATATTTTAACAAAATAACTATATTCTTTAATGTTTGTGTACATATTTTCTTCATACTATTAAACAATTTGAAAAATATCAGACATCGTAGTATTTTTTTCTCTCTCTTTCATTTGAATATTTGTATTTTTCCAAAAGAAAATTAAATTTTTTTAAAAAATTAAATTAAAAAGAAATAAAAAAATAAATAATAAAAAGAAAATTTATTATTTATTTTTTAATGCTCATTAAAGAAACCCTCGTGATTCAAATAATATGAATGAATGAGTAGAACTTAGAACATAATTAAGCAACATATGTTTCACTATTTTATTAACTTTTGTTTGGTAATAAGAGGAAAATATGAATGTTTACCAATTTTCAACCATTATGTTGTCAAATTCTTACTCATATAGAAATTTTATAACAGACATTTGTTTTCAAATTACTTCCAAACTAACGAAATGGCGAAACAAGTATGGATACACAATATTATACATCAATCATTGTGTTGATTCTATTGAATATTAATTAGGTATTTACCTTGAAAATACGTCTTGTGTGCATTCGAACTTGCGTTATTATGATATTTTCCGAATGTTTTCGATTTCAATTAAAGCAACATTATGTAAGCCTTTTCAAAATACAGAAAAAATGCTGACTTTAAATCAATTGTTTCATTTCTGCAGCATTTTTATTTCTATCTGAAGAGCTCAATGAGTTTGAACTGAACAATATTTTTAAATAGAAATAAGGTGATAGCATTTTATTAATTTTACATAGTTAATTAATCAATAAATTCGTACTGCATAAAATCGCGTTTATTTGAATCTTAAAATACCAAAAGAAATTATGCAAAATATATATCTCCATTGATTTCTGGGTGTAGTTATATGGATAAAAATCGAAATGTTTTCCCAAATTTCACCTTCAAATATAAAAATCACATCTTAAAAATCAAACTTCTTTTAGTACACATTCAAATAATGAAAAAGTCATTCTACTTTGGATCAAGAAAATATTTTATATTGCAGCAGTTTTTGAAATAAATTGCTTAAAGGCAAAAACTGTATTTAGAGTCTGTGAATATTAGCCAACTGCTACGATGTGTGTGAACATTCCCTTAAAAAATTTCCAATCAGTGTAGCGCAACCAAAAATGAATAACATTCGTAACTCACCGGAAAGGAGAACGATGAAAAGGTCGACACACTTAATATAAAAAGTGAAAATTTAACCGGATAAATTCATTTTTAAGAAATTATCAGTAAATCTCATTTTGGCGACAAAGCAAATGAGCTCGGTGGTTCTTTCCTGCAGATACGTTAGCTTTTATTTATTACTATTTAAGCTGCAGAAATGGTGCCAATCATCATTCCCAGAGTATTTGGAGCTCGGAAAAAGTGTTCTTTAACGGAGTGAGAAATTTCGTTTTGGCTCAATTCGTTAATTTAACGGTTTATAAAGCTAATTCAGAGAAAATAAATTGTTGCTATGCGTGAGATGGGATCTTTATTCAAATGTACAGTAAAAAATGGTTTGTGTCAGAGTTTAAATTATAGCAATAAAGCATTGACAAACTATAGCTTCTCTAACATGGATTTTCCTTCCCTCGAAATGCACAATGTTCTGATCATTCTTTAAAGCAGAATAAATTGTTAAAAGAAGATTTATTTTTAGTTGAAAAGCAGATTAATGAAAACAGAAGAAGGATAAATTTTCTTATAGAATATAAATAAATAATAAAAGTAATTAATGACTTAATAAATGTAAAAATTTTCTACAGAATCTTATTTCAATATTATTTTTTTTCGTGGTCAGTTTAGACATCTATATTTATTTTTCTTTAGAAATATAATAAATGCTGATAGCCAAAAGTTAAGATTTTGTGTGTGCTTAATATTTTAAATAAATCCGTAAGAAATAGAAAAAAACATAAATGGTGAAAATAATGATTTTTAAGCAGTTATTTGTTGCGTTTTTCATTACTTTAAAATGTAACTAATTAATCTGATTGATTTAAAAGTAACTAATTACGTTCTTCTTCTTCTTAGAATTGGGTTTGTATGGCATTGGGCACTTCTGCTTTTATCAGCATTTTGTGCCATTAACTCCAAACCCAATGTTTCCTAGTTCCAGTGGTTCAGGTCACCCACTTTATTAATAAAGTCCGATAACCCTTTAATGGAGTCTAGGTGTAACTCTCTAGTATGGATGATGCATAAAGAAGTTAATCTAGGGAGGGCAACAGCCTCGCATTCATAAATGATATGCTCTGCCGTTTCCTCTTGCGTATGACATATCCAGCAGATAGGGTCTTGCTGAAATAGTCCCATCTGGTCAGAAAGTCAGTCATACTAGGGATAGCTTCCTGACTTTCGCCAGAAGAAGATGGTTTGGAGGCCATTTCTACCTCAAGTGAAGGATTCATTGCTGCCCCTTTACTAGATTGCCTCTGAGTTTCCTTGTCTTTTTCAGCAAGGTCTACTTCAGAGGCATCACCTGCAAATGCAGTAAGGTTTGTTATTTCTTGTGTCTTTTTAGCCACAAGATAACAATTTATAAGCTCAGGTAATATAAGTCCACCCAGCATTGCCTGAGATACTGGGCAAGGCAAATTACTCTAGAAGTTTGCCAGGCAACTAGAGGCTCCTTTAAGACACCAATACCGCGGTGCCAATTAGCCCTAGGCACGGATCGCATAACACCAGGGTTTACGGAAGCTGGTTCGCGGCCTCTGATTCTATATTCAAGGCTATCCTGTCATTCCTACAGGACGTTCGGTGATCCACCACCTACCGACGCGCCTGGTAGCTGCTCAGGCCCCAGGAACTAATTACGTTTATGAGAAAAGTTTGAGTAAATAAAATGAGTCCGTTTTAATATGGGAAGTGCAAGTTGCATTTGCAGTGCACCGACACTTCCCTGGTTGCCAACACAGCTGGAATGAGGAAGAAAATTGTTTAAAATACGCAACACATTAGACACAATTTTCAAAAATGTTGCCAACAGCAAAAAGAGGAGTTGAAGTTTGTCACCAACCATGAAATTATTATATAAATAACTTATTATATATAAAATAAAATATAATTATAATTTTAATGTTAATATAGCTTAAATATACGGTTAATGATATACATAATTTCAAAGTAGTAATATGAACTAAGTGATCGCAAAAGCTAAAATCTCTGTAAAAATACCTTTACCCCTATTGCGGATGATGAATGGATAAATAATAACAGAGGATAATTAATTATTGCTAACATCGGTTAAGCAGAGATAGTGTTGTGTTTAAATGTTATTAAGGAAACACACGCTGCTTCATAAAATCATTCTGTATATTTTACAAAACAAAAAAGCAAGAGAGAGTATTAATTTTAATTTCATGAATTATGTTTATTTTACTTTTCATTATTTATTAGAAGACTACTGTGATGATGTTTTGAATTGCAATGCAAATTATTTTTGAAACGAGCACACTTAACATTTTTTATACAAACCATTCCTTGTCCTTGACCACGACTTCAAGCTGATGCAGCACACTGAAATGTGACCCAAAACAACAGCGTTCGCACATGCAGCTGGAAGCGGTTCTTTCGAGGGCCGCATTTTGCATACATATTATGTATATATATTATATATATATATATATATTATATATATATATATACATATATATATATATATATATATATATATATATATATATATATATATATATATATATATATATATATATATATATATATATATATATATATATATATATATATATATATATATATAAATATATATAATATATATATATATATATATAATATATATATATATATATATATATATATAATATATATATATATATATATATATATATATATATATATATATATATATATATATATATATATATATATATATATAAATATATATAATATATATATATATATATATATAATATATATATATATATATGTATATATATATATATAATATATATATATATATATATATATATAATATATATATATATATATATATATATATATATATATATATATATATATATATATATATATATATATATATATATATATATATATATATATATTATACAAATGTAAAAAAATCTTTTAGAAATTTTTAACAAAATTAATAAATAAGAAGTTTATAGAGCAAATAAATCACATCTAGGAAAGAAAAGAAAACTAGAAGAAAAAATTGAAAAATATAAATGAAAAACATCAGAAGTGAGGGAAAAACAGAAATAAAAACCTGCCCTGCATGAAGGAGGAAGAGAAAAGGATTTGGAATTCCTCTGCTTAATATTATAAAGAACGGGCACGTGACACAAATAAACTGCTGCTTATTTTTCAAGCTAAAAAAATGCACACCTAAAATATATGTTTTCCCAAATTGTTTTTATCATATTGCACTATAAACTGTAAATTGTTGAATTGTAAGTTTCTACTTATTATTCTAGAGTATTTTTAATACTAAAAACTTAATTTTATGTTAAGTATGAAATAATTTCAAATAATTTAAAGCAAAATATAATTTGTGTACTATGTTGTACATATTGATATACTTATACGTATCATGTTTTCCTAAAACAATAAAAGATAAAAATAATCCTTCATAAATTTGATAATTCTATTTTAGTTCTATTTAATTTACCTTTCTATTTTGGTCTTATCATTAATATTTATCAATCACATTTTGAGTTTTCTTTTAAAGTACTTTTGTTTGGTAATTTTGTCGCTTCATTACATTCACACCATTATATTAGCTTTTAAATTTATGAAAGATGATAACATGTTATATATTCAATGGCTATCCATTATATTGGAAAATGATATTCATCCAGAGTATTCCCAAATAATTTAAAATTCTTTTTCTGTTTTGTAAAAATCTTTTTCTTTTTAAAAGAAAGGTTAGTCATGCGATATTTTTCATCAAAGCGAGTAGTTAAGTTTTTTTTTTAGGAACAGGAAGTAATAATATAAATTCTGGTAAGGTTACATGATAGTCTCTTGAAATTTCAGGTCTTGCATTATCATTTGCTTCAATCCATGAATAATGTACTACCTTAAGTAATTTAATGAGAGAATTCAATTACAGATAATGAAATATTGTTATCGAAAATGACTTCGCCAACTATCTCTTAAAATATGAAATTCAATGATGAATGAATATACAAAAAACAAAAGCAACAAATATTATTTTTTTAAAAAATTTAAGACTTTTTAATTTAATAAAAATGCTTATTTTTTGCTACTTAATGACAGTTAAATAAAAAAGAGCCTCCTGTTTATCTAAGTGTTCGATTTAAGATAATGAATGGCACAAGTTATAATGTGAAATATAGAATCTTAACCAGCTACCGATAATAACGCAACTATTTATTTTGAACGATTTGAAGAAAAATTAAGCGTTTGAAGGTTGCTGTTTATTTAAAAAAATAATCATCCTATTTTTTTATTAATAAAAGTCAAACAAAACTCCCTCTTATGTTACAAAAATATGTCACAAGATGTTCAACCATAAAAACATTTACAAGACAAAAAGAACATAAGAATTAAGAATTTAAACGACTGTAAGACAGCAAAAGGTCACAAGAGGTTAGAAATGAAACCCGAGGGCTGCAAACAGTGAGACACTTGATTGAGCTCTGGATAGTGACATGAAGCCATCAAAACATCTCCAAGGACAAGCACAGATTTCATTGGCATCGTTCTTTAAATGAAATAAGTAACTTCTGAAATGCAATAGTTGATTCTGGTATCAGCTAAATATCCTCCGAGACATTCCTGATGCTGCGAAATGGTTGGGAACCTACAAGGCCAACCACAGTTCTTCACCGAGCAATGCTTCTAGTAAGAATTGGGATGAGACAGCACAAGATCACTGTCACTGCCTTTTCATCACCAGTGCGCCCTCCAGCGTCAGAAAAAATAAGCAGTCACAAAAAGTAGGAGTGCATATAATTTAACTAGCAGCCAACTAATTTAAACAAAGTACTAGGTTTCCCAAGAGTCCTCTGTTTTGTGATAATTACTATTTGACAGCAAGATTTACACAAAGAAGTGCATCCGAAAAAAATCAGTTCATATATCGGGCATTCTATGATTGGTATTTACATCTAATGCTATATATATAAAGGTATTCTATGATGTCTAGTGATTCCCAATTACGATCTGAAATAAAATTATGCGCGTGGCTCATGACTGAATTATGCAAAGATGAATTGGAAGTTTCAGATAATGTAAAAAAGATGAAATTACTCGCAGAGTAAACTATGGCTCCCTTATTTGTACGTAGAAAAGTATCAGAATTTCTTCAATTAGTTTTAATCTATATATATATATATATATATATATATATATATATATATATATATATATATATATATATATATATATATATATATATATATATATATATATATATATATATATATACATATATATATATATATATACATACATATATATATATATATATATATTATATTATATATATATATATATATATATATATATATATAATATTTATCTTTAGCTAAAAATATCAAGATTCAATAAATATTTCTGTTAAAATAAATGATATTCCTTTAATAATAAATGGTAGATTATTAGATGTACCGAAAGAGAACACAACTCTTTGTCAGTAAAATCTTTTAAAATGCTTAAATTTAAATAATCAAACATTATTTGATAGATTGAGGTCTGTTTCCATATTTGTTGACCTTCATTTGAAATATCAAATAAAAATGAGACTTAGTCTAAAAAATTTATAAAAAAAATGGAGCAAAAAATTAGCATGATTGTGATGGAACTCATTGTGTGATTGATTCATTTATACCTGATATTTATAATAAACAAGAAACATTGATTTTTTTATATTTTATAATGCGATCATTGATGATTCATTTATGGTTGATAATAAATTAGATATGCTTTCAGTATTTGGAAATTAAAATTTGTTTGGAGGTATATCTGAAAGAATTAGAAAAATGTGTTTATAGGAGCGAGATATATAGAAGTCAGAAAAATCTTTTCTTATTTCCAAGCTAACATCATTCTTTTTGCTGAAAAAAATAGTGACTTTTCGAATTTTCATTATTGCTTTCTAAAACCTGTAAATAGACATAGAAGAATTCAACGCGCTCAGAAATTGACAGATCTCGAGTAATGAAACTGTTTGAGAAAAATCAGAGAGAGAGATCTGGAGAAAAACCAAATTATTAAAAATCAATATTGTCATAAAAGACTTTAGAATGAGCCCTTGTAATATCAATAAACTGAAGCCATGCATATTAAACTTTTAAATTTCCTTACATAAATATTACTCTTGTCATTTGAAATTCCTCTGAAAAATCAGTGATTAATAATTATATTTCATCGTAAAATAAATATAGAAAAAAATCTTTTGAAAATCAAACTGTGAAAAATCAGATTATAAAAAATTGAGTAATTTGTACGTATTTTATAACTTTTTTCTGCCTTTTATTATAATAAATTTAAACACAATTTCAGAGCATAAATACTTATAATGCTAAAATATGAATTAATACATTCCTCATACGATTTAAATTAAATCCTTATTCTCATACTAGCTAGGAAAATAATCAAAGTCCTAAATTATTGTTTCTGATTTATTTCCAAGAATAATTCTAAAAAACATCAACAGGTGTAACTTAAAATGATATTTTATTCCCACCGAACCCATTTCAATTCTGAAATAAGTATTATTTACATATTTAAATTATTTACTTCTTTTGGATGAGTGAGGATATAAATTGAAAATTTTATTAAATATTTTAACATTTTCATCATAAATATTAAGATTTGCAATTTTACTGAAAAAGATTATTTAAAGATATATTACTTTAGAAAATTATAAATTTGAGAGCTTTAAAACGCACACATTTTTGGTTGCTGCTTTAATTGGAAGCACAAAAACGAAGCCGAGATAGCTGTGCAAACCAGAAATGCGGCTTCACGGCCGTCTCCTCGGCCGCACGGAGAAAGTAACAGGCTTTTTCCTCCCACACACGGGGAAAAAAGGAACGATGCATTTGATGATTGGCTGCCTGAAAGGATTGCTCAACCCTCCAGACTACTTTGTTACGTGATCCAGAAGCCAAGAGAATGCCGGACGCCATTTCCAGTGAAATGTCCTGATTGACGATCGATCCATTCGCACAACGGATAATTAGTGGGTCAGGCAGCTCATTCTGTTATTGCGGAGCGCACGACATCTGTCAGCCCCGTGGAAATGACACAAAATTACCGCCAGAAAATTGTCGGAGCGCATTTGTGTAGCCAACGGGAAAGACATTCATGAAAGATTCATACAAAACATGATTCAGATTGTCAGCCAACATTTCTAACAATTATTTAAATCAATGTTTTAAATTTCATTGAAATTTGATGCAAAAAGAAACAAAATATTGAAATGCATAGATATATATACTGTACTTATCGGTGTCTGAGACGCACCTCCATTTTTATATGCATTTTTAAACAATAAAACTTTATTACTGATGATTATCACGAATTTACAATTCACTGGCCCCAAAAAGTTAAAGAAAAACCAGTTTTATGCAAATAATTTGCAAATGCATAAATGTAGAACCATTAAATTTGGATAACATCTACACAAAGCTGTTATGTATTGACTATAACACACACAGCAGTTTACGTACAAAAAACGCATAGATAATTTACAATTTGAAAAAAATTTGCCGGAGTCTATTTTCGGGAAAGAATATTCGCAGTTTTATGTGGTAAAATGTCACAGATACATGCATTGCGAATGCATTGCGGCATCGACTTCCCATGTTGTCAATTAAGTTGTTGGTTATTGAAATGGGAAATAAAGACCAGACATACAATAAGTTGTTTTCCAGCTCACCTAAAAACCTTGGAGGAAGACTTACAGTGTAGTAACCTATCTACTAGAATAGTCTTATACATGCTCCATGGGATTCAGGTCTGTAGATCGAGCTGGCCATTCTATTCACTCTAAACCATAAATTTAAAGATATTCCTCAGCCACCACAGATTACTGAGGTCATGGGTTATCCTCCACCAGATTAGTCATTCCAATTGCACAGATGAGTGGATCAAGGATCTCATTCCGACATCCCATCCTAATCTTCGATCCTCGTTGGGGCACATGCATGTGACTGTGACTACCAAAATGTCAGTGAAATGTAATAAAAACAGGTATGTATTGAAATTGCATAAGAAAAACAAGGCCGCGGTGGCCTGGTTCGTTAGGGCGGCGTTCTCTTTATCGGAAAGTAGTGATCCTGTCTTAACCAAGGTTCGTCATGTTCACTAATGACGGCTAGGGCATGTTAAAACTGGGCGTGGTCGCAATGACCTCCGAGGAAAAAAATACTTCTGGGGATCGCAGGCCAATTATTGAAAGCCTTCCGCTTGGTTCCTGCTTCAAAATCACGAAGACTCTATCCGGCTGCTTCTATCAAACTGCTAGAGCCTAACTGAAGACTAGGTACGGGAAGCATGCTGGTGCAACAACAATATAAGAAAAATGTATAAATGATTTACAGCAAAAAATGTAATTTCGCTAGAAAAATCCTTTTTGAATAAAAGAATATTCCAGTTTTAATCGAAATGTCATAGACACATAATTAGAAACAGTTTTAATGAGAGATATTCCTATCTTGAATGCATTGACAGAATCAACTTTCCATGCTGCCAATTAAGTTGTCGTTTACCAAAATGGAAGACAAAGACCAGTCATAGAGTAAGCTGTTTTCCAGCTCTCCTACAAAATAATTTAGGACTTAAAGTGCAGCAACCCAATATAGTCCCCAAAACTCTATGGAATTCAGAGAATCATGGAAGTCGAGCTGACCATTCCATTCGTTCTAAACAAAGACTCTCAAGATATTCTTTAACAGTTACTGCTCACTGAGGTCATGCGTTATCCATCAGATTGAAATCATTGTCAATTCATAGACAAAAAGATCAAGAATCTTATCCCGATATCTCACACCAATCACAGTTCCCCCTTAGAACACATGCAAGTCAGTATGACAACCGAGTGAGACCACTGCCCAAACAATTATCCCACCACCGCAGTAACTGTATCTTTCCCCAGTGTTGGATTGATGGTTTCTGGTGCTTTATTCCTTGCAGATCAGCAAACTTCCTGAATTGCTCTTCCATGTGAATCTGGACTTGCCTATAAAAAGTATAGAATACCATGGCTCTCTAGTTTAAGAAACGTGTTCTCTTACCCAAGAGAAGCGGGCCCTTCTCTGTCGTCCAGTGAATGGCGGCATATACAACTGTTCGCCTGATATAGAAACCAGCATGACAAAAACTCTTTCTCACCTTACAAGCAAATATTCTATTTCCTGGTTTTACAAAGTGGATTGCCCCTAGTTGCAGCATAATTCTTCTTCTTCATCGGGCCAAAAACGCAATAAAAGGGTCTTCTGTAGGTTTTGCAGTTCGTGATTTGTCTGGAGCATGTCTTCTGGACACAGAAGCTTCACTTTGATGTTGATTTCAAAGACGGTGCTCCACACTGGGAAACACATTAAAGCACCGAGCAGCACCAGTCTGTGACACACCCATTTCGATCCATCCTACCGCTTGGATATTAACAAAATAAGACGAACGGCTTCACTCAGACACTGTGGTACCCCAGTGACTATTGTCAACGAATCTGCTAAAAATTTAAAATAACAAATGTTACCCAAGTAATTATGATAGCATAGTTTTCTTTCCTTATACATAACTGCTCTTTTGCATCAAAAAAGTGATTGCTAGTGTGTTTGCAGAATTTTACATGAATCTTTTTTATTATTTATATAAATATTATCGTTAGTGCCACTTTCTTATGGAAAGTTTCGAAAAACCTGTTGTCATTTAACTTTTGGGAGCCAGAGTGTATTTTAAGTATACGGTGGTGTGCTACTTGAGAAGATTATATTTACAACAATAACAGAGTTTTTTCGTGACCCGAAGTTTTTACAGTGACATTTTTTGTACTTTAGGAAGTTACAGTTTGGTTTGAAAGCACAAAAAAATTTATAGGCACCTCGTGCATGTTCAAATTTCTCATTCTCGAACATCAATCACGGATTTATAATATTCACTCATTTTTTCCCTTTTTCATTATTTTTAGTATATATAATCACTATGTTATGTTATAGCAATATCGACATTGTGGAATAGCAGCATGCCCTTTTTGGATCTTGCGCCAGAAAATCCCACCAACCAGTCCTGGTGGACGTACCCAAGTCATCATGATGGCAGAACGCGATATTAAGTACGTGTCCCAATTATTCCAGCTCTACAAATTATCCTCAAAGCTGCTTCTGTGAGGGGAAAAAGAACTCAAAAAGCAGAAGTCACACAAAACTCCACGAATACATCAATGAAAAACAGTATTCGTAACAAACTTTAAAAGCATTTCTTATGTGTTGAATAGGAGTCACGTATAAGTGTCTAACGTAAAAATAACCGAAAAATTTGCGAAATAACTAGGAATTGCATTTTGAAACGAAATCAAGACACGAGTCTAGTTCACTCAGGACAACAATAAAGCAAAGCAGAAAAGCGAACTTAATAAGAATGATTCCATTATTTTTAGTGAAAGATAAAAGAAATACAATGAAAAGAACAGTTAAATAGACCAGTACTAAACTATGAAACACTGGATGTATAAAGACTTTGTGTTGGAGTAATAATAGATGTGTGATGTATTTGACAGAGGCAAACTAATGACCGACCAAACCATTTTATTTTTTATTAATATTTTCATCCATTTGGATGAGAATTTTCATACACACAAAAAAATTGCACGACTCAAAAAAAAATAATTACTTTAAAAAGAGTATTTGTGAAAAGTTTTGAAAAGGAGATCCTTGCAAAAAGTAAAATAAGAATAATCATTACATTTTTATTCTAATTAGTTTTATATTATTAAACATTAAATGTTATAAGCAATTGTAATATTTAATACTTACAGATTTCAGTTTATTAAAACTAACTAGTGTCTTATAATCATCTTCAAAATAAAATAACTTGTTTGTTTTGATAATGAAAATAAAAAAAACTAAGGCTTCCTTTAATATTTTTGTGAGAGATTTAAAGAGTAAACATTAAAGTTAAACCAACAAGGAACTTGATTACCTAAGCAACAAATGCTCGAATTCGCGCGAGAATTTCATAAAAGTAAGTTTCTTTATTGCATTTCCATAGAATGTGCCCTTTTAGTAGAATTTTTAAGATAGTCTTATAAAATCGCGGGATAAGCTTACGTTTGACGACATGAACATTCACGCCATGAAGCGAAAATGGCAGCCGAATTTAAAATGGCGGAACGCAAAACAAACGTATTCTAATGATTTATTGACTCGCATTGGAAAGCATAAAAGTAATTTAAATAATAAATTTTGAATATACCGCAAATAGTTTAGAAATTTAAATTGTGTTGTCATCATTTGTGATCAGTTTTGCGAAACAGAACATCTAGCATGAAATAGAAAAAATCAATTTAAGAAATTATAGAACGCTTAATTAATAAAAAAGATTATAAAAACAAATCATGTTTTGTTGTGCCAGCCAGGCTGACAATATTGGGTGCGCTGCTCCAACTGAATCATATTTTTGGTGTGGAGTCCGACTTCCTCAGCACACACATGCCATAGGAACTTGTTTATAGAGTAGGCAACCATTCATACAAAGAAAGGACAAAGACAGGATAGACAGAAAGAGGAAATACACCCATGCCCGAACTGGGATTCGAACCCAGGACCTCCCTATCCACAGTTGGGCACTCTGACCACTACACAGGGAAATCATGTTTTATTTTCCATCAAAAGAGTTCAACTGTTTCGAGATAGACACCGCTAAACTTCGCCTATTAGGTAACGAGTGGTAATAATTTTATCTCATATCTGGAATTTAAACTGAATTAACGTTTTATAAACACATTTTGATTAAAATCAAAAGTAATAAAATAAATAAAATGATGTCAAAAAATGTCTACTATTAAAACGGTTGACTTTAATCTCTGTTGGCTGTAAGGAAATATTCAACCAGAAATCACAACTAAAGGAATATCGCACTAAATAGAAATGGTCGCTAAATTTGGCGCGAATATCTTCATGTAATCTTAATATCTATTTGTATTGTCTTTACGTAATGGGTAAGTTTTCCATAATTAGGAAGATATACCTATTTTTAAGTAAAGTTTCTCTTAAATTTCTTCACCTCATGGCATTTGTAACCTATTTACAAAATTCAGTGGCAGTTTGTGACCCGTTATGGGTGCAAGATGGTGTTTTTCCATAAAGACCCATCAATAATTAAACCATATTTAACGAACTATTCTCACAGAAATAACAAAGTAAGAGTTAAAAATTACTCGTGTCAATTTTTAACTTGCAATAAAAATTTGAGGGAAATTTATTTTCTTTTAATTCCGTTTAAAATTAATGCCAGTAAAACTTCGCGAAAAAAAAACATTTAATATGATATAATAATTGCTTCTGAAGATGATAATTAATAAAATATAAATATGCTTCAATTAAGAAATCATGAAATGAGATTTTATTTCTAAAATTCATCATAATTGCAAATGCATCAGAAACAGCAGAATGTTTACAAAATGATAACACAACTTTTTGCTTATTACTCCTTTATTTATTAAGAGTAAAAAATCATTCATATAATAAATTGATTTATTTAAGATTCCTCTACTTCTGGTTCAAATAAAATTTTTAAAAATATTTATAATTGTTATTTATATTATTTATTCATACATTTATTACCTTTATTTGTTATTATGGAAACCAAATTTTAAATAATTTTTTTATTTCTACGTTGCGGCGTTTTACTGAATTGAAATTACTTGTATGTGTTATTGGGAATAATGTACGCAATTCCAAATAAGATTCTTTTCTTTTACAAAAACAGAAAATCTCACTTATTAGATTTTGTTCTCACGCAATAGTCATTACATATTTTCGGATATATATATATACATATTATATATATATATATATATATATATATATATATATATATATATATATATATATATATATATATATATATATATATATATATATATATATATATATATATATATATATATATATATATATATATATATATATATATATATATATATATATATATATATATATATATATATATATATATATATATATATATATATATATATATATATATATATATATATATATATATATATATATATATATATATATATATATATATATATATATATATATATATATATATATATATATATATATATATATATATATATATATATATATATATATATATATATATATATATATATATATATATATATATATATATATATATATATATATATATATATATATATATATATATATATATATATGTATGTATATATATATATATATATTTATTTATTTATTTATATATATATATATATATACATATTATATATATATATATATATATATATATATATACATAAATATATATAGTTAATTTTCTCTATTTAATCTTTTATTCTTAGCATCGACGGATTGAAATTCAGCAAAGTTCCTATTAAATGGTTAATGCCAACTCAATCACACTCCGAGCTTGAACGTAAAATCTTGTTAAGAGAATTCCAGTCTCTCTGTCACTCTAATATATAAATTCCGAGCACCTTTTCCAAATTCATCCCCCTGCTCTTCCCCGCAGATCCGATAATGGGTCTGCGATCTCCTTCCGTCATTACAATGCCTTTCATTCTCGAGAGGAATGCTCGCCCCCCACCCTCATCACGACCTCTGACTTCCCCACATTTTGCCTCTCATCGCTGGACGTGCTCAAAAATTCCGCTGCTGGGCAGGGGGGATTCGGCCCGCGTGATGATGCGTCGATTGCGGGAGAACCTCACAGCGCAACTCACTCCTCTTTCAGTGGAAACTTATTGCATGTAATTTGGTATTTTAACAGACTGGAATTGCACTAAAAGTTGTTTTTTCCTCTATACATTTCAGAGAGAATTTCACAGAGTAAGAAGGTTTGGTTTGATGGTCGGTCAGGTTTTGTACCCAGAAGCCGAAGACATGCTGCTGACAGCGGAGACGGTTCAACCGTTTATAAAAGTGGAGCAACACGTGCCACGGGCAGTGAGTGGAAGGGTGAACTCAGTCTCACGCACTGGGTTGCTTTCATTTTTATGGGTTTGAGACGTTCCTCTGTGATGTCCGAAACCCTTCCGCTGGTATGGTGTGGATGGGGAGGGAAGAGTGCCAGCTCAGGTGCTACTTCGTTACTTGATCGTGATTCAAAAATACGAGGTTGTTGGTGATAATTCGATGAACATAAGGTGCAGTCTGGGGCTCACCAGCACTGATTTGGGGCACTCCGTGGCTAGTGGTCAAAGGCATCACTGCTAATCGCTTGAGAGCGTAGGAGTGTGGGTTCGATTCCCACCGTGGCCCTGGGTGTTTTCTTCGTTATTCTTCTGTGGTTGTACATCTGTCATTGTGCTATTTGTCCTTATATCGACGAAGACTTACAAGCGGATTTCAAGAATCAAGCATACAACTCTGAATATATGTAATGTTATAAAAAAATAAACCAGCACTGCTTTGTGGGTATGTTGAAAGTGAAATTGGAATCACTAGAAACTGTGTTGAAATGAACGCTTGGAAAATTGTTGTTGCCCCTTCATAAATACAATTCTGGATGGGGGAAAAGAATTCATAGAAAGAAATTCTGTCGCGAAAGGTTTTTTGATGTAAAATACCCATTCTAGATTAAGACAATTGAAGTTATAATTACTCAAATCATCGAATTCATTCCCACTTTTTGATTGGTTTATTTTCCAACTGGTTATTTTTAGCGTATGAGAGACAATGAGCTCAATGTAGTCTGCAGTTGGTTCCCAAGTGAACCTGTGAGCGGTTGAACCAAATTCCAGTGTACTAACTATCGGCTCTCAGCTAAACTTCTGGTCCATTATAGGCAGCTAATGCTAATGCTCCTCAAAAATACGGGACATAAAGATCGGGCTCACCATGAAAATTATTAAAAATCAAAACTATTCCTAAGAAATCAAACGGCAGTTTTCACTGGCAGCAAACTTTTTGTTGTTGTGGCTTATCTCCCAATGTCTGACCAAGTCAGACAAAATCCATCGGACCGCTGAACCTAAAAACTTTTTGTTTTTCTTGTAATTACTTTTCAAGCGGCATCAAACATGAAAAATCTCAGGACTGATTCAAGCAAGAATAACAAACGGAAAGTAGAGAAGTTTCTACAGGCCTCAGTGCAAGATCAACGTAACTGGAAGCAAATAAAGTAACTGAAAATGTATGGCTGAGCAATACCTCGAAATATGTTGAGCCTTTTAAACAAGATATCACTTACTATCCTCCAATAAATGCATCATGAAAGATATTTTACTTACAGAAAATGCTTTTATATAGAAACTATCCGAATATGATGTCATCATATAAAATTTGAAAACTAGATGTCGCTTCGATCTTTGAAGATCATCGTTTTGTTTCAACAATGTATTTTGTACAGCATTTTTTGTTTATTGACTTCGAACGAACAGATGGATGATCACTGGTGGTTCCAACTTTGTAAAAGGAGAGCAATTTAGGAAATATTTACGAAAACAAATAGAGATTGAAATCATAAAGTTTATTTAAATTCTCCTTACTCTAGCATTCATTAATAAGAAAATTCCCTGAATATTGGGGGCTTTAAGACACAAATTCTAAAAAATTGTAAGTTATCCTACTATTATTAAAACCACCTCCGCCTTAAATCTCAATCAGAGTCTGAAATACAATAAAACCTTTTCTTTTGGGTCCTCTCTATGCGATTTTTTATTTGTGGGTTGTATGAAAATTTCAGTCAAATTGGAACAGAGTTGACGAAATTATAAGACTTTGCCACACATTTTATTACAATGGATGTACAATTCCGAAAGAACTTCAAAGTTCCAAGAGGAGCTAATTCTTCACTCTTGTACCACAAGCGCCAAAAGTGCACCAACTACTGGTTAACAGAAAAAAGGCCAAAAAACTCTAAGTGAGTGCGAGGCAATATCTTCAAGTGATGAAAGAGATTGGATCCACTTTACAACAGTTCAGCTGCCGTAATTTCAGGTAATGGTTGTATATTTGAGAGAAAAGTTTTTTATGTGTAAAAAAGGAACATATATATAAATCAAATATTCAAAGATTTTCGCATTATTTTCTAAGTCAAAATGTTTGGTGAGACACCGAACAGCCTTGCCTTGATTTCTAAAGAAAAAAATCTAATTATATCGAAGGTTTTGAGTTACTTTCAACGTGAGAATTTCTTATGCGGTTCCTATTTACCGCATAAAAAATAATTTTTAATTGTGTTACGTAAACTCTTGTTTACAGCAATTCGTAAAGTTTTGCGCAATTTTTTATGCACTTTCTTTTATTGTTTATATATAACCGACACAAAAAAAGTTTAAGTGTAATTGCAAAAACAAATTTATTTTAATCACTCATTCAACAAAAACTTTAAACAATATTTTCAAAAAAAAAAATCGTTTTGCAATAAGATCTAAAACAATTGCATTATTTTAGAACTTATTTTTTTTGCGACATTTTTCCTAAACGAACTTTAAATGACTCCTAATACTTTTGCTATGAAACTTTGGCATTTTACTCTTAAAATGGGGGAGGGGACTCGGTCGAAACCACATTACTCCAGAAATTTCTCTTTCATTGACAATGGGAAAGGATGAATGGGACAAAAAATAATTCAGGGCTGGAACTATTCCTCCAAAAGTCAAAAGATATCCTCCGGATAAGGGGAGCGCCTGGACCCGTGCCAAAAAGGGGGAGTCCGGCTCCCGTGTATGTGTGTCGCTACAGTGGAAGTCTGGGTTACACCCTATTCACGGAGGGGCACAGTGACGCATTGGCGTCGCCTCCTTCTGCTTCTTGGTCAAAGTGTTCACTGCAACTGCGACGTGGGGTCGGTCAACTGTCCCAGGCCTATCCTCTTTTTATGTCAGATTGTAACTTTAAAGTACGTGCATGAGCTGTGATATAGGAATAAAATACACTGATAAAGATGACAAAACCACAGTTTTATTGAGGAACACTTAGTTTCAAGCTTTATGAACATATTATAGAGTTTTTCATTTAATCATATTAAATTAAAAATATATTTTGTACTAATCATTAGAGATATTTATATGAATGCCATTTATTGTGTAAATATAGCTGTTAAATTTTCATAATATTATTTTATTATGTTATTAAAAGATATATATATATATATATATATATATATATATATATATATATATATATATATATATATATATATATATATATATATATATATAACATTAAATTTACAACTTTATGAGCAATAGATTCTTCTTCTTCTTAAAGTTGGGTTTGTATGTCATGGGGCACCTCTGCTTTTATCAGCATTTTGTACCACTTTAACTCCAAACCCAATGTTTCCTAGTTCCAGTTACTCGGGTCACCCACTTTATTAATAAAGTCCGATAACCCTTTAATGGAGTCTAGGTGTAACTCTCTAGTATGGATGATGCCTAAAGAAGTTAATCTAGGGAGGGCAAGAGCCTCGCATTCGTAAATGATATGCTCTGCCGTTTCCTTTTGTGTATGACATTTCCAGCAGGTAGGGTCTTGCTGAAACAGTCCCATCTGGTCAGAAAATCAATCTTGCTAGCGATAGCTTCCTGACTTTCATAAGAAGAAGAAGGTTTGGAGGTCATTTCTACCTCAAGTGAAGGATTCATTACTGCCCCTTTACTAAAATGCCTCTGAGTTCCCTTGTCTTTTTCAGCAAGGTCTACTTCAGAGGCTTCACTTGCAAGTCCAGAAAGGTTTGTTATCTCTTGTGTCTTTTCAGCCACAAGATAACAATAATAAGTTCAGGTAATATAAGTCCACCCAGCATTGCCTGAGTTACTGGGCAAGGCAAATTATTCTAGAAGTTCGCCAGGCAACTAGAGGCTCCGTTAAGACACCATTACCGCGCTGCCAAATAACCCTAGGCACGGGTCGCATAACACCAGGGTTTATGGGAGTTGGTTCGCGGCCTCTGATTCAATATTCAAGGCTATCCTGTCATTCCTACAGGAAATTCGGCGATCCACCACCTGCCGACGCGCCTGGTGGCTGCTCAAGCCCCAGGAAGGTACACGTACCCCCTGGTTCCAGGATGAGCAATGGATAGCTTTCTGTTTTATTCCCTTTCCCGTTTTATTGTTTTGCTTATTTGGCGCATATCGTTCGAGACATTTGCCCAAGTATTCATTTCACACCATCAGCATCAAAAAGTCACAAAAATCCTGGGTCTGTATTTAAATTTTTGATGACCTAAGTAACTTTTCCATTCATATCAAAAGATTTTCCCATTTGCAGCAATAGTTTTTTAGTAACACAAATTAAATGTTGTTTTTCCAGATTATGCATTCTAGTAAAGAATTTGGACTTTCTTTTTTATTTTTAACTGCTATTTAATAAGCATTAAAATTGGGTTTAAAATTAAGTAGAAAAACAAATTAAATATACTGAAAATAATTTCAAATGTTTCCGCAAATCACAGCATTTTATTTAGTTATTCTGAAATGTATAATATTTTTTCTCGTATTTCTAATTTCATGAGAAATTCATAGTTATTCGTTTTATCAAGTGTTTACTTCAAAATAAATTTTGCTTACTTAGTACAACTCATTTTAGACATTTATGTACATGTCATTTTTAGCCACTAATTGTTAAATTTTTATTATATTATTAAGCTATAAAATTAAAAACCAGAGAAATTTATTCCAATAACTTATAATTTTTGATTACTCGTATTTTCCTTCGTACATTCAAGTTGAAGAATAGTTTGTCTTTAAAATGCTTCTTCGCTTATTTTTTCATATAACTGAAACTAAAAACTTAAATACAAAAACAAATTATGTTTTCATTATTTTAATAAACATTTTTTAAATAAAATAATGAATAAAATTTTTTAAATAAAATTAAATATTTTTTCCAACTTGTTACATTTTTACAAAGAATTAAAATTAGTATTTCTTCCTACTAAATTTAGTTTTCATATTATAGTTATCCTATCTAAGAGTTTTAATTTCAAAATGTTTTCGCGCGACTCATTGTCATTTTTTTAAAATTCCTGATTATGATTTACTCAAACATATTTTCATGTGGTGGATAAGGACATCCTAAAAAATCGAATAAAATTTCATGAAAACAATTATAAAAACAGTCTTTGCAATACAATTAAAAAATATTTTTTAAATGGTGAATAGGGGCGGCATAGAAATATCTAGCCTGGTTAAGCAAAGCAGGAAAACGAATTCAACGAAAATAATCCAAATATTTTAAATGAAAAATAAATAAATATAGTGATAACAAAAATTATGTTGGCAATATTAAAAAAGGAACTTGAAAACACTGGGTGTAGTTTGTGCAGGAGTAACAATTCATACTTAAACTATAACGCAATGCGTACATAATGTGACGAAGTACATATGAAAAAAAGAAATGAAATTATCAATGAAAATAGAGTGGATAAAACCACTCTATTTTCATTGATAATTTCATAAATTAGGTTTCAATTGGATTGAAATTTTCATATAAAGCACAAAAACAGCTCTGAGTGTACTTAAATATTAAATGAAAATTTTTGTTCCATACAATATTTTAAAACACACGACCTTCATCCATCCCGTCAAGGCTACATTTCCCCAGCAGCAATTAAATAAAAGCGCAAACTTTCAAGGTGTGAGGATTCAATTAGTTTTTCACTTTTCAGAAAATCCGAGGAAAAGCTTTATTAAATGACACTCATTTGAAGAAAGTTTGGGTAAAGCGAACTTTCAAAAGTCATTCTCGTATTTTTCTAGAAAAATGTTTCTGAACCTCCATTTTTTTCATAGCAGGTAAAGAAAACGAAATTTTTTATTCCATCTAATACATTTTTTGAAGAAGTAAAGATGCCACTTCGGGAAAATATACAGTTTGAAATGAAAAAAAAATCGCATGGGTTAAGTAAAATGTATGGTGAAAAAATTCATTTATGGGCAAAGTATAGATTTTAAAATCATATTTGATAAGACTGTAAATTAGATACTTTCACTTCGAAAATAAGAAGACAACTGAGGTCGAAAAATTTGGGGTTCTTACATGTTTTCTATACGTTCCAGCAGACTTTTTGAAAACCAAGAAAATTTAAGGAATAAATATAAATGCTTTCTTTCAACAGACAGACAGTTTCGTCCTCAAGGATCCAAAGACATCTAATTGTAATTGAATTGAAGGAGGGAAAAAAAGAACGAAATATTATTTTGTATCTCGCTTTTTAAATGAGAGCATTGAAGCATTTAATGAAAACATTATGCATTTATTACATTTATTTCTCGATTTATCCCCTGTAGTCCTGTATTTGCCTTTATTTTTTCCCTCGGGACACCCTCTTCACAGCATTGTTTCGAAAATACTGTATATATACAGATATCCTGAGTGTGCTCATGCAATTAGACAATTTTAAAGATAAATGTCATCCAATTATAGTGGAAATATTGGATATTTTAAATATACTGAAGAATAAAGGATTTGACATCTTGTTTTGTTGGGTTCCAAGTCATGTTGGCATAGCTGGGAATGAACTTGCAGATAATGCTGCTAAAAATGCCTCTGACATTTTGCATAAAGCATTAACATTTTTTGACATTAAACAAATTACCAAAGATTTCATTTCATCCCACTGGCAAAAAACATGGGATTTGCAGAAGAACAATAAATTATATAGTATATCCTCCCACATTCTTCCATTTCCAGTTGCTCCATGCGAAGAGTAGATGTAAAACTCACACGGCTTCGTATTGGACA
This sequence comes from Latrodectus hesperus, assembly GCA_037975125.1. Classification (NCBI taxonomy): domain Eukaryota; kingdom Metazoa; phylum Arthropoda; class Arachnida; order Araneae; family Theridiidae; genus Latrodectus; species Latrodectus hesperus. Next base: position 88,301,060 of record CM075853.1, read on the forward strand.
TACTATATTTACACACAAGCACTTATTCTTGTCTCGTAGTGCTCCAGTTTGTGGAATGTGTAATGTACCATTTACAGTACATCACATTTTAATTGTCTGTCCTAATTTCAATGATTTACGCATAGTGTTTTTTAATACCATAAATTTAATTTTATCAGACTTGCTTGGGCTTAAACCACATAGAAATTTGTTTGCATTTTTACGTGCAATAGGTTTCTTGAATTCTATTTAAGATTTTTAGCTAAAATAATCTTTTACATATGCTTTTCTTGAACTTTTAATACATTCCATTGTATACATCTGACTAGTATTTTAACACAGAATTTTTACCTACAGTTTTAAATACTGTACGGTGCAGAAATGTCCAATATTGGACCTTGCATCAGTAAACCTCACAAAATCAATCAATTGCAGCATTGTTTCCATGAAAAGCGAGCAGCTTTAAAGAAACGATACTCGTGGGAGGAGAGCTTGCGTTAGAACCTATTGACATCACAGGTCACCTGACCGCACTTCAAAGCATTCCAAACTCATCATTTCAGGTCCAGGCTTGGGATCGTCAGCACAGCTATGAACATGAAATATTGGACATTCTTTACAATTTTGAAATGGTTAAGATTTTGCTTTCAAGAATATTCTTAGCAATGAAATCATTTTGATTTCAATTTGATAACTGGCACAATTTGATCTTGAGCGAAACTGAAACTGCATCGTGTTAGTAATGAATTATGTGATACTGATATCAATCGAATAGTACTTTTAAATGAAAAAAATCATTAAAATTTATCTCAGTGTGGTAAATTTTACTTTATTTTTTAAACTAAAACAATCCAATAGTAAAGTAGCCAATTAAGTTAAAAACATGCATAAAAATAGTAAATGATATCAGACACTTTTCATTATCAGATTTTTGATTATTTTGGAATCAAATTGGTCTAATGACAGATTAATCTTCCATAATCTGAGTGAGTCTGGGCCAAGTTCTTTACGTTTGGCGACATGAACGTTCACATCGCTGAAAGGAAATGACCACCGAATTTAAAATAAGTGAAACACAAAACAAACATGAAACAAGGAAAATAATATGATTTCGTGACTTGCGTAAAATTTTTTGTCTTTTTCGAGGAATTTTCGTCAGTATAAGTATAAAGAAATTAAAAATAATTTCATTTAGAAAATAAATTTCGAAAGCAGCACTCAAAGCGTCAAACAGGAATTCTATATTAATTTCATGAGCATTGTAGCAAGATACCACTTTCAGCATCTGAAAGCATGTAACATAAAAAAAAATACCTCGAATTTTAAAAATATTCAATGACAGTAGTTAAAAAAGAATTTGTTTTAAAATTATATAAATAATCTTTCTCTACCTGGGGCCTGAGCAACTACCAGGTGCGTCGGTAGGTGGTGGATCACCGAACGTCCTGTAGGAATGACAGGATAGCCTTGAATATAGAATCAGAGGCCGCGAACCAGCTCCCGTAAACCCTGGTGTTATGCGATCCGTGCCTAGGGCTAATTGGCACCGCGGTATAGGTGTCTTAACGGAGCCTCTAGTTGCCTGGCAAACTTCTAGAGTAATTTGCCTTGCCCAGTATCTCAGGCAATGCTGGGTGGACTTATATTACCTGAGCTTATAAATTGTTATCTTGTGGCTGAAAAGACACAAGAAATAACAAACCCTTCTGCATCTGCAGGTGATGCCTCTGAAGTAGACCTTGCTGAAAAAGACAAGAGAACTCAGAAGCAGTCTTGTAAAGGGGCACTAATGAATCCTTCACTTGAGGTAGAAATGACCTCCAAACCATCTTCTTCTGGTGAAAGTCAGGAAGCTATCGCTAGCAAGACTGACTTTCTGACCAGATGGGACTGTTTCAGCAAGACCCTATCTGCTGGAAATGTCATACGCAAGAGGAAACGCCAGAGCATATCATTTATTAATGCCAGGCTCTTGCCCTCCCTAGATTAACTTCTTTAGGCATCAACCATACTAGAGAGTTACACCTAGACTCCATTAAAGGGTTATCGGACTATATAAAGTTGGTGACCCGAGAAACTGGAGCTAGGAAACATTGGGTTTGGAGTTAATGGTACAAAATGCTGATAAAAGCAGAGGTGCCCAATGACACACAAACCCAATTCTAAGAAGAAGAAAAGAAGAATCTTTCTCTATAAAAATTATAAGAATTGGCTTGGATTGCTTATCAAAAGTCTTGTTTCTCATAATTTTATCTTATATCTTGGTTTGGTATTGAATTTTCATTTTTATTGAATACATTTAGATAAATAATGAAAAATAATAAACATATAATAAGAAAATTAAAATAAATAAAACATGGAAAACGTGTCTACCAACAAAATGACTAATAAAATTAAGTAAGCCATTTAACACAACAGAATGCATTAATACGATGATTTAGGAATTCTAATAGACAAAAATTTAAATGTTTGCAGGTTATGTGTTTCTCAGGTTTTTATTTAGCCATTTTGCAATCTCCCACATTTTCGCATCAGAGCCCGGATACCATAAGCAATAACGACCCAATTATCTTATCGTGAAATGTTTGTACCTAGCTGTTTTCAAATCAGAAGATTGGTGTTTATACAAGTAACCTAATTTCATTTATTAACCATTGGGAGGAACTATAATATCTTAAACAGGTTGCAATTATTACTAAACAGGATTTATTTTATAAAAATTTATTACTTTGTTTTGATTTGATGGGAGAACTTGTTATATTTGTATTTTAAATAAAAAACAGAAATAAAAATAATATTACAAATATAAAAATAACAAATAATATTACAAATAGAAATAATTAACAAAATAAAATAAGACAATAAAGATGAAATGGTTCTCCATTGAAACTCAAAGTTGGTCCAATGTAATTTTTTTCACTCATTTTTGAAATTTTTTTTTTAAATAACGGCGGGCACTTGGGTGACTAACCCTTTGCCACAACAAGGCCGGAAACTGCTATTCATTTGTCGTTACCCAGCGGGCACCTGTGAACCAATTGTTTGTTTGTTTGTTTGTCGCTCAACGGTCATTTTTTGCACACGAGGGCTAATTAGACCGGGACTTACGGTTTAAAGTGGATTCCGAACCACTACAAACATCCATGGCCAAGGTGGGATTCGAACCCACGAACTGTTGAACCGAAGGCAAGAGCGCTAACCATTCGGCTGCCAGCTCGGCCACCTGTGAACCAAGTGACGGAGGCGAGTAGCATTACCCGCGTCATACCACCACAGACCCGTTTACAGGGCGGACCATATTCATACATCAACACACAAGAAAGGACAGAGAAACACAGAGAGAGATGGAACATCCATGTCCGAACCGGGATTCGAACCCGGGACCCACAGCTCAAGAGTCAGGAACGCTAACCACTCAGCCATTGGTCGGCATTTTTGAAATGAATATCATACATTTCGTGCAGAATTTCTGCTAAATATTTCAGGGTAATGCATTTAAAAAAGAGCCGGTTTTTTTCCACACGCATAAAATATGTAGGAAAACTTTCAGCATTATTACTTATTTAATATGCCTACATATATTGTGTGCGGAAATCACTTTTTAATTTTTTTATAAATACAAAAACTCAACTTTTAAGTGATCAACATTAGTAATTTCTGATCCGATTCCGGTCAAATGATTTGAGAAAATCATCTGCTTCTTTTTCAACGCTTTTAATTATTTAATTTTTGAAAACTTATTATGTCAGGACAACAATAAAGCTCTTCGATATGAACTAGTTCTTTGATTTTAATTGAAAATGGTTCATTGTGTTCAGTAGAAAAAATTATTTTTCCTTACAATAATTATCTTATGTCTAAAACACTTAAGAAAAAATGCGAGAGAAATTTCCTTCATTTGTAATAAAGAGAAATGCTTTGAAAATGCTGAATCTTTAAAATATTTAAAAGATTTCGATCAAAGAAAACTGTGGATGAACAGTGAATTCCAACTGAACAACGCGTAAACTTGAAAGCATCAAAATTTCCTTAAAACGCAGAGATGAGCCCATAAGAAAGCTACAGGAAAGGATATAACTCTATCCATATTTCTTTTTAACTTTAATTTATGAAAACTAGAGATATTTTTGTAAAAATCACAGAAGGTTTTACTCAATCAACATTAACCACTTGTGTTTTAAATTTACACTAAATGGCGAATATACGTTATAAATATAATTTCGGTTTTTTGTTATTACACATAATTTATAAATTGCTTTTTTAGATTATATCTGCCTAAGCAATAATTTTCAAATATCTATTATAATATAAATATTTATATGCAGATATACATTTGGATAAAAATTATATATACATATATATATATATATATATATATATATATATATATATATATATATATATATATATATATATATATATATACATACATATATACATACATATATATATATATATTTATATATATATATATATATATATATATATATATATATATATATATATATATATATATATATATATATATATATATATATATATATATATATATATATATATATATATATATATATATATATATATATATATATATATATATATATATATATATATATATATATATATATATATATATATATATATATATATATATATATATATATATATATATATATATATATATATATATATATATATATATATATATATACATATATATATATATACATATATATATATATATATATATATATATATATATATATATATATATATATATATATAATAATTATTTTTCAAAATAAAATTTTAATTATTTTTGCAGAAATATTTGCATGTATACCAGTTTTTTAATGTATGCTATTTTATAAAACTTAGAATTTATAAATTATCAAGCTTTAATTGCTTTAATTTGAATCGCTGACTTTGTAGATTAGACAAATTCATTAATCCTAATTTTCTATAAATGTTGCAAACTGATAAAGTTGCTAACTGAAGTAACGACGAATTAAGAAAAAGAGTGGTTTTTGCAGCGCGTCTGTTAAGCTTCTTTAAAGTTTTTGTTTCCACAGATTTAAATAAGCAAAATTGTAAAAAAAAGAAATTGTTTCATTTGTATTGTATAAAATGACGAATGTTAGTTAATGAATTAGTTAAGATCATTTTTTACTTTTTGATACCAAAGAATTATTTATTTATGAAAACAAATTTTAATAAATATTTGGTAGAGCTGTCGTATAAGCCCTTAGTGAATTTTTTATTTAATTTAGGCGACGAAGAAATGCCACCAAGCTGAGGTAATTGTGACATAATAAATTCTTTCCTTAAAGAATTTTGTGCATCTAAATAATGAGACTAAACTAAATAGATAATGAAAAGTGTAAATATATTTTTGAAATACGGATTTTAAAAAAGAGAGCAGTATATTTATTTCACATATATCAATACAAATAAGAAAAGCATAACCTTTTCGAAAATGTCAATAAAAATTCTAAGAAAAATTTAAGGGCATACAATTTCGTAATATAAATTGTAAAATACAATTTAAATTACGATATAATTTGGTATGAATATGAATATCAATTACAAAATAGAAATTTAAGGTAAAAACATAATTATATTTTAAAAATGAGAAATAGCAATATATCCTAAAATTCAAGTATCCAGGTACCAAAATGCAGTGAAAAATCCTGACAATCCTCACAAGAATTCCTTTTATATTAACCCCATAAAATGGTTGTTACAATTGAAATCCTGATTACGTCACTTTATTGCTTGATTCTCATTGGCTTAAAATACCCATGACGTCAGATAATGTTTCATCCGCATCACACATCGTATTGAGACGGCGATGTGAATCCGACTTGTCATAGAATTTGCTGCTCGCCTTCAAATCACATTCTTCGAGCTGCATCAAACAAGGCGAAGTTCACCATCGAATCTCTGATAATATTGTTGCAGTTCATGCTGTTTATAAAACAATTTAGTATATAAGGAACAAAGCATCAGTTTGAGAAACCGTTTTTCCATTGATTCAAGCCAAGAAGACATGGATAAAGCAAAATGAAAAAGAAAAAACAAAATATCCTTTTATAATTAGTTTAAATCGACGAGGATGAGTTAAAAAATTTAAAAATTTCATTAAATAAGAAAATTCTACTTAGTTTATGTTACGGCAAAAAAACTGTTTTGGAGCTTTATGCTCATATGGTTTATAGCTCGAATTGAGTAAGATAGAGATTTTATTTGAAACCTAAGCAAAAATTGATGGATTGATGATTTTGAAGAAATAATGACTATCAAAACGAAAAGATAAGCACGGGGTTTGATTGACAAATGAAGGGGAAATTAGACCGCTTAGAAAAACAAAGACGAGAAAAAAATTAGAATCTATTAATTTGTTTCAAAAAAGAAATTGTTGCGTCAATTTTATCTTTAGGACTCGTTGGCAAATCTAAAATCCAAGAGAAAGAAAGAGCTCCAATACCAAGTTTTTCTCTTAAGGAATTTCTTGCTTGATCATATCGAGGACACGATAGCATTATGTGATCCATGGTTTCTCTTTCTCCACAAGAGCATTTATCCGTTGAAGAAAGTCTAAATTTGTGTAATTTAGCATTTGTCGGAAAAGATCTAGTTCTAACTCTAGCTAGCCACACTACTTCAAGGCGAGAATTAATATAATTGCGGTGAATTTTCGTGATAGAAGACATGTGCGAAAAGTTAGAGGCATATGTACTATTTTTCCATTCGTTATTATAATTGATAAAAATGTTTATTACATTATGGATAAGGTCTTCAAGTGAAATCGAGTGCAGAATATAGCTTTTATTAATGGCCGATTTTGCAAGAGCATCTACTTTTTCGTTCCCATCTATTCCGGAATGACCTGGAATCGAAACTAATTGAATAGATTCGCAAATCTTAGTTGCATTTCCTAAAGCTGATCTGATAAGCTGAATGATGGTTGGGGAAGAGGTTGAGAGTGTTTTCAAACTGTGCTTAGACAGGATAAGGAGTCTGATAATATGATATAGTGATATATGATATAGAGAGTTTAAATAACTACCAAGCGCCGAACTTCGTACATTAGTTTCCAATTATTATGAAGGAAGGATGAATAGTAGATAAGATGCTATGGAACAAAGAACTTGAAAATTTACCGTGTGGTAATTACTAAAGTCACAGATTATTTGGATATACGAGTAATTTTTATAGCTAACATTTCTGTATCGTTATCTTCTGAGCGGGATATATTTAAAACTTGCACAGGTAGAGATTTATCAACAGCAAAAAGAAGTCCTCCACCACGGCCATCTTGCCTATCTAATCTCTAATTATTGTTTAATAACAAATTTGAAATAAGTCGGATTTTTTAAGAAACGTTTCTTGATTGCTAGGACATCGGAAGATTGAAAGTATGGAAGTTTTACATACGGGCGCTTAGATAGAACACTTCTTGCATTCCAAGAAATTAAATTGAACATTAAATAAAAACGAAATACCTAAACATATTTTAAAAATCAAAAAAATGTGCGCTCGTTGTAAAAGAATATTTTTTTTAACTTATGAATGTTTTTTACGACTTCTTCCGGGCTTAGTTCTTTCTTCAATGTTAGGTTCTGCATATTTAATGCTTGGTTGAGGAGATTTAATAATAGGTTGTTCGGGAGATATAATTTGCTGATTCACAGAATTTTTTGGGCTTATCTTTCTTGACTGGATAGATCTTTCACGACTCTTTCTAGGAGGAGATCTAGAATCTGATCTAGCTGGATTCGAACATGTTCGTATACATTCTTTCATGAATGAGAACATCTGTTGGACCATTTGATCTTGTCTAGCCTGTATCGCAAGTAATTTTGCTTCAAATATAGAAGCCATCTCAGTCATTGCATTTTTAATAATATCAGTTATTTCATTTTGATTCGGCACGAAAGGAACATGACTTTTGATTACCTTAGAGTAACTGGTTTTTAAAGATTTATTATAACGCCTTCTCGCCTCAATAAATGGAAGGTGGTTCATGCTTTTAAAATGTAAGAATTTTTTTCTTCAAGCCTCGTAGGGCAGGAAATGTCATTAGCTGCCTGATTTCCCTGACAGTTTATACATTTAGGTGTTTCATTGGCACAGGGAGAGTCTTTATGGAATGTTCCACAGTTTTTACATAGGAAGACTTCTTGTGTACATTTTTTCGTAGGGTGAGTGAATTTATAGCATTTTCCACATTGGCGAACGTTTTCTGTAAAAGAAGAAATTGGAATGATGAAATAGAATAAGTTAATAAGTTGAGGTAGATGATGTCCACTGACGCTCATTAAAATATTTTCGCTCAGTTCTTCAGAATTCTTTTTTGTAAATCTTTGTAAGCTTAATATCGTTAAGCCATTTTGCGCAATTTCTTCAGCAACAAGATATAAGGGTAATTCTACATTTATTTCTTTTATAAGATATCTTGAAGAAATGTATTCAGGTTGAAAACTGGAGTTAACAGGCACTCCAAGAATATTGTTTATCTTGCTTATTTCTACAGCAAGATCTGGGTAATTAGTTTCGAATAAAAGCCTACCTTGACGGGTGTGTTGAATTTGTATTATTTTCTCGTGATTCTTTACAAGTTGAATTATTTCTTGCTTTAAATTGTAAGGTTTCTTTGGAATGGATGCAGTACCATCAGTGGGAGACAGGAAAATGAAGGACTTAGTAATACCATTTTCCGCAGCTAACTGGATTAGTTGTGGAACAGAATCTTCGAAAGTCAATAATCTTGAAGTGTTTATTTTTGGAATGCGCAAATCGTAATCCTTGTCAATCATTTCAGTCTCTGATTCAATCATTTTGAATCCATAATAATGAAAAATTATTAAATTAATTAAAAATTTAAATAGTAAAAATAAAAGAACAAAAATACTCAATCTTAGTCAATCAAACACTAAGCCAAAGTCAGACGATGATCTGAACATGAAAAAGGAGAAAAAGTGTTAAAGAAAACATTAAATAATGACAAAATAAACAGAGTTCAAAATTTACGTATTTCGTAATTTAGCACAATCTGCTATTTTCGATTTCCATTTAATTACATTACATTACATGTATTCAGACTTGTATGCTTGATTCTTGAGATCCGCTTGTAAGTCTTCGTCGATAATAGGACAAATAGCACAATGACAGATGTACAATCACAGAAGAATAACGAAGAAAACACCCAGGGCCACGGTGGGAATCGAACCCACACTCCTACGCTCTCAAGCGATTAGCGGTGATGCTTTAGACCACTCAGCCACGGAGCGCCCTTTCCATTTAATAATAGCAATATTTGTGAACAATCTCTTTTGAATCTTAAGATTATTGCCTTGCTTAGGACAACATTAAAATTTTTCTTTTAAGTAATATTGCTGAAATAATAAAAAGCAGATTTATAAAACCTGGGCTAAAAATGTTCATTGAATTCCTTTAAATTGTTTTTTTTATTAAAATGGGTAATTACAACAAAATATTCTAGAATCCCTCACGATGGCATAAATACTAGGGTTGCCAAAATCGTATAAAGAATATTCTCAACATTCTCGATCCTTATGATGTAATAACAAATCCAGAATACTAGATAAATGATTCTATCTGCCAAAAAATTCACTTAATTGAAAAATTCGACAAAGGAAATTATACAACAGTTTCACCAAACAGTTAAATTAAGTTTCCGCTATTTATACACGTTTTTGATTTTCACAGGGGAAAGAAACTATTCCATAAAGTCTTTTTTACTTTTACTACATTTTAAATCTTGCAAATTCAAATCGTCTCTTACAAACTCTTAATTTTACACCAGAAAATGTTTTCATTTAGTAAATTGAAAATATGTATCTGCGTTGTTTATCCCCAATATTTACCACTATTCATCGCCATCTGAAATGGGCTTGGATTTAAATTCATAAAATTACATTTTTTACTTATAATTACAGTTTACAGACATTTAAATGATGAATACGTATATTTGCACTCAACAACGCCCCCAAATCAGTTTTACATAGATTTTTTTATTCCATTTATTCAGTAATAATAATTTTGTAAAAATTGTCATTGTTGAAAACCATGTCTTTCATATCCATTCAACTTTTTAAGGTACAATTTAGCCAATTTCTGTGGAATTCGAGCAAAATCGTACATTATTTCTGTAGGTCGGATAAATGCTTCAAATCGATTTAATAAAATGCCTCATTTATCGAGTTAAAATATCAAGAAAAGATAATGATGAAAAATGTTTACTGTGCATTTCTTATCACCGTAACATTGTTTATAATTCCCGACTTAAATGTATAGTTTCCATAATTTAAATAAAACTTATATTTGTTTCGATGCACACTGTTATTAATTTTGGTTGCGATATTGTAAGATATATCAATCTGTTACACCTCTGTTATTCTAAATGAGTGAACGAGGGAGTTGCCCATTGTAGCCATTTAATTCTTTATATAGCTTTTTGGCATTCTTTATTTTTGCTTTGTAAGAGAAGATTCTATAGATATAATTCTAATCGGGTTCATTTAATCAGTGACAAGAATGTTGGAATTTCATTTCATTAGGCCTTTTTTTAACTTTTAACTAAGTGTTTTTTGAGAAAGTGTCTTTTTTTAGAACCATTAAATATTAATAACCATTACCTGATGTATACATATAGATATGTAGGAATCGTTAAACAAAAATAAAAACCGAATAGTGACATAAAAAACTATATGTTGGATTAGTATTTGTTATATTCAATATTGATGACTAAATTTTGCAAAAAAATATAAGTTTTTTTTTAAAAAAATGATAATAATAACTTTGGTAATAGCATTACCAAAGAGCACCTTCCCACCCGAAGGTATACGGTGGAGAACGTCGTCGGACTGTAATCATGGAGGGAACCCAGGCTCAGCACTTGGCCAGGGCGTGGGAGTAGAGCTCTTGTGGACTGTCCAAACCGAAGGGGCAAAAGGGGTTCTGTTGGGACTCACTGTGGCTGGTAGAGGGCCTGATGGCCTTAATTGAGAAAGATACAGCACAAAACATATGTACAAGGAAGGAGGAGATGGAGGTTAGTCAGTGAGCTGAAGGAGGAGTTCAGCCTGCAGAATTTCCTTGGCACCTTTCATGAATTCTTTAAGAGGGAGGAGCTACTTGATGTGTAGTTGGTGGAAGTTCTTGGGAAAGGTTTTTTCCCGAAGGTTGGAGTAGCGGCTACAGTGGAAGAGAAGGTGCTCCGGATCATGTACATCGCCGTCATGTGGACAGACATCTGATTGCCCATGGAATCTGCTGCGATAGGTGCCGAAGATTCCATGCCCGGTTAGAAGCTGGTTTAGGAAGAAATCCCCTTGTAGTCTTTTCCGTGAAACTTTCGGGAAGAGTTCAAAGAGTCTCCTGGATTTGTTGGAGGTCTCCCATCTGTGCTGCCACATAGAAGTCTCGTGCTCGATGGTAAGTGTCCGGAACTGCTGTTTGCTGAGTTTAACAGTGATGTCAATGTTGTCTAATTGGGTGGCCTGCTTCGCTGCAACGTCTGCTGCTTCATTTTGGGTGATACCAATATGAGCCTTGACCCAGTGCAAGGCGAATTGTCTCTCTCGTCCTTTGCAGATCTCGACAATCTCTTGTATTGTATCACTTGAGTCTTGCCTTCCAGCCAACGCCAAGAGTACTGACCTAGAGTCTGTGTGGATGTGGCATTTCTGGTAATCTTGGGAGATCGCGTGCTTGATGGTTAGCAGGGTTGCGGTTGCTTCTGCCTCAAACACTGAAGCCGTGTTATTAAGTCGGTAATAATATAATAATAATAATAATATAATACTGTACCTAAATGCAATGAGTGCATTTATTTTCATTTGCACTGAAATGTAAGGACGCGAATTGAATCTCATGAAAATGAATGCTCATCCGATTTTAATCTTCTCTCCAAATTTGAGAAATATTCACGTGGAGTTTATTCTGAGCAGAATCGAGCGCCTTGAACAATATCTGATTTTATATTGGGGGATAAAAAGGACAAAAATTAAAAAAGGTTTTAACATTTCAATTCATAATTTTATAAGTTTGGATGTTTCAAAATGTCTTACCATAAATTCTTTGCAGATTCAATTTTTACCTGTTTCCAACTAACGAAGGAAACAAAGCTATTGCCATCTGTAACCTCACGAAGCTTTTTTTTTTTTCTCGTCCAAAAGATTTTACGCATTCATTTGGATTCCTCTCTTTGATATCGGCGGAATACCATCAAGAATGTACCCTACTTACAAATAAAATCTCACTTGAAGGGGTTCTGTCTGATAATATTTCTTTTCACTCATTTCCAATGTACACATTTAAATAATATCTTTATTTGTCAAATGTACAGAATATTTACCAAAGTATATGAACTTGAATAAAATTAAGATATTTTAATCCAAAAAATATCATTCATTGATAAAAAGTTTAAATGCAAAATATTCAGTGTATATATAGATTTGAATAAAGAAATTTAATTTAGAAAAAATCTTTGATAAGTAAAAACATTTACATTGAGAATATTCAGGATAATATATCCAAACTGATTAATTTAAGCAAGTTTAATTAAAAAATTATATTTCATCATGAAACTCTTATTTACAGAAATATTCAACATAATATCTAATGAAGTTTAATTTAAAAATAACTTTTTATCATTAAAAACATTTGCTTACAGAATGTTAATCGTAATATCTGAACTTGAATAAATTCCACGCGTTAAATTCCTAAATTACATCATTCATCATTAAAACTTTTGTTTACAGAATATTCATCATAATATCTAAACTTGAATAATTTAAGCAAGTTTAATTTGCTAAATCTGAATACAGTTGGAATAGAAAATTTTCTTTTGGTTAATTTAAAACGCAGTTTTCAATAGCATGAAACTGTTGAAAATAATAAAATTATTGAAAATAACAGTAAAATACCCTTAAAACTTTTAATTTTATAACTCAATATTTCACTTAAAATATTTTTAGTTTTAAGTAACAAATAAACAAACTTTTGAGTTAAAAACTAATGCAGAATTCACGAAAAATATATTTTATACAATAATTTAGATTTATTTTAAATACAAAAAATTTCAGTATCAAACCAACACAAAAAGTTTTCTTGATAATAGAGGATTCATCAGTGCGAAAGAAAAATATTTTCTGCATGCATAAAGTTGACAGATACTTTTATTAATCTGTAAAAACAACTAGATACGTTGATCCAACAATTCATTTTTATGGACCCTAAAAAGTTTTTTATATAATACCATCATTATTCTCTCAGCTAATTTCTCTTACTGAATAATTTAATCTTCTTTAAGCTTGTCACAGAAAATGTTTTGCCAAAGAAACAGCTTGGAATACCTTCGTAATGCGTTTCCATTTACTTTCCAGGTACATTCAATTTAACTTTCACCAATAGTATTTTTCAATTTAAGGAAAAATACTTTAAAAGATTTCTTTTGAAGATTTTACGGTATTTTTTGATATAAGGTAATAAGATATATACCTTTTTAAAAGGCATATACCTTATAGAAAGCAAAATATTTCTTAAATAAAGATTTAATGAACATAATGTTGTTCAGACATGAAAAATAAAATCTTATATAGTATTCAGCATAAAAGTTTATTTATTTTCTTAAGTATATATGTTCACATAGAATATAATTTTTAATGGTTTAAAAGATAAGTTTGCTTTGTATATTACTAGCTAAAAAATTAATTCATTTTTTTATTGCAGAACAGTTACTAATTTATATTCTATTTAATATTCACAGGTAAATTATTATATATAATGTATGATTTACCAAAAAAATTAACTGTTAATTTCTAAATAGTTAATTTTTTAAAACTAATTTTTTATTAATAGAAACATTTTTTACAATGAATTCTTGAAAATAAAAAAATGTTTTTATTTTAGTTACGTAAATGAATGCAAAATGCTTAAAGTATAGTTATTATTGATTAAATACATGGTTATCATACTATTAATTTACATATTAGATTTCTTAAATGTAACTTGGTTCTTATGTATAATTCTGTGGATTATTCTCGTGAAAAAACAAAGTCACCATTTGTTGAGAAAAAAATGTCCTCGTTTTATTAAAGTTAATGAATGCGATGCATTTGAAGTTTTTTTATTAAAACAATAATTATTTATTAAAACAATAATTATCCTAGTTTCACTTAAACATTAAATTTCTTAAATGTAGCTTGGTACTCTTGCTTTATCCATTTGATTATTCTGTGGACGAGAAAAAAATCCTCAATTGTTGCAATTCAGTAATCTGAACTATCTCATAAGCAAGCTAATTTTAAATTAATGCTTACGAGTTTCGGGATTATTCCAATATATATATATATATATATATATATATATATATATATATATATATATATATATATATATATATATATATATATATATATATATATATATATATATATATATATATATATATATATATATTCGTTTTAATGAAGATATAAAGGTATTTCTCGATTGCCAATTCAGAGACTTAAACACAAGCAAAATCGGGGTTGTAAATTTGGGCAAATTATCCGAAATTGATAGCCCTAATTTCAATCGATCGAAGGTTAATATGTTGGGTTAATATTCCAGTACTGGTATAAATTATTTGCGATGCTTTTTCCCTAAATTTTGAAAAAAATAATAATATGTCTAGTAGTAATCGGCGTGACATGAAGTAAAGCTAAGTTTTGCCATCAAACTGCATATTTAATTGAAATTTTTTTTAATTATTAGTAAATTAGTAAAAATAAAAATACTATCTATAAGCATCATTTTTTAAAATATAGATTATTATTGCCAAACAAAAAATTTGTGTCATAGTTATTTAACTGTGATAACCTGTCACTTCCATTTATAAAAATTAAGTTGGCGATATTGAATAAAATGTTTGATAATTTTTTTTATTTTGAATCAAAATTTGTGACATTTTGGTAAATTATAACGATTTTAGAAAAATCGTAATCAATGGCCTCAGATATGCATATCATGCACGATTATGTGAATCAGTTTCCAAGTAAACAACGTCACTACATAATTTTGTTGTTAATGGAGAGTTGTTGAACATAATTTATTTTTTAAAGTTGTTGTTCATTCAAACTTTTGTCATGAATCAATATAAATTTAATATAAAATTTCCGTGACAATAGTTTCAATTTTCATTGTACCACCTGTTCAGAAAAGCATTGATATTTCAGTGGAACAATCTTGCCGAAACAAATATTATTGGAAAATATTATATTACAAAAGTAAGATAAAAATAAAGCTATTAAAACTGCATCCACTTTTAATACAGCTGGTTTTATTAATTTCATTTTAGTAGCTAGAGATCTGTACGAATTAATTTTACAGATATTTTTTACTGTTATACTTTCTACTTGTTTTCATAGTATACAGAAATCATACCATGAAAGTCAGATAAGATAATTGTTAAGTGATTGGTAAACTAACTTGTATGACAGCTGCTGCTATTCTATTGATACAAATGGCCATAAAATTTATTTAAAATCAGTCTTCATTGTGCAATACAAAGGTTTCTAAGCGAATAATAAAATTTTTCATCTAGCGCCAAGATCTTTTGATATGAAACAAATTTAAAAAAAAAGGTGGATCTATTTTAAGCAATTTCCAGCAATATTCAAATATTTACTTCTATTAATATTGTTATGAATATTAATAAATCTACTGTGAAAAGTATTACATTAAAATGATTCTCTATGGCATGGATACTGTACGATGTCAAGCTGGAAGCTTAAAAGGGCTGAACATTATTTTATTCACTACATCAGCAGAACACTGAAAGGAGTGCAAACACGAGCAGGAAAGAAATATTCTCTCTCGCAAGCATTCTCTGGAGATCCATGGAAATTTAAATTGTTACCTTACTGCAATAAATAAGCATACTGCAAAAATGAGCAGAAATAATTCTTTACAAGAGGGGTCAATGAGGACTCTTTCTCTTGGGGGAGATTAAAAGTATTTATTCAATTGATCTTCTTCTTCTTCTTAGAATTGGGTTTGTATGTCATTGGGCACCTCTGCTTTTATCAGCATTTTGTACCATTAACTCCAAACCCAATGTTTCCTAGTTCCAGCTGCTCGGGTCATCCACTTTATTAATAAAGTCCGATAACCCTTTAATGGAGTCAAGATGTAACTCTCTAGTATGGATGATGCCTAAAGAGGTTAATCTAGGGAGGGCAAGAGCCTCGCATTCATAAATGATATGCTCTGCCGTTTCCTCTTGCGTATGACATTTCCAGCAGATAGGGTCTTGCTGAAATAGTCCCATCTGGTCAGAGAGTCAGTCATACTAGGGATAGCTTCCTGACTTTCACCAGAAGATGGTTTGGAGGTCATTTCTACCTCAAGTGAAGGATTCATTACTGCCCCTTTAAAAGACAGCCTCTGAGTTCACTTGTCTTTTTCAGCAAGGTCAACTTCAGAGGCATCACCTGTAGATGCAGAAAGGATTGTTATTCCTTGTGTCTTTTCAGCCACAAGATAACAATTTATAAGCTCAGGTAATATAAGTCCACCCAGCATTGCCTGAGATACTGGGCAAGGCAAATTACTCTAGAAGTTTGCCAGGCAACTAGAGGCTCCGTTAAGACACCAATACCGCGGTGCCAATTAGCCCTAGGCACGGATCGCATAACACCAGGGTTTACGGGAGCTGGTTCGCGGCCTCTGATTCTATATTCAAGGCTATCCTGTCATTCCTACAGGACGTTCGGTGATCCACCGCCTACCGACGCGCCTGGTAGCTGCTCAGGCCCCAGGTATTCAATTGATTGTCAGTGCTTGATTAATTTGCAAAACAGTACAAAAATTATAAATTCATAAACCAGTTTTTATAATTTTTGTTCATATTCTAGTCTAGTAGTAATCTTTAAGCGCTTTATGTGCAATGATTATGTTGTCAACTATATAAAGGAAAATGTGAGGAAGCTCTCTTAAAAAGAATTTACGCATTAAAAGGTTCAAAAACCATTACACTATTTCTTGAGAGTTATTTTTTCAATATCACAATAAAGAAAGATTATTGTAATAAGTTTTTCTCATTATTTATCAGCCTCGCGGTAATTATTTGACCTAATAACATACACTTAAGTAAGAATTTTAGATTTACTAGTTATTTGTGAAATATAAACAGGAGAAAATAATTAAATCTTCAAAATGTTTTTTAGACATGTGAAACTCTATGTCTACAGTCCATTAAATGTATGCATTGCATATTAAAACTAAATTAATATAGAAAAAATTTATGTAGTATTATATTTCCCTTTTCTATTTTGCTAGATTTTTATATGTGTTAAAAATTTATCTATATTAATCACAAAGTGGTCGTTACTTTTGTTCCAGTTGTTATCATTATTACGTCGCTTTATTATAATTCTCGGTAAAAATATATTTGAGGGTGCCCCTTTGAGGGAGATTGGTGATTTTTGTTTGACGCCAATCATGGCGGCCAAAACACAATGAAATTTCGAAAATAATGCAGTAAGCACATAAAAAAAAAGAAAATGTACTGACTTTATTTTTCTGGAATATCCTCACTTTCAGGTACACAGAATTCTCTAATAGCACCTGCAGATATTGCTTAAATTTATCCTGAGAAGAAAATCAATCAGAACCGTGAATGGATTTCAGAATAACGTTTAGGGTTACCATAAATAGAGCAACATCGCCCAGCTTGGCGATAAACTTGGCGAGAATTCAAGGGGCACCCTCAAGTATAGTCTAACCTAATTCTCATTGTTTAAAATATCCATGATGTCAGATTACGTAACATCAACGTCACGCATAATTATTTACGACATCGTACTGAGACAGCGTTTTAAATACGACTCGTAGATGGATTTGATCCTTGCCTTCAAATTGCGTTATTCAACAAGGCGAAATACACCATCGAATGCCTGAGAATATTGTTGAATTTTATTAATAAAACGATTTCTTATATGAAGACCAAAGCATCGCTTTGGGAAGCTGCGTTTTCCATTGATTCAACTCATTAACAGCTTGACAATAGAACAGAAGAAAGAGCAAAATGAAAAAGACGAGATAAAACATCCACTTATGGTTAGCTTAAATCGGTTAAGACGATTTAAATTTAAAAAAATTTCATTAAATTATACTATTCTAAATTAATAATTCAATGCATTCCTCTCGAGTAGAAAAAAAAAACAGCTGGAGATGGAAAACGTGGCTGTTGTTTATATATTTTAATACGTTCCAGAGCAGACGTTTCGAGGTCCACGAAAATGGAATGCATAAATAGAAATGTTATCTACCACAAGTCTATACTCGTATATGCAATTCTAGTTTATTTTTCTCTTCATTTAAGTATGCTAACGATAAATACTAATTCACATCGAGGATTATTTTGCGCATTTCTCAAGATGAATCGTAATTCACGCAACTTCCCCTAGAAAGTAAGCAGACAATTTCGTCCACGAGAATCCGATGATGTCATATGCAAATGTCTAATTGCAATATTTGTTAACAATCTCTTTCAAATCCTATGATTAATGACTAGCTCACACCAACATTAAAATTATATCATACTTGTCTGTTAATTATTTATATATTTTAATTTTTGGAAAATAATCACACATTTTGTCCCTCTGATGCAGCTGTTTGTGGTTTCTCAAAACTCATTTTTCCCTAGAAACCCAAGAAATCAGGCTTTAATATGGCAATCGTGAGTCCAAATCTCTGTTCAATCAAGTAAATGAATTCAGTGGTCGGAGCTGTTACTAAAATTTCAGAGTTTCAAACGAACAGACAGACATTAATGACAATTACATAATTTTGACATAATTGAATGCTATGTTCATTTCTATTGTATAAAACATCTGTTTTCAATATTTTACACGAATGTTATAAACTTAAATGACATAGAATAATAAAACTGCCTTGGAAAAACAAGTCTACAGAAGATAGTTTATATCTAATACTTGAGAGAGATGCATTTTTTAGGTACTTGAATTTTCGCATTTATGAATCTGTTCTCATCTTTAAGGATTTGTTTACATTTTTCAATAATTTTTAATTATAAAACATTTTAATAATTTTGCTTGAAACTTATTTGCACGAAGCCATCAAAAAGTTAAATAGCTTTACACTTAAATGAGATTAAATAATTCGTTTCCCGCCGACCGATGGTTGAGTGGTTATTGTTACTGACTCCTAGGCAGTTAGTCCTGGGTTCGAATCCGGCATAGATGTTTCGTTTTCTCTGTGTCCATTCTCCTGAGATGATATATGAATGTGACCCACTCCATAGACGGGTTTGTGGTGGTCTGTCGTGGATAATGCCTCCCTGACTGGGCTCGCAGGTGACCACCGGGTAACGAAGAATGAGTAACTGTTTCCTGTCTTGTCGAGGGGAAGGGTCAGTCACTCAGTGCCCACCGTTATCAAAAAAAAAAAATTAGTTTCTTTTATGTGTGTGGATTGAAAATTCCCTCAGTAAATACGTCACGCAAAATCAGTTGAACTAAATCTAAATTTATTTCAGGTTTATTTAAATTATGGAATTAAATTTAATAACTGCACACACATCAGTACATAACATAGAGTTAATAAAACTGAATTCTGAAGAAAGAGCATGGCGGTAAGTTAAATGCAATAGATGGAGCTCATAATCTTTTTCTATGAAACAAAGCGCCAATAATTTTATGTTGTTGACTAAATAATTTTAAATCGTAGTTAAATATTCAAGCATGTCAAAAATTTGCTTCCGCAAATATTTAATCACAAATTTTGCGTTAATAAGAATTTTTTATTTTAACATCTCTTGACAAATTATAAATTGGTTTGATAATTTTTTTACACGTATTTCTTCATTTTAAGAAACAAGAATTAATCATTATTTTCAATTATTTTTTAAATGCGTTATTTAATATAAACAATTTTCTAAAAATAAAATTAATTATAAAAACAATAATCCTTTACTATCAAAAATTTTTTCTATTTTTTTTAGCAAAACTCGTTTTATTCATTTATTTTTTATAAGAAACACATTATTTAAAACTTCATCATTTCTTATTGAAAATTATTTAAATACATTTTTTAGCGTAAACATCTTTGTAAAGATTAAATAAATTGGTTAAAATAAAAGAAACTTTTTGTCATTAAAAGTGAGATCTCTTACTGTTTTATGGAAAAACTTATTTTATTTATTTCGCTTAATAAGAAAAGCATTATAAAATGTTGCGTTTCATACTAAACGAAAAAATTTTTCTTAAAAAATTTTCAGTTTGCATTAAGTAATTCAAGATAATGTTTACAAGGCAATATCACAACTATTTCTTTGGTTGATTTAAATTTAAGAAAAATAATACACTCAAATATGTTTTGTGCAGCAAAATTACAAAAAAGAAAGTGCCCAAGACTTGAGGAGTGCAATTATTAGAAAAGTTTTCGCACGTATTTATTTTGTCTGGTGAAATCAAAGTGTTTCACGTAGAAAATAATAGCTCAGCACCTTTTAGGAAACAAGGTGCACTCAGAACCGGAAAAGCCAAGCAGAAAAGCGAAAGTAACGGAAAAATCAGTTAAATGAAACAGAAGTTAATATAGTAAAGAAAGCAAAAAAGCTAAATTTATGAAAATGAAGCAAAAATATTTCAAATGAAAGATAAATGAATATAGTGAAGAAAATTTTATAGACCAGTACCGAACTAGGAACTTGAAAACACCGGATATGTAAAAGTAGTTTCTAATGGGTAACAATGCACCCGTAATGTATGGGAGGCGCAATTGTTTATATGTGAATAAATACATATGAAAATTCTAAAAAGCTGAATGGCCGATCAAATTATTTAATTTTTGTATAGATAATTTCCTCAGTTATGTTACATTTTGACTAAAATTTTCATGACTACGCAAAAATATTCAAACTAAACAAACTATTCTAAATTTTCAAACTACACAAAAATATTGCACAAATAAAATATCGCTCGAAAACAGGCTATGAGTGTAAACTTTGAAATTTATTTCCAAACCAAGTAAATGATTAATAATAATTAATGAAGCAAAAGGACTTACCCGTTTTCGTTGTTTTCAAAGACAAGTATTCCTTCGACGTGTTTATAATCTCTTCCATGCTTGGCACTTCCTTCCAGTGTCCTGAACGGGATGATAACCCTTCCTCTGGCACCGCTGTAGCGCGCCACTCTCAGCCGAAACTCTCCAACTGACTCAGGGACTTCCTGAGCCACGTCTTGGAAGCCAAACACACCGCTGTGGTCGTCATCCAGAATCATAACTGTAGCGATACAGGGGGTGGTCAGCTCCAGGGGTAGTCTCGGAGGACCGAGCTGACCAGGTGAGCCATTCATGGCCCTCATCGGAATGGCATCTGGTTGGTTCAGATACCTCGGGTTGCTCAGTCGAACGTAGAAGTGCTCATCCTCTTCGAATATGTCGTCGTCGATGACTGTGATAAAGATTTGCTGCTGTGCTTCCCCAGGGCGAAAAATAATCGTTCCAGCCAGAGGTTCGTAGTCTGAACCCGCCTCCGCAGTCCCGTCTTCCGTCTCGAAGTCGACGCACACCGAGTGGGAGACGTCCCCCGACCGGACGACGGTGACCGCGAACTGACCCACGCTCTCCATGACTGTGTAATGCGCTGGGTTAAAATATATACGGCAGACGTCATCCTTTATGGTCTCTTTGGACTCTTCTTTCTCAGCTTCCGGCTTCTCCAGCTTCTTC
The DNA here is from genome assembly GCA_037975125.1 of Latrodectus hesperus. Lineage (NCBI taxonomy): Eukaryota > Metazoa > Arthropoda > Arachnida > Araneae > Theridiidae > Latrodectus > Latrodectus hesperus. The sequence goes on from CM075853.1 coordinate 88,322,810, forward strand.
TTCAGCAGATTTCCTCCACCCGTCAGCTTCTTGGTCGCTTGAAGGCGGTAGAACGCTCTGCTCTTGGGACCTTTCTCTAAAATCTCTTCTCTGGCCATCAGTTCCAACTCTTCCATCGATTTCTCAGGATTCTTGCGCCGGAGCTCCCTTAGCAGCTGGATGTATTCCCTCCTGTGCTCTTCAAACTCCTTGACTTCCTCGTTCTCTTCCTCTTCGAAAACCTTGAGGCCGTTGCTGACGGTAGTTTTGACGCCTTGAGTTCCCATCTCAACGGCGTCAGTCGATTCTCCACCCTCTCCTCCTACAATAACCCCTCTCTTGTTCATCCTGTACTTTTTAGAGAGGTACTTGTAGATGAGAAGCCTCCGATCCGCTATGTAAGCGGTCAGGACAGTCGTCGGAAAGAAGAGGAAGGTTACTATACCTTCCCACACCTCAATAACCCCATAGGAAGACCATGTTAAGATGAGGTACAGCCATATATAAGCGAAAACGCTCCACGTCATCGTCACGAAGAACACTCTGAGATGCTTGATTTTCCTGTGGTCGTGACTTGGAATAGACCAGACACAAATGGCGATGATGACAAACATGTTGAAAGCCGCGCTGCCCACAATCGTGCCTGGGCCTAGATCCCCCGCTTGGAACCCCTGACCGGTGACTTCGATGACGGACAGCAGGATCTCCGGAGCCGAAGACCCCAGGGCCATGAGTGTGAGGTTTGACACTGTTTCGTTCCAAATACGCACGCTTATTGTCTGCGTCTCGCCGTTTGGCTTCTTTATAACCACCTCCTTTTCTTTCGAAGTTATGACTTCTATAGCAGCCATAAACCGATCAGCTATAATAGAAACACCGACGAAAATGTACACCAAGGCAATGAAGTAAATTATACCTCTGGCGACGACGTCTCCTTTACTCAGGTTCGTGGTTGGGGTCCACTTGGGCAAAATCAATCCGTCTTTACACTGGGAGTAGTTCGAAGCTTCAACCGCATGAGTGATGCTGACTGTGAGAATTGTTATACAAATTAACGATGCAGCCATAGTTAAATTATTGACATCAACTGTTAATTTAGGTCAAGAGATTTTGAAAATTTAGCATAATATATTTTCAATTTTCAATCTGTCGTAAATAATTAACAATAAATTTAACAAGTATTTTAGTGCGAGAAAGAAATTCATTCTTTCAAAATTTAATATGTACTAGTGAAGAAAGATTATCTATTTTTATAGGTAAATTTAGATTACTTTAAATTGTCAAAATTGAGAATGTTAATCATTATATTAGGAACACTTTCTAAAAATTATGTGAATTAAAAAAGTGAGGTTTTCAAATTTTATGTAAAAAAAAATACCAAATCAAGTACCTAAAAAATAAATATCACCAATTAAATAATGAATAGTAAATTCACCAAAATTTCTTTTAGAAAATTTTAATTTTTTAAAGAGTGTTTTCTTAATATCCATTAAAATGAAAATTAGATTAAAATTTTTCTCAATTTCAGAAATGAAGTTATAAAAATAACTAAAAATACAACTTATTTCATAGAAATAACCCAATTAAAAATATATTTTTACAAAATAATTCCTTCGAAAAAATATTTGCTTTTAAAAGAATTACTCTAATCAAAGTTTTAATTACTTTAATTTATAATTATGCATGATTCATTCATTTTCAAATTGAAATTTGCAGTAAGACGAATTTCTTAAAAAATATGTCATTAAAGTTTGACGTAAATGATTTCTGATTTGGTAAATTTCATTTACATGCTCTCTTTTATTCTTGACTTTAAAATTTTTTTCATATAATCCTAATTAGTAAATTGTTATTGGAATGTTTGTTCAGAAAAAACATTCCTTTTAAATTTTCTCAAATAAAACTCGTGCTAGTTAGCGTGAATGAAACATTGCTTAAAAGTATTTCACGGAGAAATGATTTGGCTGAGCTAATGATGGAAAGAACGTTTCTTATGACAGTAGAAGGTGTGTGGCCCCTCTCTTCATGCAGAAGACCTCCTTCCTCTTCTTTTCTTATAATGGATAAATCAACAAGTGGTCTGAAAAGGAAAACAATAGCACGGTGTTAAATTAGAACAACATAATAATTACAAATAATATTCAATAAAATACTTCATTGCAATGAATCAATGTTTTAACTATACCTTCAATTTAAATCTAGATATAAAGTTACAGAATGCAGCATAAATTTACTAGATTCTAAATACACTGGTCTCTAAAAGTTACGAAACATTCGTTTCTGTAAACTAAACTTGCAAATAAATGAATGCAGAAACACCATGTTTTCATGATATGTACAAAAACAAGTATGCACTGATTGCATCATAAAAGTTTACATAACAAAAATGCATGAATGATTTGCAACAAAAAACGCAATTTCGCTGGAAAAGTTTATTTTTGGAAGAAAATAATTTCAGTTAAAAAAATGTTGTTCCTTTAATTTTTAAGGCAATCAAGATACAGACTCCAATATAAATTGTCTAAATATTAAATAAGATGTAATTAAGTTATAGATTTTAATATATATTGACTTAGTCCAAGACATAATGAAAAAATAATGAGTTATTAATAAAAGCATTCATTAAATTTATTCACAAAAGAATTCATAAAATTTATCGATAATAAGTAAAATGGTGTTTAACAACATTAGATCAAGAGTCATTTTTGCACCATTCATTTTAAAAATAATTCTCAAACAATAGTAAACAATTTTATACACAGAATACCATATGGCGGCTGATTTGAAATGTTTGTAATTCAACTTCAATGGATACATGAAGAAAATTTACATAAAAATGGAAATACAAACATCATGAAGATCTCTTCGTCGATTATTTCTATACTTCCACCATTATGAAACCGGTCCCCTACTTGTTTAGGGCGTCGTTCAGAAGGTTAGAATCAGTTTGAATGCCAAAGATCCAACCTGTTCATTAAATGCGGCATTTAAAATAGGTCGCAATATCCTTCAATTGAAACGATGCATCTAAGTCAGGTATTAGGAGTCTTGCTATAAACTTGCTGATTCGCTCCTCGCAGCTTCCATCTCACTGGTAGGCAGGCAGCAAACTTGTCACCGTCTCCCGGACACCAGCTGTCCACAAGCCATCCACGAAATGACGTCACGTACGACCAAATGGAGGCGGAGCTATCCACCAAACGGAATATTCAGCATGTTTCATTTTTTTCCTCCACAACCGAGCGACAAGTGTATGTTTACATGATCAGCGCTGTTTGTATAAGAACATGAAATTCAAATTTTCTGTAGAAATTGAAGAATTTATTATTGAATATTTTAAAAGTAAGTTAAATTTAATTAGTCATATGTTTTAGAATTTTATTTTTTGTTTTATAATATATATTTATTTATTTGATTATACATATTTCAATTGATAACAGGTACTTGTGGGACCTATGTGATGATAATCATTTTAATAAAAATAAAAAAAAAAATCAACGATATAAAGGTCTCAATTGAATAATTAGTAATAATTTCAAAAAACAATTCTCTGATAAATTTTCACAAGATTTTAATAAAAACTATTTTTATTTTATTTAAATCTTCCTCATTAAAATTGCTTTTTAAAATTATAAAAATATTTTGAATATTTTTAGTTTTAAATAAAAATTAACTAAATAAAGCGTTTTTAATTTAAACTGCTATTAAAAAACTGCAGAAACTTTAATTAGAGTACTATTGTTAAATTCATTATTACTTTTATGAATGCATTAAATACATAAACTTTAATATGATAAATAAATTTATTTGCATTTTTTATTTAAATATCATGAAACAGATTCTGAAATTAAATGTAATTATTTATTAAATTAGGATTTTTAATATAATACAAATGCATAAGTATTAGTAGCAAAAAAAATTATTATAAAATGATTTCACAATTTAGTTTATTATTCATAGTTTAAGAATGCATTTCAAAGAAATATTGTTAATTTTATTTTAAATAAGTTGCATCGGCAATTGAAATAAGCTTTATGTTATTTAAATTTTGTTCCCTTTTTTTCCTCTTTCAAACATATTTCAGCAATAAAATTTGCTGTTGATATTAAAATCACAGCATCACATGCAATATTTCTTGGCGTTTTGGCCATGATTATTTTTTTCGAACATGAAAATATTAATAAATACGCAATACAATAATAATGAAAGTTAAACTGTAAATAAACTTTCATTGGTCAATATTTGGAGTGACGTCATTAATGATGTGATTGTTTCGTGTTTGGCTGGTATATCAGAGACCAAGGATCCACAAAACAGACACCATCCACAAGCAACGCGGTGTACAGGTTTGCTGCATGCCGTAGAGCCCAACTCTAGGTTAGGTAAAAAGAAGTATAATATCTGCTGTTGTCGCTTATCCCTTCTATGCACACACACACTTTCACCAGATTTTCGCCAGCATCTTTTACACAGAAGCAACGGGGGCTCAGAAGGATATTCCAAGGCTCACTCATAAATTATTTACATAATAGCGCAAATGTTATTACTGAAAATAGATTTTTAACAACATTTTTGTTCCCTCTCTGAACCAAGTAAATATTTTGAAACAATTATGAGCACACTGCATGACAGTGAAAATGAGAAACCCATAATTGGAAAAGTAAGTAAATTGTAGGACAGATGCAGTGTAGCGAGTGATCCAAATTGAGAGGGCAGATAAAGCAATATCTGCTGTTGTCGCTTATCATCTCCTGGTTGACAGCGACATCAAAACAGGCTCATGAGCCCGAATGCCCTCCAACAATGGAGCACAGCCTCAACTTACGACAAAAGGGCTTAAAATGGAGCTTCATGAGGTTATGAACCTAGAGGCACCAACATCTGCGATAACTGCAAGAATTGCATTTCAACCATTACAAACTCCTTGTAAATCTCTTTCTTTATTCTAAACGAAATCTGAGAATGGCCTGATTCCGAAGATCGAGTCACTTCCAGCAGACATTTAAACACATGCAATCACACATCATGTCAGAGAATTTTAACGCACCAGCAATTGGGATGCTTATAATTGTGTGGTGTATAATTATGAGGTAATATTATATTAAGGTGTTATCAAATAATTGTTAATATAAGCATTATGTTTTATGGAACCATCCGAATATATTTCCTGCAGTACTGTTAGTTAGTTTTTAACATTATTTAAAAAGATCGCAAAGAAATCAGATTTTGTTTAGAATTACACTCATAATAAATATACGATGATATATAATTTATATATAAATCAATAGCAATATTCTCCTCATGACATTTACGTTCTAATTTTTCTACTGGCTGTCAAATCACATCGTATGACTACGAAAAATGTGTGATGAATTCATCGAAAAATAAATCAACTCTGTACACAATTAAAAAAAATTCCTATTAATTTTCATTTGATTGCCAAATATGCGGACATTAAACTCTTTTGGATGAATTATTATCTGGGTGGTATAGAGAAGACGATCAAAAAGCTCACGAACTTGCTGAACAAGGATAGATTACAGTTTAAACCACAAACTTGGACAACAAAATATATTATAAAAGGAAAGTTTATATACTTTCTGAAGCATTCGTAATGAATCTTGATTTCAACAGAATATAGTCCCTTCCTGTAATTTCAAAATAGTTTAACTGTTCCTTCTAGTACTTAGTGATTACAAATATCAAAAGAATTCAAGTAGTATATTTAACATATTTTATCTATTGTCTGATTCACGTACAGTTTATTTCGTATTGGTAATGCTTACGTTTATATTGTTTAGAATAGTGAACTAAACTGAAGACCGAATTTGTGTTCCTATTGTTTGTTCCGAAATTAACATGCTATTATCACTTATTATTGATGCATATCAATTAATCTGTTACATAATAAAACTTTAATATACCAATTTATAAATACCTAAAAGATATTATTAAAGGGATTTTAAGAGCCATTTTATAATCTCCAATATTTAAATAAAAAATATTTCATATAATCATATAGAAAATGTAAAAGACACGTTTTTCTATACATTTTGACAAGTATAATACAGTAAAAATCATCATAAAATTAGGAATTTGCATTTTCTTCACTAACTTTTCTGCCTAAAACGAGCAATCCTTCTAAAAGACTGGAATTTATTCTCTTCTCTATTTAATTTACCACTTCAGCGATTTGTTGTTGCACTTGTTGTAGTTTCATTTGCATCTATCAAAATAATGAATTTCTCTTTCAAGGATTGGTTGAGTTTTAAGAAAATGCCTTTGAATAGAATCCTGATGTTTTTTAAAAGTGTAAAGGTATTTTATGAAGTTGTGTGTGTGTTTTATTCAGAAGTACGCTCACACACTACGCAAATCCAGCGATACGATTCGTGTTGCAAGTTAAAGCAGAATGATCAGTCGCTGTTGCAAAATCGTATGGTCTTCGTGAATGGTCGGTCCGCTCGATTTTTGGGCTGTGGAAGTATTTGCGTGCACGTTCTTCCCCTTCAACAGCGGCTGCACACATTTCCGTTGAGTTGCATGTGATTCATTTCAGTGCGTCATGTACTACTGTAGTAAGTACTGTGAGTCACTTGAGCAATGTCGTAAAGTAATGAAAAAGTAACGAAGTTATAATGAAGTAGTAATGAAGAAGTGATAACAAGCATTTAACTGTCATGCTAAATGCTTGTCATTGCAAAAATAAATGAACTGACACGTGTTCATAGAGTTTCAGGTCATCATGCACTCTTTAGGTAAGTTTTCTCACAGTGCGAATTCATCAATTGTAATATCCACTTGCCGAAATGTCTGAGATCAAACCGCTGTCGGAGCACCCAATAGTAACGCGATTCTAAGTTCATACAATAATTTACAAGCTCATTACTATAATTTACAAGATCTGACAACTGATTACATTTTTAAAATAAACTATTAAGATAAAACGGAAACTCAAATTGCTTATCAATATATAACTACTTTATAACGTTTTTAATATTATTACCAAGCTTGATTAATTCTAACTTAATTCATTTATTACGAATGGGTAATAGAGTTTTTTTTATATTATAAGGTTATAGTATATATTTTGCTCACATTTAAATTCGTTAAACGATGGGAAAGTAACCAGAAATAATTAAAGTGCAAATTGAGAGCATTGATTGCTTTGAAATATGAATTATTTGACAATAACACATGTACTTTCGTCTACTTTAATTTTTCTCTTATGGCTCTTATATTAAATATGTCCTTAGGATCCGAGAAGGCAGTGGACATTCTTGAAACTGTTGAAAGATGCCCAAATCCCATCTTATGTGCTTGATCAAGAATTCTGCACAGCTCATTGACAAGCGCAGAAGCGGAAATCCGGAACATGTCGCCCCTTGTTAAAGGCAGGGATGGAGTTGAGAAGCGGCAGGTCATAAATCGCCAGCGCCACTCCCTGTGGTGATGGAAAAGTGCACCAGATGAGAGTTCCCCAAGCATTGAAGAAATTGTAAATCTTCACCAATATCATTGTGACAACAACGCTAGAAGTCTTTCAAGTGATGAAATAATAAATCTTGTCGATGAAATGACGAGGCATTCAGATTTATAAACGGCTATCTTGGATTATAAGTTGAAGATATGCTTAGGAAAATTTAGGATTTGAGAAAATTCAAATTTTAAAAATTCCTTACTCTGATCTAAAATTGACTCACGTCTTTGTTTATTCCCACCCATTTGGCTGATTCCAACAAGCATTGGAGGTAAAAATTAGAAACAAAATTCCTCTGTAGACGATACTGTGTTTGCTCTTTAAATCCGCCAACTTTACAAATAAATTCATTTCACGAATTAAAATCCATAATAGTTTATTCGTATCAATACTTTTGTCAACATCAATATCGATCACTTTTAGAATAAGCTCCAATTAAGGATCAAGAACAATATAAACATTACATAGCTAGGTAAAATTATTTTTTCAATGAATAGATATGTTACTGAAAACCCTTTTATGCTGAAAATTATTGGAAATATCAAGTTTAGAACTTTACTTTTGAAAAGGCTGATAATAATGTAATATAGCGAAAACTTCGTCAGCTATGAGAGAAACAGATAATAATGTAAACGCAAATACTTTTTGTAAAATAATTAAAACTCATCCATTTTTATTTACAATTATTTTTAACTTCTGCAGATGATTAAGGATAATATTACAATACTGTTTTAAAAATTGAAATACTAAATTAGAAAATATAGAAAAAATAGAGCATTAATACGAACACATCATATTTTGATAACTACATCGTGAAACTGTAAGTTACACAATTATGATTGTGCTATCGATTTAATGTTATTCAAATATTATTCTTTAAGCAACATTTACAAAAAATTTCATAAATATTTTAAAAAATTACATTTTGAATTCAGTTTTTCATAAGAATAATCTCTCTAATAAAAACACATATTTCAGCATAAATAAATTCACGTCACGCATTACAACTGAAAATCCCATTTCTGAATGAGTATTGGTCAAAATGCGAGGGTCTTACCTTACTGTAAACAAAGAACTTACTCTGACGAATGCGGCTTTCAAAATGTAAAATACAATATTATTGCATATTGTTTTCTATTTAGTTAATCAATGTACGCATAGACGTATATAATAAAAACTGTGTTAATATTTAATTAAAATATTTCAATTAAGTGTTAAAATTCTCCTATTAGTATAAATTGGCAACACATGAATTTGAAATAAAAAGTTAGAACTTACTAATCTAATGAACTAATTGTTGCGTTTACTTTATAAACATCATTCTCAGAAATTCTGCAAGAATGTTTCGCATTGATCTAATTATATATAAAGCAAGAATGAAATTTGTTCGTCAAACTGGAAAAAAAATCTTAATGAAAACTGTTTTGAAAGAAGAGATTCCAGTATTTGCCTCCGAAAAAGTACGCATGAAATATTTTTTAAGATAACAGTTACAACTATTACAAAATGCCTGCCTACTTCAGTATGTAAATGCATGTGGAAAACGTATCACTGATATTAATTGCAAGCATGGAGCATTTTATAGATAACTGTTACGTTTATTTCATTATGCTACATATTTCTCATGTAAATTCAGATAGAAGAGAGTATCATTGATGATAATTGTACTCGCTGGAACATTTTAGGGATAAAACTTAAAAGTACTCCATTAGTCTAAAAATTCCTCATGTAAATTCAAATAGAAAATATTATCACAGCCTAGAGCTGAAATTATGGTGTGCATTTTAGAGATAACAGTTAGAAATATCCCATTATTTTACCCATATTATTGAATTTGAAAATATTTATACAAAAACTATTAGAGAATAATAATTTATTTAATTATATCGTTGTGTGTGCTTGAAATTGATTAAATATTAACAGATATATACTCTGCAAATAAAAAAAATCTTGCTCAATTCAGATATTTAAATTATGATAATTTCTAGATATATTGGATTTTATTATCATCAATTAATTTATAAACTTTAATTAAAATCTAGGAAAACATTTTGGGAAATATTACACTTGATCTTAAATGATCCTTTGAACTAACTTGTCAAATGATATTTTAAGAAGACATAAAACTTTTAATTAATTGGTACAAAGTTTTTTTTATTATTTGAACGTAATTGAAAATTTCGTCGGTCTGAAATTTTTATAAATAGAAGCTAAAAATATTTTTAAATTAAACACCATAGATATAACTTTTATTTATAATAAGTGATAGTTAAGTTTAATAATTGTAATATTTTATAACTTTATTAAATAAATAACTTTTTAATTTATTAAATAATTAACTTTTTAATTAATTAAATTTTTTAAATATATCTTTTCAAGGAATTTGGAGTACTTTTGAATTTTTTATCAAGCACTATCCGAATTGTTTGCTTAATAATTTCTTTTGTTTGCACTGAGGAATTCATTTATTAATTTACTTTTTATTTTTGATATACATTGAATTAGTTTAATTAAATGCGGATATGTCAAAAACATAGCATTTGTTACAGAAAATATGATGCAATATTTTATTTTAAATTTCAATATAATATTAAATCAACTTAATATTTATTTTTTTTCAGTTAAAATATAAAATGTTTAGTGTTTGCTATTATTTTTTTCTATTTAATTCAATTTGGTTAAGACTAAACATTAATCGATGCTTTATTTGTATTAAATTTTTCTTTATAATTATTGATTCAAAGTTGTTCAACACTTTGTTAAATGTTTCCTACAATATAAATTCAAATTATCTACATATGCCATCTTTTTTTAATGGTTTTAAATTAATGGTTTACTGTCACACAATCACATAATTTCTAAGTGTTCAACTGGTATGAAAGTTTGACTTGTTTCTTTATATCATTTTTAGAAGACCTTTTTACTACTTCTATGGATAATTTTGCTCACAAACTAACTTGAATCATGAATAAAGGAGTGAGAAAAAATTCAGAAAGAGTTGTTCTTAGCTTTTTAATGCATCAATTTGTAATAAATATATTTTAAAAATGAGTTCCTGGAGTCGTGAATAAAATGACAAATTCGCAATAAATTATGTTAGCTAATTTTATATATTAATTTGCAATAACTTGTTAGAATTTTATTTATTTTGAAAAATAAGTATCTGGAATCGTTAATAAAATATCCACAAGTAGAATAGCTGTATTTGCTGTAATCTTTCTGTAACATATTTAACTAGAAAAATGGGTAACTGAATTTGTTAATAAAATATCCATCAATGAAATAGGTAAATGTTGTTTGCCATAATTTTTCTGAAAGATATTAAACTATAGAAAAGGAGTAACTGGATTTTCTAATAAAATATTCATCAATAAAATAGATGAATGTAATCCGCTGTAATCTCTCTGAAACTGATTAAATTATAGAAAATGAGTAGCTTAATTTTTTAATAAAACATCCATAAATAAAATAGATAAATGTAATTTCCTATAATCTCTCTGAAACATATTAAACTAAAAAAAGGAGTAACTGGAACCGTGAATCAGTCTGGAGCGAAGTGGTTTGCATCAGGTGTTTCAAAACATGTTACTGTAAACGACTTCGATTTATCAGTTGGAATTGAGTATCTGCTTCAAAATTTTCTTGGTTTTCTCTATTTTTCATTTGCCGCGCGTGTTTGAAACGATAAATTTTATTCCTTAGCATTTGTTTGGGGAAACACTCATAAATACATTTGGATGATATAAATCACTACCATTGATATCGATAATGTTGATATGTTTGTTTGGATTTAGATTAGAACACTTCTAGTGTAAAAGCTAAATTGTTTATATTTGAAAGTTACCATTGGCGATATTTTGCATATATTGACGTTATATTGGTAAACATTAAATTGTGTGACAATTTGAAAAAAATATATTTAAAGATACAACTTCAATATTATGTGTGCTTATGCTACTTTATCGCATTATTCTGCATGAACAACTATAAACTCGATATCATTCATTTATATGGATTTTTGAACAACTGAATTTTAAAGGTTTCTTCAACTGCATGATATAATATATGGAAATAGTGCTTAAATATTAAATATAAATATTTTTGTTTTTCTTTTGTATATTAACTCCAATGCTGTTGCAATATATTTTGTTAAGATTTTTTGTACATACAATTATTATGTCAATATAGATTTTGTAATAAAATATTTACTATTAGATAAAAATATCTTAATATATTCTAAAAAAAGGATTTTACAGGGAATTTTCAAAAATGGATTTCAAAGAAAGATAGTTAAATAATTTTCTTAATGCTTGTTTGTTTGAAATACGTTTCCAGATTTCTGCCGAAGGAAACCAAAATTCAAGACTTATATAATTCAATGAGAAACAGTCTTTGAAGTACTAGTTAAAGCAAAGAAGAATTCTTTATTAACAAGACTTTTACTTTCATTATTTAGAAATGTCCTTCTACTTTTTTCACGTAGTATGGTGAGAATGAAATTAATTTTTACTTATAATAAGAAAGTTGTTTTTATTTCAGGTTCCATATATAGTTATCTGATTGTAAATAAATTTTTAAAAGTGCTGTAATGAAATTATTTTGCACCAATTCGATGTTGTTCTTCTCTTATACGAAGAAAAACAAACCTACTGTCCTTCTACTTTTTTCCGGCATATATATATATATATATATATATATATATATATATATATATATATATATATATATATATATATATATATATATATATATATATATATATACGAGGGTCACTCTGAAATTTTTGAGATACAACTAGGTTTTTAAAGTTATACTTACAAAATTTTAGGTGTGTTCAAAGTAGTCTCTTCCAGCATCAATGCACATTTGTAGACGAATTTTCCACAGATTAAATGCCTCAAGCCATTCATTTCTTCGAATAGATGAAAAAAATGCATTTATAGCCACATTAATATCTTCTTCTGAATGAAAACAACGTCCACATAAGTTCTTTTCTAGATTTAAGAATAACCAAAAGTCGCACATAGATCAGGTGAATATGGCCAATGTTCGATCACTTTAATTTGTTTTTGTTTGAGAAACTCAACTGTTAATCCGGCTGTATGTGAAGATGCATTGTCAAGGTAAAGCATTAGTCCATCAACATTCAGTTCTTGTAGAAATTCTGGAAGACATTTAGTGGTATACCAGTTTGCTGTTACTGTCTTCTGTCCTTCCAACTTGGTGGCTTTGACCAATCCCGTACTTCTGAAGAAAACGGCATGCATCACTTTTTTCAGTGCGCGTTGTTTTTTCACCATTGTCGGCGTGGGATCATCTTCAAAGACCCATACTTTGCTTTCTTGACGTGTTGGAACGTCAAAAAACGGTATGTACGTTTCATCACCTGTTACAATTTTAGAAATGATGCGATGGCCACCATCATTCAGCATATTAAGATAAGTGATAATATATAAGTGATTCTGACACGCTCCTCTTTTTGATGCTCAGTTAGATGATGGGGAACCCAACGGCAAACTACTTTTTTCATATGTAATTCTTCATGAATGATTTTGTGTATGGCTGCAGATCCAATGTTAAGTTCTTTCTGTATCATTTGATAGGTACAGCGATTATCATCCATTAACATTTTTCCTATGGCAGACACATTATCCGGGATTACTGCCGACGGCGGCCTTCCTGTGTGTTCTTCATCCTGAAGAAAATTGCGACCTCTTCTAAATTCTATAAACCATCTTACTACAGTTGCACGAGCTATATGATTCATCACCCAATACTAATTGCAACCGTTGAACGCATTCTTCTTGATTTAATCCTGCTTTGAAATCGTAGAAAATCATAGGGCGAAAGTATTCTCGCGTCAACTCCATTTTCTCTTCTGTTTAAAATTGATTCCACGCTAAACAAGTTGAAGTAAGTCAGTAAAAAATTGTCTTCTGTGTTAAAATACTTTGTATTTTAAAATTAAACCGTTATAATTTTATTTAGTAAATTCTCGTGCTTCTGCGCGTATCTCAAAAATTTCAGAGTAACCCTCGTATATATATATATATATATATATATATATATATATATATATATATATATATATATATATATATATATATATATATATTTCCAAATTCCTAATAGATTCTTAAATATATATTTAGCAAAAATATAAACACATACAATAAAAAAGAGTGTAATGTTACCGATCAAACTACGTTTCAGGAATGGTTTACTGAAATGTTTATACTTTATACTATTTTATTAATTTTATTTTCCATTTTTAATGAAACATTTTTAGAAAATATTTGCAACATTTTCTTGACAAAAGTTAGAACAATTATGTAAAATTTCGTCAGGTGCTTCAAGTAAGCTTTTATCATGACATTAGTTAATAGAAAACTTTTATTTTATATTAGTTTTAAGAACTCATTTGTCTTCCCTTAGATCATAGGTTCCCAAAGTGGTTCAGGTGTCCATAGGAGACCACATGGGGGTCCACGTAGACCTCAAGAGAAAACAGGAGTTCACAAGTTGTAAGTGAAGGTCCACGAAATATTTTCTGTTTTTCTTAATAAAGAACAAAAATTTTGTCTTGGATTTACCTAGCAACGTAGGCAGGTAGCATCACTTACTAGGTTGGTACTCAAAAAATATTTGAGACTCAGTGCAAACACAGAATTGAATAGAACAATAGATAACAGTACAAGAGTGTACACCACATGTCGAGACTTGAAAAGTGCCACCCGTGCGTTTGCTTGTCCGGGATGCTTGTTTAGACCTGCAAAGGAATGAAATGCGACTTGCGCTGGGATTGCAATCTACATTAGTATAAATACGAATGCAAAGAACAAAACGTATGACTATTTTTAATTGTTGATTTAAATTTCAGAGTTCATTGTTGATTTTTTGTCAATTGTTGTGTAATAATAAATGCTTATTATTTTGTAGAACCACAAGTATTATTTTAATAAATGGAACACAAGAAAATGTGCTACTTTTTTTTCTTCTTAACCCTATTTAGGGTGATATATTTTAGGAATTTAGTTTTGTGGGAATACAATAGAAATGTAGCATCAGGGGGTCTACCGAAAACAGTAAAACTTTGAAAGTGGTCCACGAGAAAAAAAAGTTTGGGAAACCATGCCTTAGATCAAGAGGTGAAAACCCTTTCTGAGCATTTTCAGGATGCGATTAACTGAATATTGTTTTTATACATAAGACATGCAAAAGTAGTTTTGAAGCAAATATTTGAGGCAACTGGAGCACAAAGGATTTTTCTCGATTCATCCAAGCATCTTCGTATTTAAGTTATTGAAATGGTCTCAGTACTTTCCAGCGAAGCAAACCTTTGCCCACACTGCATATGATTGTTAAATCCCGATATTGTATTTCTCGTCTTCAGTTTATCAGTTTTGGTAAGGATTCCGTCTTCCAGAGTGAATGTCTGTAGTGATCTGATTAAAGCTATCGGTCCCCATTCAATTGGTCTCAATTTGCAAAAAGTGACCATATAGTCATGAGGACCAACTTAATACATTAAAAAAAAACAATTTAGTGGTTAGTGAAATGTGGTTTCTTTTTTAAAATTCAAAAGTTGCCTCAAAATCCGTTAATGTAATACGAAACTGCTTCGTATTGTTTTACCAACAGTTGAAATATTTAAAAGACACTCGAAATTAATGCTTTTAAGTATGGTTAAGAAATTTGTGTGATATTTACTTGCAAAAACAACTTAAACAGTAGATATACTTAATTCACTGTCTTATTAACAAAAAGGTAATTTAAATAAATTACCCAAAACGCTTTATTATTTGAGATGAACTCTTGTTTAAAGAAAAACAAATCGTTTATCAAATCAAAGACAATGTGTTCGGTATATAGTTCTCTATTGTTGGCAAAAAATTGTGTTTTTTTTTTTTCAGCCACTTTTTATATCGGTTGACGGAATTTTACTCATGCATCCTGAAATGAGACAAAAAAAATTACAAATCATTTAAATACTATATAAGTTTCAACTTTACAAGTCTGATTTGATTTGTCGTCCAGCGCTAATTTTTTGCATACGAAGTCTCTATTAAAATCAGGATGTATTTTAACTTAACAGCAACAGAAAATTTGTTAGAGAAAAGTTGGTCTTCCGTTTAATAGTTCCTGTGTTCGAATCCTGCTTTTGGCATGGATGTTTTGAAAAGGCTAAGAAGAAAACCCTAACTGCGGAGGGCTATTTTTCATTCACCGCGTACATTGCCTTTCGAAAGAATTTTTAATAGATAGTAGATCACTTGTCGAATGGGAGAAAAACGGGAATTTGATAGACGTGAATGCAGAAGCAAGAAGAGCCGCATTCCTCTCTCGTTGTTCAACAGTGACTGCGATCGAACCAGGGAAATTGTATTCCGAAGTGTGCATCCTACCAGGACAAGTACCGGCATGGATGCTTGCAGTGGCTCGGAATTCCTTTGAAGCTAATCGCGGCGAGTACCGGCATGGATGCTTACAGTGGCTCGGAATTCCTTTGAAGCTAATCGCAGTCGAGTACCGGCATGGATGCTTGCAGTGGCTCGGAATTCCTTTGAAGCTAATCGCGGCGAGTACCGGCATGGATGCTTGCAGTGGCTCGGAATTCCTTTGAAGCTAATCGCGGCGAGTACCGGTATGGATGCTTGCAGTGGCTCGGAATTCCTTTGAAGCTAATCACGGCGAGTACCGGCATGGATGCTTGCAGTGGCTCGGAATTCCTCTGAAGCTAATCGCGGCGAGTACCGGCATGGATGCTTGCAGGGGCTCGGAATTCCTTTGAAGCTAATCGCGGCGAGTACCGACATGGATGCTTGCAGTGGCTCGGAATTCCTTTGAAGCTAATCGCGGCGAGTACCGGCATGGATGCTTGCAGTGGCTCGGAATTCCTTTGAAGCTAATCGCGGCGAGTACCGACATGGATGCTTGCAGTGGCTCGGAATTCCTTTGAAGCTAATCGCGGCGAGTACCGACATGGATGCTTGCAGTGGCTCGGAATTCCTTTGAAGCTAATCGCGGCGAGTACCGGCTTGGATGCTTGCAGTGGCTCGGAATTCCTTTGAAGCTAATCGCAGCGAGTACCAACATGGATGCTTGCAGTGGCTCGGAATTCCTTTGAAGCTAATCTCGACGAGTACCAACATGGATGCTTGCAGTGACTCGGAATTCCTTTGAAGCTAATCGCGGCGAGTACCGGCATGGATGCTTGCAGTGGCTCGGAATTCCTTTGAAGCTTATCGCGGCGAGTACCAACATGGATGCTTGCAGTGGCTCGGAATTCCTTTGAAGCTAATCGCGGCGAGTACCGACATGGATGCTTGCAGTGGCTCGGAATTCCTTTGAAGCTAATCGTGATGATTACCGGCATGGATGCTTGCAGTGGCTCGGAATTCTTTTGAATCTAATCGTGGCGAGTATCGGTTCGGAATCCGCTTTAAGGATTTTAACTTAATTAGATATCGGGAGCAGTTAAACAATAAACAATCCAAGTCAACTGACAGTAATTTCATATAGAAAACTTCAGAACCATCGCTAAATATTACTAGACAAAGGAGAAACCATCTTCTTTCGGCGAAGAAAATAACGACGATCGCGAAAATGAAGCTCTTCTGATCGCATTACATGCTCGACAGCAACTCTCCTAATTAAAGCGCTCAGGAAATTTAATAGTTTTCAGCTCTCAAAATGCTTCTCGCACCCTCTTGAATAAATATGAGAGAATGAATACTTCACGCAACCTAAGAAGCACGCAAAAACTGTGCTTTACGACAAGGAGGTGAGGCGCACGCAAAACTTCTGATACATCGGTCCAAAGGCTCAGCTTCTTGAATGAACACGCACATGTATTCCGGCACCACGTGGAGGGCATTGCTGAGTGACCCCTCAAGATTTCTCGCCAATATAAAGACGAGTGAAAAGAAAACGAAAATTATTTTTGGAAACCACTATTTTAATTAAAGTTTAAAATAAAAATAACTGCATGAAACACTTTAATTATTTTCATGGAAACACTCCTTTGTTTCTTAGAAAGCCTTAACAGTTCTTTTTAATAATCCACAGAATTCACTATGTTTTACGATTCTAATTTTTATATTAGTGACGTTTTTAGATATAAAATCAATGACAATACTTTTGTGGCACCAAAAGTTACCAATCTTATTTCAGTACAAATTATTGGTGCTTTAAGAAGAGCAACCTTTCCCGTGAAAAAATATGCCATCAAAGGTTGCATTTTAATGATAGATCACGTCTTAAGCTAGTTATTTTTAGCTGATGCAGATTTGAAATTTACTGTTACGTTTTCACTGACAATGACGATATTCAATATTGCACATCAGTTAGAAGTATTTGCATCAATTTCTTTCAATGAAGATTTAAGTTATTTTGAACTGTTTTTTCCCAGATTTTGTATATAGTTTTGGAATATGAATTCGAAATAATTTTTCTGTCCTTAAATAAAGCTATTTTTTTCCTGAGAGTTTGAAACAAATTGACATATTTTTTTCGAAAATGTGTATAGTATGATGATAGCAAATAACTTTTTAACTATCTGTCACGTTTTTATAAAATTAACCTTCAAAGAGCTTATTTAAATAGCAAATTAATTTATAATTTTTTATTGGGCATTATTCACCCTAAAATAATTTAACTCTATTATTTACAATTCAGATGTTCATGTGAAGGTAACCTTGTGGAAAAATATTTTCCTCCTTTAAAATCTAAGAGTAAATGTATGTGTGTGAATATCCTAACCTTTAAAATTCTATTTTCACTATCATAAATGCAAAATATTTTAAGGAATTCTTTATCTAATAGCTGCGGTAACATGACTGGTTAGAGTGTTCATTCCTGTCATCGAAAGATAGTGGGTTCGAATCTGTACCCAATTGAAGACCCATCTTGTCGCTTATGGTATGGCTGGAGAATGTTATAATTATGTCGCCCCATGTGAAATGATGTTTCTGGAGAAACAGGCCAAGTCCGGGGTCTTATGGGGGGGCGTGAACACCGTAGGATTCACAAATGAGTTCAACTCAATACAGGATTGAATTTATTTCTTATATGTTCATTGAAAACATTCACCTAAAGTTACATAATTGGGTATAAGATTCCGAATGTATTTAATGATGTAATAATTTTTTCAAAAATATATTAATTTTTGTGTAATTCAATGAGAAAATTTCCAATTTATAATTAACTCAGGTTAATTAAATATAATTAATATTTAATTATATACTAATTCGATACATATTTTCGGAAAACAAAAGAAAACATTGACCCATAGGTTTGGAACCAGGACATGCGCAGCAACTGATATAAACCGCGAGAATGTACATAAATTCGAGTATAGAAAGGAGTTAAAGGGATAAGTGGACATTGATTCTCCCAAGAATGCTCGCTGAGACAAACATTCCCGTGATTCAAAGCCGCCCGCGATTTCCCAGCATAACTGCCAACCGACAGCGAAATTGCATTTTTCGCTGCTTCTTTTCTGGTAGCTGAGCGTCGTTTCTTTGTCGGTGGCGATGATTTCTGTCGCTCGCATTTCTCTCTCGCTCGAGCCCATTCCTATCTCAGAGGATTTTTTTACGATTACAATCGACGTTCAAGTTTTTTTACCCTGCCTTTTCTTCCGTTTAATATATTAACAAAAGCATTTGTTTGAAATTGAGAAATAACTTTTTCATATTTATTGACGTTCACGCGATTAGAATCGATTTTTTTAACTTTGAATGACTAACATTGTTTACAGCTTATAAAATGAAACATTTTTCGTGCAAAGAACTGATTTCCTGTCTAATCAATTTATGAATACAAAGAAAGACAGAAATTTCAAAAGATAAAATTCATCATTAAAATAGCAAGCA
The DNA here is from genome assembly GCA_037975125.1 of Latrodectus hesperus. Lineage (NCBI taxonomy): Eukaryota > Metazoa > Arthropoda > Arachnida > Araneae > Theridiidae > Latrodectus > Latrodectus hesperus. The sequence continues at coordinate 88,342,145 of CM075853.1, forward strand.
CATTTTTTAAAATAAAATGAAATAATAGATTAGATTAATATAAATGAAGTAATTTTTTTTTGGTTTCAATTCAAATTGTGATTATTCAAAAGATAATAAGTGTTTGATCATTCATCTCGTACAAAGAAATATCTCTCATTTTATATCGTGAAATAAATTTTCAATATTTAATAAAATAAAGTTGCATCAGCGAATATTACAGCGAATATATAAATATAAAATAAATATACAGGATATTGTGAGAACTGATTAAGGAAAAAGGTTAGAAGTAAGAAGGAAATATATTCGTAAAATGCGCTTAAGCAACAGAACTACCAAGTTATATACACAAAGAATGATTCCAATCATATCCTTGTAGTCATCATTCGATGGAATCAATAGTCTCTTTCTTTATTAAGATCTAAAGAACAGAAGTAATATTTTTACCAGCGAAATTGATTGCAAATAATTGCAGCGAGTTATTCTTTTATGGTTCAAAACATATAGATGATATTGCTTCATTGAAATTAATAAAAGTTTCATTTCCGTGTACGACAGTGTGTGCTTTTATAATTTTATAATCTTATACATGTACTGCAACACAAATAACGAATAGAGCTGACTTTAATCAAATGATTTCAAATTTTGCGGAAAGCAAAAACATTGGAATGACCGCCATCCGAACAGCACAACAATTTTAAGGTACCTCAGTGCTTCAAGCGCAGTTTTTCAAAATTTTCTGATTATCATCCATCTGGTTTTGCTGATTAAACGGAGTTCATTACTCTGACAATTTTACACACACACACATATATATATATATCCAAGAGCTATAATAATGTTCAAGAATGAGCGCGGTAGTTTGGTTGGTTAGGAGATCGTTCTAGTTATCGTTAGAAGGTAGTAAGTTCGAAACCCAACCCAACCGAAGATGCATCCTGTTCTCTAACGGCGACTGCGGCACGTTAAGCAGATCTTGGTCGAACTATCCTTCATGTGAAATGATAGCTCTTGGGATAACAAGCCAAGATCTTCTTCTTGGCCTGTGCTCCAAACCACGAAGACCCATCCTTTTTTGTGGGTTCTGATAGCAGGCACACTCGTTGCCCCATTGCATAAAGGTGCCACACTTTGTGCCAAAATGCCGGGACATTATGAAGTATACCCAATTATTTAAGTAGTTGAAATAAATAAATCCTAGAATATGAACCGCATTTTTCAATATATATCAATCAAATAAAATATAATTAAATACAATAAAAATATAACCAGAATTTTTCCTAGTTACATATATAATAATCGCAAATGAATTTAAATTCATAGGTAAATGTCTTTCTTTTTCTAAAATATTATTATTAAATTATTTTTTAAACGTTTTTGCTCTGTTTAATAATGTAAAGAAACAGTTTTGTTTAATTCTTTGCATTAATAATACTTCAGTTATGAACAATAACTATTTTTTATTCAAGAATAATTTTAGAAAATTAATTATTTTTATAAAGTATAGTAACTGTTGTTGAATAAAACATACTGAGTGAAAAAAGTAGGACACTCATATGTTATGAATGGTGCTCTTTATATTTTAGCACAATTATAATGCAATTTGCTTTTTTATTCTATTAAACTATTTTTTCTTTTATTTTCAATGAATGAGTTTTATTTACCGCTAAAGAAATATGAAGTAGTGTTTAAATATTTTTGGACTGTGGAAAAAGTAGAAGGGCACTTGCGCAAACATTCTCATTTTGGAATCTGTAGCAGTTTAATTTGTTGAAAAATTGTTTTTTTTTTAATTGCTTTTCTTTCAAAAGATATATTTTGTGGAAAAAAATCTACAATTTTCGTACAATGAACCTTTATGTGAACTTATAAAAGGCCAAATTGTGGCATATAATGATGATGGTAAAGGTTTAAGATAATCTGCAAGATACCTACACATCAATCCAAACTCTGCTTCTAACTTCTTGAAAAATCCAAAGAGTCAGAAGAAAGCAAATTCGGCAGACCCAAAAAATTGGCACCACGTGATCAAAGGGAAATCCTTAAAGACCTTAAAAAAGCACATGGAAGTATTGAAAAAGCAGGAAAACAAGCTTAAATCACACATGTAACCAGAAGAGCATTTTACAACTACCAAAAAACACCGGAAACGTTCATATTTAAGAAAAGAAATCACCATCCTAAATGGAAAGAAGGGCACATAGAGTAACGGTTACAGCAGGCCAAAGGACATATGTCTAGAAGCTTCAAATGGACTACAGTTATATTTTCTGCTGAAAAAATTCAATTTAGATGGCTCAGACGGTTGTCAAAATTATAGGCATTGTCTGGGTGCACAAGCAGAAACGTATTCTACCAGACAGATGAAAGGAGGCAGTTTAATGGTTTGGATAGCGGTTGGGTTTAGTGGGAAGACCAACCTATTGTTTCTAGATAGAAGACAGAAACATACAGATTACATCCAAATTTTCAATTCAGAGCTTCTTCCCTATGGCGCTGAGCTAAGGATTCAAAGATTAAGCTTCAGCAAGATGGAGCATCAATTCTCGCAGCCAATGGTCTTAAAACTGGTTTGAAACAAATAATGTTCGGGTATTGTCGTAGACTACTAAAAATCCAGGCCTCAATTTTACTGAAAATATATAGTCAGTAATTGTTGTTGGGACTAATAATTGTCGGTAATTGTTTACGCTATGGACAAGCAACATGAACCTTCGATCGAACTTCGAGAAGATTTGAATTATGTTTGGAACAATTTTGATCAAACCGAAAATTTCAAGATTTATATGATTTAATAACAAATAGAACCTTTGAAGATATTAAAGAAAACGGCAGTAGAAATTTTTTATTAACAAGACTTTTGTTTTCATTATTTAGAACTGACCTTTTACTTCTTTTGCAGTCACTATGATGCGTTAAAACAAATTTTTAACTGTAACAAACAAGAAGTTTCTTATTTCATGTTATACATACAATTATCTGACTGTAAATAAGTTTTTAAAAGTGCTGTAATAAAATTATTTTGTAATAATTCAAAGTTTCTTTCATTTTAGAATATTAATTACTTTAAAATATTGATTTTTTATACAGTTTAGTAATTATTATTTGTGTGAAGCATTACCATTGAAATAGTTTTAAGAGTTTTTATTCACCTTAAGAACTAATTAAGAAAAGTAGTTTATTTTAATCTTTGTAAAACTTTTTAACTATATTAGAGTGTGTTAAGAATTTCTTACATGCTTGAAAAACATATTTTCTGAGTATAAATGTATTTTGTCACGAAAAGATTAAAAGAACAGCTGTAAATCATATTTAACTTAGGCATAATACTATTTATTTCACTCGTATTATTTAAATGCTGATCAAAGTTGCTGAAATTGCAATAAATTTATACTTTTAGGTGAATTCAAATTTTTAAATAAAATTACTTTGCCGAAAAGACATTATTTTCTTTTCTTGGTATCTTCGACACTCTATTTAAAAATTATAAATAAAACGTTTTAAAAGGCAACGTTTACTTCATGCTTCTACCGTGAATATCTTCAAGATAAACTTCGTTAAAGTTCTGCTCAAAGTTACATTAGTGAAAAAACTCTCTTCATAAAAATACTTTTAGTTTCATCATTTCAGAGCTTGGAAATAATTTTGCATTCATTTCAATGATTGTTTCCTCTGATTAACTAGTTGTAAAATTAAAGGCGTTATGTATGAAGAAGTTTTTATCAGCGAATTACTTATTAGCCAAAATCCATTGTAAGGCACTTTTATTAAATAAACTTGGAGCTCATAGAATCAGCCCTGGACTAATACTGAATGAATTCGTATCAGTTGGGGATTGTCTTCATTCCGCGGGAAATCAATACGTAACAATTTTTCGTTTATCATCATTAATACTAATTTCCATAACTGATTTAACAAACAATCAGCATTGCACTTTAAGATCTTTGCATAATAACTCATTTTTCTGCAAAATATATTGCTGCGAAATGAATTTAATATAAAGTGTAAAATGAAAACTTTCATACAACTGACGTATAATCAATCTCTTTGACGAATTTTTGTAACTTTTTTGGAACAAGTTTGGTTTGTTTGTCGCTCAACGGTCTTTTTTTGCACACGAGGGCTAATTAGACCGGCACATACGGTTTAAAGTGGATTCCGTACCTCTACAAACATTTATGCTCAAGGTGGGATTCGAGCCCACGAATTGTTGAACCGAAGGCAAGAGCGCTAACCATTCAGCTGCCAGATCGGCTTTGTGGGACATAGAAATGTTGTCAAGCTGATATATATATATATATATATATATATATATATATATATATATATATATATATATATATATATATATATATATATATATATATATATATATATGTATATATATATATAAACGTGAATATATATAATTAACAAATGCAATAAGGTAATAAATACAAATAAGAATAATATTAAGAAAATTAGTCACAAAATGTGAAGAATATACTGAAAACACTCCCTCAAATTATCTTCTCCATGACACAAATATAAATACTAGGGTTACCAAAATATAACATACTACACTTCCAATATTATTGGAAATTACCAGTGCGGATTTCAGTGGGGAAGAACAACGACCGACCAACTACACACAATAAGGCAGATCCTGGAAAAACCCAGGGAATATAATATTGATACGTACCATCTTTTTATTGATTTTAAAGCTGTCAATGATAGTGTTTTTCGTGACAAATTATTAGAAGCAATGCTAGAATTTGACATCCCAATGAAGCTGGTTAGCCTTACCAGGATGACTCTAAAAGAGTCTCCTGTAGAGTAAAAATCTTGTCAAGTCTCTCGGAGCCTTTCATTACTGAAAAGGCCTTAGACAGGGAGATTCCCTGTCTTGTCTATTGTTTAACATTGCTTTGGAGAAGGCTATCAGAGATTCTGGTATAAAGACTAGTGGTACTATCCTACATAGAACAATTCAACTTCTTGCCTTTGCCGATGACAATGATATCATAAGAAGATCATAGAGATCTATCATTGAGGCTTTTGTAGCGCTTGAGAATGCGGCAAAAGAAATGGGACTAATGCACACAAAACAAAATTTCTGATTGCAACAAATAAAACTTTTGACCCAACATCTTTGAGGATAGGTAATTATACTTTTGATTCAGTAAAACAGTTTAGTTACTTAGGAACTTTGATCTCATGTAACAATGATTTAAAAATCGAAATTAATAATAGAATCTTTCTTGCTAATAGATGCTTTTATGGCCTCAGAAGCCAATTCAAATCTGGGTTAATTTCTATAAATACAAAATTGAACCTATATAAAACCCTAATCAGGTCAATTGTTCTGTATGGTAGTGAATGCTGGACCCTCATTAAGACAGAGGAGGAAAAGCTATTGATCTTTGAAAGAAATATTTTGAGGAAGATTTTTGGACCCATCCAAGTGAATAATGAGTGGAGGATTTTATTCAATCATGAAATCAATAGAAAATATAGCAAATACGGTGGGACCGATATTGTAAGAACTATAAAGGCATCACGAATAAGGTGGTTGGGCCACCTGTACAGATGCACCGATGCTTTTCCCACCAAAAAAGTGACATTCTCAAAAATCGAAGGGATTCGTCGTAGAGGACATCCACCACATTTTTCAACATCGTCCAGCACGCGGTGGCTGGAGGATGTTGAAAAAGACCTCAAAATTATGGGAGTCAACCGATGGAGGGCTGTTGCGGCTAATAGAATCAGCTGGAAGAAGATCAGCGAGTCAGCCTTGGCCTGCAATAGGCTGTTGAGCTTGTGAAAAAGAAGAAGAATTACCAAAATATAATACTACAGAACAAGGGTCTCCAAACTTGTCAGTCTTAGGGCTATACAGTTTGCTGCAATAAGTTCCAAAACCGTTTTAATTTTTCTGCCATTCTCTGCAGTTCTTAGACTAGTCGTCGAGTTTGCTACATTTGCTTCTTCAATGACTGCAATTACTATTGTGTGTATTGATATGACACTTGACGACGTATTGTGATCAAAAGCAGAAATAAGGTACTATCCTTTATCACTAACAGATGGCGCTAATAGTCGTTTCGAAAGCGCAGAAACAATTAAACATTCGTAATAACCTTATTTGGATTGAGAAGGTTCTGGTGTATTCTACTCACTTCGAGATCGCAGTAACCAGAATATAGAAAGCTATGGCGTGACCGAGTCTAGGGAAAGCAAAAGTGGAACCCCGTTTAAAAGACCAATCTGACCAACGCCCAATACGTAACTGCATTTTGATTCAGCATGCAATTTTGTGTATGATTTACTAGAATGGAAAAGAAGCGAAAATAGGCAGTGAATGCAGAACATTAATTAATCTTTTAATATTTCAAGGTTAAGAACATTACTTCATTTGCAATGCAGCAATAGTTGTTCTCAAAGAATATAACATTCTGAAAGAAAACATTTTCAAAAATACTCAAAATATAGAGGAAATTTGCGAATTGGAAAATTTTAAACTTTAAAGCGTGGACCTTTGCTTACGAAAGTCAAAACAAAGCAAGAGGCTGGAACTCGTGCCAGATTTCGTGTGGCTCTTGAAATCGCAAAACGTGGGAAACCAGTCAACGATGGAGGAATGATCAAAGAATGCGTAATTGCAGTAGCCGAAGAAATATACTCCGAAAAATTTAATTTGCTTCTTTCACTTTAAAACTGTCAAAACCGTGGCTCGGAGGGTACAAGAGATAAATATATCAACTCAACGGTCTGACAAAATGAGCATCTTGAGTAATTCGGATTGGATGAGTCAACGAATGTGTCAGATACGGCTAAGGTGTTGATTTTTATTCCAGGAGTAAATAAAAGCATACTGATAGTATGATGATAGTATTCACGGCACGACTACTGGGGAAGATATTTTAATGGAGTTGACAATACCATTAGTAAAAAGAGTCTACAATGAAAGAACTTGAAATCTATTACAACTGATGGACGCAAAAACGTGTGGTAAAAATTAAGGAGTGTTCCTATTTGTGCTAATGGCAGTAGAAAATAATGGTGGTTTAAAACCATTAGTCTTACATTATATCATTCATCAACAATTCTTGTGCGGAAAACGCCTGAAGTTCTAAAACCACTGTCATATCAGCTGTTAATTTCATCAGATCAACTGAGATGAATCACCGACAATTCCGCGATTAGTTGTGGAAAGTTGCGGGGAAAAGTCCTGTAGCTTTGAGCATTTTTGAACTTCGAGCACAGATCAAAATTTTTTTTGAATGAAAAGCATCGCTTTCTTACGGAATTACCAAATAGTGAATGGCTGTGGAAGATGGCATTCTCTGTCGATTTAACAAAACATATGAATGAACTAAATTTGAGAAACCAGCTTCTCCCTGATCTATACACTAATGTTAAATCGTTCCGGCATTAAAAAATTTTATTTCAATCACAATAATGTAAAAAATGTTTTCCACATTTTAAAACATGTGAAATATTCAGCAGCACTTTTGAGACCGAGTTTCCCGTCAATTTTACAGTCGAAGTTTCGAGTTCTTTAAAAATAAATTTTGATATTTGTTTCTAAGAATTTGATGTAACTACACACACAAATGAGATTAATATAATTCAAAATCGTTTTGATATTCGCACTGAAACCCTAACCCCGGATTTTCAAATGGATATTATTGATTTATAGTGCAGAGATTTAATTAAAAATAAGTATCAAATCTCATCTTTGTTGGAGTTTTATAAAATACTTCCGGTGATAAAGTTTGCATAAATATGCACGTGGACTGTTGTTATTTACTTGTGGGGGAGAACATTCTCCAAAATGAAGTACGGAAAGAATGTTTACAGATCTAAGTTAACCGATGAGCATCTCAAGTCTCTTATCATAATTGGCACAAGTAAAATTGATCTATAGCTACAAACTATTGTCAGTGAAAAATCACAATTATGTAAATCTCATTAGTGTTTCTTACAAGTGGTTTATTCGCGTTAATTTAACTTTTCCGTTTTTGATTGACTTCCCGAGATAGAAATCATATGTTTGATTCACAGAATATTTACATTCCTCATTCACTCAATATACAAATATAAATGATACTCTTCACTCCCAGATAGCTACCGAGGGAAACCGCGGGATGTTCACTAATTTATAATATTAGTGGTATTCCTTTCAATTATTTATTATGCTAAGTCAAATTTTCTGCGTATTATGTTTGTCATTAAACTTTACCAAGCAAGTAAATAAAACTGAGTAATTATCATTCTGTGCTTTTTTAGTCAACTTATTACAGCAACAATAAGTTATTCGCTGTCGCGGGCCGGATTGATGACACTGGCTGGCTGGATTTGGAAAGGGGGCTGTAGTTTGGAGACCACTGCTGTGGAATATTCTTACTGTTCTGGATATCCAAGACGTAATAACAAATCTAGGTTACCAGATAAATGATAATATTCTCCAAAGTATTCATAAAAATCAAAATTTTGCCAAAAGAACGACAATGGTGCGAAAACAAGTACAGTTTAATTTCTTTTTTTACTATGCAAAAAATTGCTGTGAACATTTCTCGTCCGTAAAAGAATGTCCGAGTTTTAATGGTATATTACAGGAGTTTATTTTATACTAAATATAACAAATCATACATGAAATTGAAGGAACTATGGATCATACATGAACTATCCTAGTTTTTCCTATAAGTGCTCAATATATGCGCCTTTAGTGATATGGCACACATCCAAACGAAAATACAATTCTTCCCATACTTCTGTCTGCAGCAAGTCCGGAGTAATGGAAGCAACAGCCTGTGCAATTCTACCTTTCAAGGTTGGTAAATCGTGGGGTAGGGGTGGAACGTAGACCCGATCTTTTACGAAGCCCCAAAGGAAGAAATCACAAGGCGTGATGTCAGGTGAACGAGGCGGCCAGGGTAACAGAACTCTGTCGTCTGGACCGTGACGCCCAATCCAACGGTCAGAGACTTCGACGTTTAACCAATCTCGCACAAAGAGACTCCAATGAGGAGGGGCTCCATCTTGTTGCCAAATAAAGTTTGCAGGTTCACTTTCTACTAATTGGGGAAAGAGCCATTGTTGTAGCATATCCAGATAAGAAACCCCTGTTACTGTAGCTTCCTGGAAAAAAATGGTCCGAATACTTGTCATCGTGAAACAGCACAGAAAACGTTTATTTTTGGAGAATCTCTTTCGTGTTGTACAAGTTGATGAGGATTTTCTGAACCCCATATACGAACATTATGGGTATTTACCTTCCCTCTTGTATGAAACGTCGACTTATCACAACAGGATGCAGAAAGTCATTGTGCCGTTCAAGAACTTCACATGCAAAACGAAATCGTACTGCACAATCATTTGGCTTTCATTGATGTACCAACTGTAATCAGTATGGACGCAAGTGTAAATTTTTTTTAAATCGTCCAGACTATCGTCTTTGGCAACTGCAGTTCATGATTTGCTTTCCGAACAGATTTCTGCGGACTACGATGGTAAGATTCTTTGACATGTTCCACATTCTCTTTAGAAACTTTGGGATTTCCCGGGCTTTAACCTTTACAAAGACATCCGATCGTTTCGAATTGTCGATACCATCGGCGGATATTTCTGCCACATGGGGGATCACATTTAAACTTTAATCGGAACGCACGTTGAACGGCAATTAAACTCGGACATTCTTTTACGGACACACTTGTTACTTGTTACGTTATATGTACTTCTCTTTACATATATTGAAAATTGAAATTAAAGTATCTAAGACGGAAACAAAAATGTGTCTTATAGGATTAAATTCATTTGGATTCTTTGCCCAAGGAGAAGTGAAAGTGTTGCGGTACCTGTTGTCACTATCAACTTTGCCATGTATGAAAAAGCTTCGGAAGAAATTTTAGAAAATGCAAAAAATTTATTGAAACGTTTCTAATGTTGAACATTTCTTAAACGAAAACATTTTCGTTTTAATTATAGCAGGAACGATCAAAAGGAATCTTAAATTGTTGCACAAGAAACATTATTATTTTAGGATATTTTAGGTTAGAGAAATCACCAGCGTATTTCGCTGTACCATGACTGAGTTGGCCAATGAGATGTAAGATGCCGGGCCTTTGTTATTCTAAAACAACAAAAGACTCCTCGACACCCCACATGTATTATTTTACTTGGGGGATATTACGACAGGGACTTTTAGTAAATGTGGCATGGTTTAAAACTACATATAAATTGCGCCTTTATTAAATAACAGTGTATATTAATTTGATAATTAAGATGAAGATTCTATACATTATGTTAAAACTTCGTCACTGTAAAAAATATGTAACCGAATTATAAACAATATATATAAAATTGATTTCACCACAAATTTTACTTAGAAACTTTAAATCAAACAGCAGAAACTTCCGTGTTTTACTCATATTTATCTTGGTTTATAATATTTTAAACTGCTAGGAATAATTTTAATTCACGATTATTTTTCTAACAATTAAAATGAAAAAATGTTCTAATTCATTTACTTTTATTGTAAATACAAGAATCAAGTTTCTGAAATATTATGTATTTTATTATTTAAAAAGAGTTGAACGAAGTTCAAATTGAAGTAATCATAACCAAAACCATTAGCTGAAAACTTATTAAGCACCTTGCATGCCACAGTTTTGTTCATTAAGTATAATTTGATTATTTTAATTTATCTTAAAAATGAGGTAAAGGACCATTGTAATCCGAAAGGTAAAAAAGAAACTACGATGTTAATTAATTCACTTTAAATTAATAAGATTCAAACCAAAATCAAAAATGAATCACTGAAGATAAATATTTTGCTGCAGCTTTTTAAATGCATTATATTTAAAAACATAAATTAAATGTAATTTACAAAAGTAATCTTAACAGAAATTGATGATAATTGTAATTACTGTTTATGTGAAAGAATCAAACCAATTATGTAAAAATTGAATGCATGGTATTCTTATTAAATTGGCTTATGTTTGGTAGCCTATTATTGTATCACGCTCCCAAGCCACAGGTTCTAGGATTCGATCCGCGGGCTGAGCAAGATCGACTCAGCCTTTCATCCCATTCAGTGGGTCGATAAACTGAGTACCAAGCATGCTTGGGAACTAAACACTGGGGGTTTCATGTTAGGCTGACCACCTAATCGGGACATATGATTCACACCCCAGGCCTCTTAGTCAGGAAAACAGAGATGGGCACTGCAGGCCCTGGCCCACATGGGCTGCCACAGAATATAGTTTAGACTAATATTAGTTTTTTAAGATATAAACTCAACATTTATTAAAAGCGTCATTCTATATAAGAAAATATTAAAAACGAAAAATATGTGAAAGTAAAAACGAAATATAATTTTTAAGTTCCTTTTTCATTTTCTAAGCAAATATATGCTATTGAAAGACCGAAGTTGGGGATTGTCAAAATTCACCGGTGAACATACCAAATACGTCTGTGAAAGATCGAATATTTCATCACATTTTTGCTCATTCGGACCTTCGCCATTGTTTGCTGACCATCATAGATACGTTTTGGTGGAGGTCGAAATGAGAGGAGTGAGGTCAGCAAAAAAAGAAGTCTCCCGGAAATTATTTATTCTGGGAGTCAGTCCGCTTTGTCAGTCCAATGCGAAGTTTGACAGTGCACAAGCAACATTTTCTTTTTTCCCATACTCTAATTTTTCCTGAGTGGATACAACAGTATTGTGTTTCCAATGAAGAATTGCTTATACAAAACTCACACCAGAATAGGTCAATGAGGAAGCTTAAAGAGAGTTGCAAGTTAAATACAAAATTATTACATATGAAGTTGTTATGTTGTATTTAAATTTATGCAAACAGATTGTCAAATAAAATACAGTGCAGCTAGGAAAGTTATTGTTGTGAAACTAAGTATCACTTCTGAGTTAAAACTCAAGATGTCTGGCTTATTTGATAGATCTGCAGTCAAACAGAGATTACAAATTTAAGTTCATAATGATGTATTAAGATGATTTAACTAAATTTGTCCAGCTACGACTTTTGAAAACTAAGAAAGTTGAAGAAGTAGTGTATCATGTTCATCCAATATTTTTAACATTTGTTGCTCCAACAATATTACAATATTTATAATAATAGAGGATTCGATTATCAAACCATATCCTAAATACACTAACCGACAATGAAAATGCAGTTCCAAGAAGGAGTGGCCAGAAAATTATGAAGGTTTCAGTGTAGACACACCTTACCGAGTTATACAAATCATGTGAAATGCGCAGTTGATGATGACTGAGACATCGCAGCGGAGGAGAATCCAGTTGCACACACTCACAAGCGCTGATATCGAATTGTGTTCTTGCAGACGTTCGGTCTTTAACCATGAATAAACATGCCACATCAGTTTCCCGGCGCATAAGAGCTACCCTTTTTCATACACAATTGACTCACTTCATGTGACGTCAAAGTCACATGTCAAGTATGATTGGCAATTTTTTTGTTTGTTTGTTAGATGCGTGCGCTGCATAAACTCTATTAAATTTGAATCTAATAGGTTACAAGTAGTTCTAGACTGATGTTTATTTCACCGTTTTATTCGTTATTCTCCAATTTATCACCATTTTGTCTTCAATGACAAACATTTCTGTGAAATTAATTTTTTAAAATATTGGTAAAGTAAAATGATGATTAAATTAAAGTGGTTATTTTGGCAGTTATCAATGATTTTAAAATTAACTTATTATCATCTCATTTCTTATAAAATAATTCTGATTACAAATTTCTCTTGCCATTATAAATATTTTATTCTTGTCAAAATACTACGTTTTTCATTCATTTATGGAATATATTCAGATTATTAAACGTAGAATAATTTGAAAATGTATGTATAAATATTTAACGTTTCTTTATTATTAAATGTGCGTAAAAATTAAAAAGCATTGCTACCAATTTACTGGATAAAATTAAATTGTATATTTACAAAATTAAATAGGAAAATACACACAATAATATAATGTAAATAATCTGCGTTTGGAATTTGTCACATGACAAGTACCAAGAGCAGAAGCGCCGCCTGGTGATGAATTGACTCCATTTTGAAGGGGTAAAACTTTATTGCTATTCATTATAATAAATTCGCAGTATTTTTAATATAAAGTAACACTTGCTGCAAAAACTCAATCTGTCTGAGGAAGAACGCCCTTTAATCTTCGTCAGAAACCTGACGTTCATTCCAGACCTGCATAAAGAGTCCCTGGCAACAGCCGAGTCCTGGCACAACCCTTGTACCATGCCATACTTCTTAAAGGGCTTCACCACTGTCGCTGTGTCACACAGGTCCCATGGGCTGTGTTTACAGCGTGAGCTGCTTTTTAAAATCCTCTGATTGATTCCACCAAGTTCTTATGGCAGCCCGAAATGCTCACTTCTCCCTGCTCTTTGGCACCCGCGATCACACGTGGCGCTTATACTATGTCAATGCCGACATTGTTTTCGAGCTGTAACTTACCGAAGAATTTAACGAAACTGAACAGCATGAATTTACACACTTAAACGTCTCTCGCAAAAATGATAAAGCTTACACGAACCCACCTGTGATCGTCGATGACACTGATGTTTAATTTTCCATTTCTTTGTCACTATATCATTCCAACGGTCCACAAGGAAACAAGAAAAAACACATAATTCCAAGTGGAGGAAATGTCCAGAAATGAATGTCATTAAAAGTGAGCATAATATAGGTGCATAAGATGCAACATCATTTTCACACCCACTTTCCAAGAAAAAGTGCGTTTTACATGCCGGCAACAGAATTAACATCAAAGTATTTATTCTGCTTAAAATTTGATGATTCAACAAAAGCTCTTAATCAAATAATATGCATATTATTTAAATATATTAAGAATGTTGTGCAGAACTTTCATTTAATCATACTGCATTTTTTTGAGATCTTAAAAAAAAAGTCCTGAGAACTATTAATATATTTGCAATAAATGAATGCTGTCAACATTTTAAGTTACATATAGAACATTCTTAAAACTCCACAAAATGTGAATATGAAACATTTTTTAAAAGAGTATACTCTTAACATGTTAACAAACAGAAAAGTATAGATGAAAAATATTAGGAAAAAAACTGTGAAATTTTTGTTTCATATTTAAAAAAAACAATCCGTTTACAAATTTTAACAATTCTGAACTTAGTATGATGACTTTCTTCCATTTTGAAAGATATTAAATAAGGATATTCTGTCTTTGTTTCAAACTATTTTGCGTTTCCTAGAAAAAGTATTGAAATGCAGTCAAAATTTTATCATTCGACAGAAAAGTGGAAGTGTAGTTCGATTTCCTCCATCGGATGGATTTAACGGAAAAACTTAGTGACTCGTAAATTGGATAAGGGTGTTTTACCACATAAAATGAAAATATTAACATTGGATGAGAATATTCGAATAACTAGTTACAGAATTTGAATTTTTATTGAATTAATTCTTATTTAATAAATGTATTTGTATTAGATATAGAGAATTGAATTATTGATTAAAAATTGCGAAATTGTCTTGAATTCTTATTGGATAAAGACTAATCTTTATTGGATATAGACTCCTAATGTCTTATAGGATACTTATATCATTATTGGATGCATTTTCTTAAATTATAATTGGTAAAAAAATTCTAGTTATTCATTGAATTTATTTTAATATTTAATTAAAATTTTTATTGGATAAAGAATGTGATGTAACAGTTATGCATTGCTGCGGAAAGACTTCACATCCCCGATTTTATACAATAACACTTTCAGAAACTGCATACAATAATGATCCTACCAATAATAATTTAACTATTAAGGTTTCAAACACTTCGATATTAAAAGTGATCGTTATTTTCATGAAACACTGGCTTTAATTTGAGAGAAAATTAAAGATCTTTTAAATAAAAATAAGAAATCAAAAATTGTTAGTTGTGGATATGCTTACGAATGAAATTTAGAAATAAATAATGTAAATTAAATATATTTTAGATAAAACACAGTATATAGAAATATTGTATAATTTATTTTATTTTTTGATGTCATTCTTGGTATCAAAGTAATGAAAAACATTAAGAGGATAACTAGGGGATAGAGAGAGAGAGAGAGTTACAACAGAATTAAAGTGGTATTCAGTAGTCGTAAAAAGATGTTAGTTATAAATGTAAAAAACGTCAATTGTTGCCGCCCACCCTGACTACGGATAGGGACGTCCTGGGTTCGAATCCCGGTTCGGGCATGGGTGTACTTTTTTTCTCTCTCTCTCTATCTATCCTGTCTTTGTCCCTTCCTTGTATGAATGAGGTGTGAATGGTTGCCTACCTATAAACGGGTCCCTATGGCATGTGTGTACTGAAGAAGTCGGACTCCACACACCAAAAATATTGTTCAGTTATAAAAAGTGGAGCAGCGTACCTCATATTGCCAGCCTAGCTGGCACACGACAACGTCAATTATTTAATAGTTTTTATAAATTTAACGAAAATTATTAGTTTACATGATATAATAATCAATTAAAATGTTCAAATTCTTAATTAAAAATTTTCATGTTAAAAAAAATTTGAAAATTTTAACAATAAATTTCATTAACATTTAGCTTATACCATTCAATTATAAATTTATACGTTTAACTTTTTTATAGAAATTTTTTCCTAACAATGTTAATTGGAATATTTTCATATATAATAATTAAGCAAAGGATTTCCTATTTTCAGAACTTGTAATGTATTTCCTTAGATTTGTTAATCTATTACAAATTTTATTTACGTTAAATATAAAGAGAAATCCAATAAATAAATAAATTAAAACTAAAAGCATAAAACTTAAAAAGCATGATAATTATTATGATCCAAAATTTGTATGCGTTTATATAAATAATTATATTTTATAAGAACAATATAAGCATCAACAATAACATTATAATATGATTAACAATAACATATATACCTTTCTTCTTAACAGTTTTTGAAATGTAAATTAAATAGTGATTTATATTTTCAAACTATTCTTTATTAGAAATAAAGAATACTTTTTGTTATACTTTAAATTCTGTACTCATTTACAAGAAAAATCTCTTATATTTATTCTAGCATACTATTTTGAGGTATTCTATCTGCATTGAAAATATACAAAATTTGCTGTATCGAGAATGTAAAAATAAGATATTTATATTACAATAACGCATTTTTTATATAGTAAACAAAATCTATCTGTAAATTTGAATAATACTTTTCCTTATGATTTAATTGCTAGCATCTTTTTAAGACTTTGAATACTGAAATGTGCCTCTTCACCTTTGTTAACTGTATATATACATATATCTATGGACTCATTCTGCATAAAAATACAAACTATAACAAAGCCTTGCACGTGGATTTTTCAAATAATAGTTTTTTTATCAGTCAAATTGGCATTATTGAAATGCAAAACTTTCAGCAGTCAAACTGTTCTTCACCATTTCATTCATCGAATGAGTAGAAAGCATGCATTTTTGTTAAAGCGTCATTACAACTGCATGAATTGTATGAGCGCATCATAAAAACCAGTCATTATTAAAATATTTTCTACAATAAATTTTAAAATTTAATGCAGAAATAATTAAAAAAAACCTACACAAAAGCCATTTCAATTGATTATTGTGTCATAAGAATATATACTTAAATGTTCTTGTTAATAATTTTGTCTCAAGCTTTTTTTTTACTTTTTTACATGTTTGTGTGCATTAAAGAGTAAAAATATTTACCTATTTAATAATCTGTCTAGAAGCAGTATGATTCCATGAACGATTTTTCTCGAATTGTCTAAAGAAAATTTTCGTATGCATTAAAAATGATTTACAACTCAATATGTTGTTGTTGTTGCTACTAATCCCAGTTGGTGTAGCAGAGCTACACCAACTCCATAAAACCAAAAATCTCCAAAAAGTCTAAAAACAGTAAAGGGTCCTTCAAAATCTCACGAGCAGTAAAATTTAGGCACTCGAGAATATGGTTGGGGAAGCCTGTGCGGCCTTACATCAGTGACACTCATTAAAGAGTTTCCGACCCTGCTGGAAGGTGAGGGAACTAATGTGACCACTCAAAAAGCGAGATAGAGCCGTCTGCTGCTTCCTAGAAATATTTAGACTGTGAGTCCAACGTGGTCGCACTCCAAAGTACAAAGTGTGAACTGGAGGGGTTCTCCAAAGGCCATTGGTTTTCATTTTCTTTATTGAGGAGATTTCAGAAAAAATTAGACAAGTATTATTATGCAAGGCAGCCGCAGAGGCAGATTTGGCCAAGGTATCAGCAATTTCATTCCCCTCCAAACCAACATGGGAAGGAACCCATTGGAAGTAGATAGTGTGTCCTGAAGAAAGTCGACTGACAAGTTCCAGGATTTTAGTTCAAAGTTAAACATCTTGGCACTCATGGCAAGAGAAGAATACTGGCAATTTTTAATCTTTCTTGGCAACTTCGGTGACTACCTCGAGAATGGAAGAGGGCCATAGTTATACCTATCGATAAATCTGGGAAGAATGCTAGCTCCGTGGAGAGCTATCGGCCCATTTCATTGACTTCCTTCGTTTGTAAGCTCATGGAGAGACTTATCCTAGCTAGATTGGACTTTTTTGTCCTCATTTGACCTGCTCCCTAGGGAACAATTTGGATTTAGAAGGGGTCATAGTACTATCGATCAGATCCTGTTTTTCTGTCAGAGGGTCAGGGATTCCCAGAACCTAAGGCCAACTAATCATATTGCTGCAGTGCTTTTGGACATGTACAGCGCTTTCGACAGAGTTTGGAGGCAAAAGTTAATCATTAAACTTCATGACAGTTTTGGTATTAGAGGAAATGCAACTCAATATTAATGTGCTGTTCAAGTATGACAAATAGATATTGGTGTCAAAACAGCCGATATCTAAGCAAAGTTTGGTCATCAGAATTTCAGTATTAATTCGTTACCATTTATAAAATTTTAAATAGAAACAAAATATTAAAAATATAATTGTAATAGTATATGTAAGTTTGTGCAGCCATGAATTCCACGGTTTTGGAGACTCGTTTGCTGGTGTAATCACTTGCCAAAGCAAGTGATTAAACCAGACGACCCTTTAAAGGAGTACAAATGAAAATTATGCACATCGTACGATTATCACATTTTAAACAATACAATAAATTTTACAAAAAAGCTCCTGTAATTTTAGGCTATAACTTGGGTCCTTGATTGCCGGTGTACTAATATAGTCCTCGCTTTAGAGTTTAGAGCAACAGGTAGGTTGTGTGAACAGAAGTATAAAATATTAATACATATTTTTTAATAATAACCATTTTAAAATTTAAAATAAATTTATAAAAAGTTACGTGGAAATGATTGGTTTACATGTTATTGTTATTTTATTTGATTTCTCGACTGCGCAGTTGGAAAAAATCAGATGGAAAAAATATTTCGCAGTTTCTGAATTAGTCCGCCGTTGGAAGACTTCGAATCCCGACTTCACTGAAAATCCGTCACCAAAAAAAAAAAAAAAAAAAAAAAAAAAAAAAAGAAATGAAAATGGTAGGGGCTGCCTTGTCCCCCAAGTGAAACAATATCATTGGGGAAGTTAGGAAAAACTTTTAAATACCTGTTTTTTTATTTTTAAAAATCATGTTTAAATACAACAACTTTGAATTTTTATTATTCGCTCACAATTGTGTTTCTTTATATATTTCACTAATTAGGTTACTCAAAACAAATCCATTGTTGACACCTGGTTAAACATCCGGTTGAATCATTGCATTTATTTATTTTGTTTTAAATCGTTCTAGGGTGACATTGTTTTTTATGCGACGCAATCTTCCGTTGGTGCTTCTCATCCATTGTTTTCATCAAAAAACTATGAGCCAAGTTCTGACGTTTAACGACGGATATCTTTACCTCCTTTTAAATAACCACGATAAATATTATCAAAATTCTTTTTTCGAAAGTCACCTGCTTTGTTTGAGAGTCGTTCTCACCATGGGAAAGTAGTGAGTTCGATTCTTAAATATCGCTGGTGGTGTAAAATAGGTTGCAATGTCCTCCGAGTAGAATGATACCTCTGCTTGTGGCTCCAAATGAGGAAGGGTCGCCGATGGCTGAACCCGTCTGTACTGAATGGCCTTGGGCCGTAGCCAAAAGACTAATAAAATAATTTTCTATTTCATGCTTTCAACTGTGAACTATTTTTAAGGCCTTCTTTTGATGTAATATTTATTAAAGTCTAGTTTTATTTATTAAAGTAGGAAAATGATTATTTTAAAGTGATACATTGAAACACGTATGTTTTATATGGAAATTTTATAAATAATGTGTTTTACACATTAAATGAGAAAAGATGTTTCGCAAATATTTTATAATTCATTAAAAAAACCCAATATTAGTTTCCATTTTGAATCGTTAAAAATATAAAAATAGGAAAATAGAAATGGATATTATTACTACCTCTACACATCACATTCTGCTAACTCTTCCAACTGTTTCATAATTAATTTTAAAAACTAATCTGCAACCTCAGATTTTATCTATTGCGTTCTATTTTGAATATTCTTATACATCATCGAAAAAAATTGGAAATCGCTAATCCACAAGTCATCAAGTTTTCAATCAAACGTAAAAAAGGCAACATAATTGAACTTCATGACAAATTCTTAAATCAATAGTACAGAAAAGAAACATATTTTTTCTGTTCTTCAATAACTTTGACGCATGCGTAATCGATGCAGAGCTGAGACGCTGGCCGCTAATCCTTCACGATAAACCTACTTCACACGAACGACGATTGGCTATTTTTATGACTCTTTAATTTATTTTTTGGTATTTTATTGGCTGTTTTTACTACAAAAGCAATGCAATTCCCTTTCTTTAAAAGGTTTATTTTATTCTAGTATAAATTTTTATTACACACTGAACATAGAATGTTCCTTTTTATTAATGTAACAACGTAATCTCTATTTTACTTCAACTGCTGAATACTTAAATTTTAAGTAATTGTTAAGTTAAACTTTAACACAAAAATAAATCAAATCAGTTATTAAAAACTCTGTATAGAGAATACAGAATTTCAATGAGTCAGATTTTTCGATTATTATCGAAATGAACGATAAAAGGCAAATTCGGAAATCTTAAGAGCCTATTTCTATTTTTACAAAACTTTTTACTATACATATATATTAGGAGTACAGAAAAATCTGTGTGTGGATTGGGTATAAAAATTTTTTGAGTTTCCAAATTATGTATTCCTAGTTAAATCTTATATCCAATCTGAAACGAATGGAAACTCGTTTCTTATAATTAAGAAAAGTGAATGAGAAAGAAATTCATATTTAACTCTAAATATAGTGAACAAATATTTGACTCAAAAACTCTTGAACATGGAATTGAATTTTCAAGTTTCAAATTTTAGGGTTTCAGTAAAATATGCCAGAGAAAAATATGTCGGTAAAAAATGTTTCAGAGATAAGACATGTCTTCAGTACTGCATAAAATATTCCGGTGATATCAAATGATTAAAAAATGACAAATCGCCATTTTATAATTGATTTGATTAACGCTCTTCTATGTTTAGAGTATACGAGTTGATTGAAATAAAAACTACAGCTAAATTTGAAATTCTAATGGGTACCAATATACACTTCTGAGATGTGGGTATCGTACTTACAAACTAATAAACCGACTGCCAGAAAGCTAACCATTCAATTGCCAGCTCTATTTACAGTTGTTTGAATCGTATATATGAACTATATACCGTGCTTATTCATGTTCACTTCAAACATCGGTTGTACAATATTCCGACATTAATAAAAAATATTAAAAAAATTACATTAATTCAGTAAAAATAATAAAATATATAGTAAAAATTATATATATATATATATATATATATATATATATATATATATATATATATATATATATATATATATATATATATATATATATATATATATATATATACTAGCTGACCCAGCCACGCGTTGCAGTGGCTGAGTAATTATAATATATTGAATCAATTTTTTACTAATTCTTTGCTACAATCAAATTAAAATTTTCTAAAAAAATTAAAATAGGTTCATTCATATGAGATTAAAAATAAAACGTTTCGCCAAAATTTAAAAGTAATAGGTAAAGTATCGAAATTTTGAAATTAAGCACAAATCAACATATACTTTCTGAATTTACATTTTATTCATCTTATATCAAATTATAGTTTGTAATCAGTGACTGATTGTTAAGGTTAGATTTTTTCCGTGGCATTATACTGAAATAAAAAAATTAAAAGAATTTATCATTTGAATAAATAAAGTAGATCAAAATGTACAGCTGAATAAATTAATAATTATCAAATTATAAAATAAAAATAAATAAAAGGCTATCAAGAAATACTTACATGTTTTCGAGGTGGTATGAAAATTAGTAGAGAAAAACAGTAATAAATAAAATTTTATTTTACTATTTACTATATTAAAAATATTCAAATTGAACACTGCACAATAATAATACAATACAAAGTATAATTATAAAAATGATTCACGAAAAATTGTTACAGTATGATTATACATCATGAAAATATATGCAATTTCTATATTCAACCACGCGCTTGCGCGCGGACGTTAATTTTCTCTGGAAGATGGTATAATCTAGAAAAATAAACACGTCGCCATCTGCCGAATACCTGTGCAACTTAGATGCTAAAACCGCCATCTATTAGGAATTTACAGAACTAACCAATAAATAAACACTCATGTCGTATAATAAATATTGAGATCAATAATTAAGAGATAAAAACTATTCTATCTTTTAAGTTTGACCATATTATAAATGGTTACAAAATTTTAGCAAAATCCGTTCGGTAGTTTCAGAGTTTATCGGGAACATACATCGTGACACGAAATTTTTATCTATATAGATATATATATACATATATATTATTATTATTATTATTATTGTTATTTTGCTTTAAGCATTTTTAGACAAGCTAATAAAAGCCATTCGAAATTGCAGTCTTAAATGCAATAAAAAGCAAATTTTCTATCGAAAAATTAT
This sequence comes from Latrodectus hesperus, assembly GCA_037975125.1. Lineage (NCBI taxonomy): Eukaryota > Metazoa > Arthropoda > Arachnida > Araneae > Theridiidae > Latrodectus > Latrodectus hesperus. The sequence goes on from CM075853.1 coordinate 88,364,173, forward strand.
TTCCATTATATTGATCATTATATCCAGTATTATTCATAAACACATATAAAAATTATTAATTGTCATTAATTTACTTACCAAAGCATTTTCTTTACAAAAATTATATTTCGCGCAATTTCATTTCACGCGAATGAAATTACACCTTTTAGTACCTTCAATGTAGAATTTAAAAAAACGTATTTAATTTTTCTTTAACAAGTGGCCTAATCACCAAACAAACATCGGGATACATTAAACTCTTCGGACATTTTGTAAAATCACATAAGTGTATGGCCGTGGTGGCCTGGTTGGTTGGGGGGTTCGCTTCCGTTATCGAAAGATTGTGAGTTTGAATTCCGGCCCTACTGAAGATCTGTCACACTCGCTCACGGCGTCTGAGGCACATTCAATAGGTCGTGGTCGCAATGTCCTCCATGCGAAATGATACTTCAAGGGGCAGCAGATCTGAGGGCCTTCTGCCGTATCCTTGTTTCTGAATGACGAAGAAACACTTATATTTTGGTCCCAGAGGATGTGCCGACCCTTGTAGTACTAAAAGAGTGTTAAGTGCAGCAATATCTCAAACAATCGGGCATTGTAATAATGATTTTTATAATTTGCAGAAGGGAGTAGCGTAGCATCTCCCTTCTGCAAATTTACCATTGCTCAACAGTGTCTGAGATCAAACCCAGGACCTTGTGCTGCAAAAGTCCCAGTAATAGGCCCCCGTATGCATGTTTGCAGTGTCTCGGAATCCATTTTAAACTATAGGAACTGACTGATTGGATGCGAACACTTCCCGTTTTCAAGATCGGCTGCGATTAACCCAGGACAATAAAATAATGAATGAACATTCTATGAAAATATTGAAACTTGAGTCTTATGGTACAGAGAAGGAATATTCCCGGAAAATAATTGTTTTTAGCGATAAATATCATGCTTTTCATTTTTATAACGAAACAATCATTATAAAAAATTTAGTAAAATAGCATAAAATATTTTACTTAAGATAATAACTATACGATATATATTTTACTTTATTTTTTAATAATTTTTAATATTAAAAAATATATTTTAATATATTATTTAATATAATACATAATTAATATTATATATAATTTAATATATTTTTTAATATTTTATTAATATATATTTTACTTTAGATATAACTATAGATAATAACTATTAAAATTTTACATTAAAATGATCATTAAATTCATTAAAATGATCAATTAAATTCATTTCTTTCAATAAACGTACTGTATTAGGAACAATTTTAATTGATTGAAATACATATATATATATATATATATATATATATATATATATATATATATATATATATATATATATATATATATATATATATATATATATATATATATATATATATATATATACATACATATATATATATATATATATATATATATATATATATATATATATATATATATATATATATATTTAAGCTGTGCTTTCCCACAACTTAAAATTAAAAGGCAATTTTATGAGGTTGGGAGTAAAAAATTTTTATCATTTACATGTTAGGAGATGAATTTCCAAAACCTAATATCAGTCCTATAACATAAACTCACATATCAGCTGAGAACACTCCGTCGGGAGCTGAGTCAAGATTTGTGGAAAATGTTTCATCCCACAGCAATTATATTTTCAGTGCATTCAGAATGGGGCAAAAGTATCAGATTCATTGTTCCATTATTTAAAGACAGCTATTAGATTTTCAAAAATTAATTGCTTGCTTTTATAGCAAATATTTGAAAGTAAAGCATATGTTATTAATGAATTTTGTGCAAATGTCTCTTTTTCCTTTAAATTTATTCATCATGATGGCCTTGAATTATTTTTCAAACACACATATATCATGGAAATAATATTGCATTTTTAACAATACTTTTTTGTGTAGTGAAGTATTTTAATGCATAAAATATTCGTTATTTTTTGGTCACTAAAGAAAAATTAAAAATGTACTTACACCTCCAACAACTGAAAAACTGTTAAAATAAAAACTGAGTTTAAATAATCAATTATAAATAATTGAAGTAGATTTAAAATAAGTGAAATTTATAATTCATTTATAAGTTGTGTGTGTGTGTATAAATAAATAAATAAATAAATAAATATATATATATATATATATATATATATATATATATATATATATATATATATATATATATATATATATATATATATATATATATATATATATATATATATATATATATATATATGAGGTTTGTCCGGAAAATACGTATAAAAGTTGAAAATTAACTTTATTTTACTGTTTGCAGTCACCGCCAGGTGGCACTACTGCTGTAACCAATCCCATCAACGCTCATTTCGAGTCAGACCGCTCTGTGTGTAAGTAGGAGTGTGCGGCTGCTTGTTGAAAGTTACCCTTTTTCACCTGCCGTCGGCATGGAGCTTTCTCTGATTGAGGAACAGAGCCAGAGAGTGAACGGAAATTTTTGTGTTGAAGTTTTGACACGTCTCAGAGCTCGTGTGGCCCAAGTTCGACCGGATTTGGCAAGAGGGGGAAGGTGGATGCTTCATAACGACAATGTGCCCGCTCACACGTCGCATGTTGTGCTTGACTTTTTGGGACGAAGCTCAATCACCGTAAGAGACCACCCGCCTTATTCACCCGATTTAGCCCCTTGTGACATCTTCTTGATCCCGAAATGCAAAATGGTGCTTCGTGGGGCGGCACTTGGGAGATGTGGAAAGCATCAAGGCATAAACGACACGGCAACTGAACAGCACCACAACTGAAGACTTTCAGCAATGTTATCAACAGTGGAAACGGCGTTGGCGGAAATGAATCTCGTCTCAGGGTGAGTACTCTGAAGGAGAACATATTGTAATACCTGAATAATTGTAAAATAAAGTTATTATTCAACTTTTATACGTATTTTCTGGACAAACCTCATATATATATATATATATATATATATATATATATATATATATATATGTATGTATGTATGTATATATATGTGTGTGTGTGTTTATACGTATATATATAATGCGTACATATCTTTGACCCCACGTAATAAAAAGACTATCGAAACGATGTAAGGCATTTTCATATCTGTTACATAACATATCATAGGCAACGGCTGTATCGCAACTAAAAAAAACCTGGAAAATTGCGATCCCCGGGAGATCGTTGTTCAACTGCAGCTGAGATCCGACCACCAGAGGCAGCAGCGAGTAATTATTTTTACATTCTGTTTCTATTTATTGCAGAAGGAGAGTTATGAAAACAGGCATTTTTATCATTTTTTATTACCACTTATACGCAAGCATACTTGAATGCAGGCAATAATAAGAGATTAAACACACCCTTATAAGGAACATTTCTTTTTTTATAAAAATGAAACACGTTTAATTTGCAAAGAAACAATTCAAGTTATAATTTTTATATTTTTTTTAAAGTGAAATATATGTTATTGAAAATCATTAGCAACGGCTGCTGTTAAGCTGATGTCCCAAGAACGGTTCACGTATTAATAAGCGTTTTGAAGACAAATGATTCTTTGTTTCGCTATGCCTTGTGTAAGATTTATAATTCAAAGCGTCGCTCTTGATGGACGCTGTTGTGAAATCCACTGGGTCTTCGGGTGGATTCCTGAGAGGGGAACTGAAATGCCGACCGGCAACAATCTACAGATAATAGTGAGCGCGACAAAATTTTATTACCGTACAAAACAATTAGTGCAGGGATATTTAAAATCAAATATTTTTATATATTTACAAGTAGGAATAAATTCAATGGATATTTGAAATTTGGAAGTAAATTTCTAATTTTCACAAATGTGGATAGAATTTTAATATTTTTGAATAAATTGTTTGCAAATGATACAGCAATATCATAAATATTTTTCTTCTCTTCTGAAAAACTTAAAAAATAAAATTAAATTATTTCTTAGCAAATAATCTAAGTTTTATCTGTTGATTTTTCTCTATTTATTTAATCAATTATGAAACAATTCCGAAATATAACCCAAATAAATAAAAAATAACCATATTTAAATACTAATGTTGATTAATAAATGAAATTTTTTATACTAATAATGGAAAAGCTATGTAGAAAAACTTTAATCTAATAAGAACATAATGTACGAAATTATAAAAACTTGAATATTTTGATTGGGCATTTACTTTTTTCGAAGCTTTTTATCACATTATATAAGCATTGTGTTAGCCAATTACATTGCATATGTATTGTTACCCCAATATTGAAAAAATTAATATACTTTAAATGTCATTTGGCGCTAATTTTGTACAAAGAAAGTTCTACTTCATGTATCTAGAACTATCAAGTCCCTAATTTAGTACTGGTCCATATAATTTTTCTTAATAAATATTTTTAATTTTTATAATTTAAATAAATATGACTCTATTTATTTATCTTTCTTTTAAAATGTTTGCATCATTTTCATAAAGTTCGCTTTCCTGCTCGGCCTTCCCTGGGTGTCACTTATCCTTAATCCAAGCCTTCTATCTTGGTGTCGTTTCAAATGGATATTCGTCGTTATTTCGAAAAGTTTTATTTTTTAACTGAAATTATTATTTCTAACGCGGTCCTTAATCACCGCATAAAAAATGTTATGACAGTTTTCCGAAATCTAATTTTTTATTACTGTATTCGTAGATATTTGTTGATTTTTTTATACTTTTTCTTTTATGCGGTTCCTAAAAATAGCAGAAAAATAGGTTTGAGTGTTCTTAAATGAATTTATTATAATAGTCCAAACTGACTGCTGTAGGTTAAGACACATTTGCATTTTTACCTCTTCTAGCAATTCGAAACATGAGTAAATATTGAAAAAATTAATATACTTTAAATGTCATTTGACGCTAATTTTGTACAAAGAAAGTTCTACTTCATATATCTAGAACTATCAAGTCCCTAATTTAGTACTGGTCCATATAATTTTTCTTAATAAATATTTTTAATTTTTATAATTTAAATAAATATGACTCTATTTATTTATCTTTCATTTAAAATGTTTGCGTCATTTTCATAAAGTTCGCTTTCCGGCTCGGCCTTCCCTGGGTGTCGCTTATCCTTCATCCGAGCCTTCTATCTTGGTGTCGTTTCAAAAGGAAATTCATCGTTGTTTGAAAAGTTTTATTTTTTAACTGAGATTATTTCTAACGCGGTCTTTAATCACCGCATAAAAAATCTTATAACAGTTTTCCGAACTCTAATTTTTTATAACTGTATTCGTAGATATCTGTTGATTTTTTTATACTTTTTCTTTTATGCGGTTCCTAAAAATAGCAGAAAAATAGGTTTGAGTGTTCTTAAATGAATTTATTATAATAGTCCAAACTGACTGCTGTAGGTTAAGACATATTTGCATTTTTACCTCTTCTAGCAATTCGAAACATGAGTAAATATTGAAAAAATTAATATACTTTAAATGTCATTTGACGCTAATTTTGTACAAAGAAAGTTCTACTTCATATATCTAGAACTATCAAGTCCCTAATTTAGTACTGGTCCATATAATTTTTCTTAATAAATATTTTTAATTTTTATAATTTAAATAAATATGACTCTATTTATTTATCTTTCATTTAAAATGTTTGCGTCATTTTCATAAAGTTCGCTTTCCGGCTCGGCCTTCCCTGGGTGTCGCTTATCCTTCATCCGAGCCTTCTATCTTGGTGTCGTTTCAAAAGGAAATTCATCGTTGTTTGAAAAGTTTTATTTTTTAACTGAGATTATTTCTAACGCGGTCTTTAATCACCGCATAAAAAATCTTATAACAGTTTTCCGAACTCTAATTTTTTATAACTGTATTCGTAGATATCTGTTGATTTTTTTATACTTTTTCTTTTATGCGGTTCCTAAAAATAGCAGAAAAATAGGTTTGAGTGTTCTTAAATGAATTTATTATAATAGTCCAAACTGACTGCTGTAGGTTAAGACACATTTGCATTTTTACCTCTTCTAGCAATTCGAAACATGAGTAAATATTGAAAAAATTAATATACTTTAAATGTCATTTGACGCGAATTTTGTACAAAGAAAGTTCATAAAATTTCAAACTCAAAAATCATGCTATACTTTACAAAACTTTATAAAAAGTATTTCAATATTCAAAAGAATTGAAGAACATAACTCTACAAAAACGATGAACATCATGAAGTCAGCAAAAATTTAATTAAGGAATAAAGATTTTCCTTTTATAAGAGAGAGAGAGAGAAACACAAAAAATCGCTTTTAATTTCTATGAAGTGCTTGTTAATTACCTCGGGTCATACACAGAAATAAATCTTATTCTTCAAGCAATGAATATCATTTATCAAACAAATATTTATCCAGAAATAAGGGATATTAATGATTACTTTAGTGAATCTCTATTCATAAAATAAAAATCTCTTTTCCATAATTTAATCCAAAACAGAGATGATTCAAAATGGACGGATATTGGATCAAAAGTATGTTCATAAGAGGCATTGGGGCGGCGTGGGTGTTCGGGGGCTGTGGAAAGGTGCTCATTTCAAAAAGCAGGAAACGGTGCATATTATCTCATAAGCAAAGTAGATCATTGCAAATACATAGATAGTATACGTCGATACATATATAGGAGTTATAAACTCCTAGATATGTATAAATAGTTAATATAAATAGTTAATGTTAATAGTTAATAAATATAAATAGTTAATGTTTATTCGAATTCCAAGAAAATTAGCCAATATTTCGTATTTACTTTCCCTCGTTTAATGTGATGTAATTACAAGATTAAAATTTCTTATTTCAAAATTCCATTTAAAGAACAAAAAGTATATTATTAAATCGTTGTCTTTTTTAATATGGAGTTGATGGAAAATAAACAGTTAAATTGCATGAATAAAAAGCAGACATTCCAAAATGAAGATCTTATTTTCATAAGATCTCCATTTTAGAATGATAAATATAGTTTTCTCATTAAAATGGAAACTATATTTATTGCTTTCTAGGTCAAGGTTGGTTTGTTTGTCGCTCAGCGGTTATTTATTGCACACAAAGGCTAATTAGGCGGGACTTACGGTTTAAAGTGGATTCCAAACCATTACAAACATTCATACATAAGGTGAGATTCGAACCCACGAACTGTTGAACCGAAGGCAAGAGCGTTAACCATTCGGCTGCCAGCTCGTCTTTCTAGACAAGTGCTCTGGAATCTTTGTGGTTGTTGCACCAGCATACTTTCTAGTACCCTCCTTACCACTGAGTTGGGTGCAACCAGGGAGGAGGATAGCAACAGGTGTCCAAAAAACCCCCAATTCTTGACATGTTACCCTCAACAGGTATTATTTTACTTGAAAGACTGCGACTGAACGTCCTAAGCGAACACGACGGATCATCGGTCAAGTCGAGATTTGAGCTTTCGATAACGAGGAAAATACCTTAACCAACGATGACTCATCTCGACGCTTCGTTACAATCCAGGGTCAAATGTGGGCTGGATTTCTTTTTAACATGAAAGACCTTTTTTTTCTTCTGTTTTACTGTGAATGTGGATTGGCGAACAATAGTTTTTCTTCTCCAGAAATGATCCATGAAATCGAACAAATTGGAGTCGTGTTCGAACAAATAATAGATTCAAGTCTATTAAATTACGAGAAAATATGAGCTGACCCTCCAATGTTGTCGATTTTTAAACACGATTTTTTAAACACGATTTCAGTAAAACACACACACAAACACTTTAAAACGTAACACTGCTAAACTATAAAATAACAACTAAATTTCAGCTATGTTGTTAATTCGAGAAAATAATTAGCAAATACCGTTGTCTTCATCATTCACACGATTCCGATGACAAATATCTCTCGCCACAATAAAGCTCCTTTCATTTTTGACTTTTTTTTAATATTGTTTGCAAATATTTTTCGGTTTATTTAAACACAGAAGAAGTACAAATATTCAACTGTTTATTTACTGTTAAATGTGACATTGGAAGAATTAAAAAAGTATTGTGTTCAATTTGCTGGATAAAATTTGACTAGAATAGATTTATAACGTAATACATTTATAAGACATATTTTACAACATAATAAATGACTGGAATACATTTATAACTTAACATGTGTAGGAAAAATATACAGCGATATGTAGCCTTTACAATCTACCTTTGGCATTTGTCACATGACAAGTACCCAGTGTAGAAGCGCCATCTGGTAATGAATTGACTCCATTGGATCCCTCCATTTCATATTTAAGTAGTTAAACATGATAATTTTCTTCATAGTATTTTTTTTACCCTTCTTATTAATGTTGAGTGGTACATCACTGTGCTATTTAGTTATAAAATTTAAATTGAGATCCCGGCTGTTTCATCAGATTATTCGTTATCAAAATAATAATAATAAAACAAATTGTATTACAGCGATTTGTTGGCTCAAATAAATATGAATGCATTAGGTTCATATTTGATGTTTATTTATAGATTACATTCGTGTATTTAATTTTCTTGTAATATACAAAATGGACCCATGTGGATTCAAGTAATTTTGTACTTTAATGATGTACGTGTGCATACATTTATTTTATTTTATAAACATATTTCTAACAACGTGGGGAATAAATGATGAAAGCATAATTTAAAATATTTGTAAAATGAAGTATTTGTAAAGACAACCTCTTATTTTTACTTTATCACTTAGTCAATTCCATTTTGTTTATTAGCAAAGTATCTGAATATATAAAAGGAAATAAAATTTATATTTTTTCTTTATTATTTTGAGATTTTCTAAAAATATTAAGTTTTTGTTTTTATTGATTTCATTTGTTTATTTATTTTATTTATTTATATTGCATTTAATAAATTTCATAAAATTTTGCATAAATCTTTCAATAAGTTTCTTTTAGTTGTACGTAATAATCATTTCTCTTGTACGGTTACAAAAATTTAATTTATAAATTGAGCGAATGATTTTGTTGCAAAAAAAAAACTACATCAAATTATATATGTCATCATGATAATTTGTTTACATAAAATATTAGTTTTAGTAAAATTTGTATGTGAGTTATTTGCTTCACTAGATTTATAAACTTAAAAAAGTAGCCATTTTAATCAATGTTCCTTTCAGAATTTTCTTTAAAAATTAACTTTATTCTATGCCAGTTTTTAATTATGTTATTTTATCCAAGAAACATACAGAAATCAATGCTTGTAATTTTTATCTAAGAATTATGATTTATATATCTTGCATTATTATGCAAGTTTCCTAGTGACTTGAATTGTGTGCATCCTTTAAAATAACATCAATTTAAATTTGTTGCCATCCTCAATATAGGAAAAACATAAAAGATAAGCAAATTTTTTGTTGACGAAAATGCGACAGGTTTGTAACCATGGATACGCTCATTCTTTCTACCGCAAAAACTGCCGTCTGTTCAATAAATTGAAAATTCATTACAAGTGCAGCAGTTATGTTGATAAACGAAAAATAACTTTTCTCAACACACAATTATCATTTAAGTTTCATTTAATTATCTTTATTTCCCGTTGCCATCTGATTTTGAACGTATTCATTGGTTCCATATATTTTCTTGTACTTCATTTATATTCATAAAACAATCAAATCGAACCTCAAGAAAATAAAAGATTTTGATCCTCAGAGTTCTTCAAAATCATTTTGCACAGATATTTACGGAAGGTGCAACTCATAGCACACAATTTGAGTTTTTGAAGTAAATTAAAATATTTTCAAATCTAATAAATTGATATTTTAAAGTTACAGTATTTGACAGACGCATCTTATTTTTCTTTGCGAATGCTTCTGAAAAATTCTTATACGTCCAGATCCAGTTTTTGATGACATTCATTTCTGAAAATTTTTACTATTCGGAGACATTCAATTTTTTCTTGTTTCCTTGTTGACAGGGGAATATGGAATTTTACATTTTCGTTCAGTGCACGCGCATGCGCTGCCTCCAGAAATCACGGCTGGTTTCGTTTACTTTTCCCGATTGTTATGAAAGATTGTTAACTGCGTGAAATTTTTACCGTTGAATGTTTTCTTTCATTTGTTACCAAGGGATTACTGGGCATTAATATGAAATACCATACAAGTTACATGTGATTAGATCTGTTAAGGAACATGGAGACAGGGCTGCAGAACGGTATTTTGGACCGCGTTAACTGAGAAAATAATAAGAACGTGGCGAAATCAGGAAGAGAATTTAAAAGAGCAATTCACAGTAAAAAATATCGAAGGGGAACTGCACAATGACCTGAATTTGAGAAAGACCTGAGAACTTGGAATTTAGACCACAGAAAGTTGGTTTGGATTTTATGGCGCAGGGTCCAAGTAAGGACCAACTGTGCCAAAAACAAATTTTAATATATTTCTACTATTTTATTTATCTATTTAAAAACACAATCAATTTTTAAAAGTCATTTAAAATTATAAGCAAAATTTTTAAAATATAAAGACAAATACCTACAAGATACAACACTAATAAATTATAATTAAAACAGCTAAAACGAAATTAAAATAAATTAGAGAAATATAAATTTTTAATTAAAATAGTTTGGACTTAAAAATTTATACATAAATTCCGATGCTTCTCAAATATGCAAAAATGTTTTGTTGCGGAGGTTCGCCCAGAAAATCTCGCATCGTTAAAAGATCAGTCTTTAAAAAACTTAAAACGATGATGGTTAAAATCAATACATGAAATTAAAATATGATAAATTGTATATGGTTCATCACACGTTTCACAAAAAGGTCTTAATTTACTTAAAAACATATGCTTATGTGTGTCCAATACGAAGGCGGATTAATTTAACATCCGCACTTCGTAAAGGTAAAACTGGAAATGAAATGAGAGATGAAGTTATGGTATTTAGTTTGTTGCATACTCCATGATTCCTTCCAAAGTAAATAGATTAACATCTTCTCTCACATCAGAAACTGGAACAAAAGGCTGAAGTGGAGTCGATGCAGACTTAGTAGTTGCATCAGCCCTCTCGTTACCATCAAGACCTACATGTCCTGGGATCCAACAAAAAGAATATCATATCCTTTGCACTTCAGAGAGTATAATGTACAAACAATTTGTGACACAACGGGATGACAGTTAATGTTAACATTATCCAAAGCTTTTAAAACACACCTGCAATCAGGGTAAATACAAAATCTGTCTGCTTTTTTGTACCGATATGCTGAACTTTTGCTTCAGCAGTGAAGAGGCAGCAGGACATATTGAGGCTGAAACTAGGACACATCTAATCGACACAGACAACATGTCATGCAGATTTTTACCCATCTGTAAATACCCATACGTAAAAATCAAACTGAAAGCGATAAAAAGAAAAGAGCTATTGGAAAGTAATTGGACTTGTGTCCGGTTTTTTTTAACTGTGAAAAGGGATTCATTATTTTAATTTGTGGCTCATACCAGGGGGACGTGAATTTCGACCGTTAGAAAATATCTGTAGATGTTCGTGAAAGTAGAAGTAGTTGTAGATCTTTTCATTTTTCCTCGTTAGGTGTCACTACCAAAATGGCTTACCAGCCGGAGTGTGACAGCACATCCTACATCATGAAGAGACAATGATAGCCAGTGTTGGAAAGATTACCGATTTTACTGCATGAATATCATGAAGAGAAACTAGCCTATATAACTATATATATAATTAATAGTATATTTTATAAAATACAATGAAAAATGCCAAATTTGAGAATAGTACATTGAAAATACTAAATGGAAAACAATACATTGAAAATACTAAATGAAAAATACATTGAAAATATTAAATGGAAAACAATACATTGAAAATACTTTAATTTCAAGGAAAATATCAAAGAAAGATATAAAATGGTATGAAGTACCAATATGGCCAGCTTCTTCAGAGGGTGTAGACTACATTGGCACAAATTATGGCTTTTCTGCAATGGCCCAAAACATAATCTTAAAGAAGCCAGTACACCCCAAAGCCATACCAAAAATTCAAACCAAAATATCAAGCCAAAATAAAAGAAGTAGAATTTAAAATATAGAAGTCAAAATCCAATGTTGCCAAAACACATTCAATCCATAATAATCAAATTAAAACCTTATCCAAATACAAGTCCAAATCTGCAAGAACCTCACCAAATACATAAATTAGCGACTAAGTGTAAACACTATCGGCATTTCAAGCTTCTTTTAAGACATTCAAGGCTTGGGGGACCCTTCTGTAGTATAGAACTACGCCTTACTTCACTCTTATAAGCAATGCTCTACTAGCCAAATAAATAGTGTTTAATAAATTTAGTTGGAATGCCATTATGAGTTAAAATATTTTCTAGTCTATTTATTTGTTTATTGATGTTGTTTAAATTATTACATATATTGTATAGTCTATTAAGTTGATTAAAAATAATATTTTTAATCAACTTAATAGATATAATTTTAATTGAAATATTTGAATTCCAGAAAATCAGCCTATTATCTTTAAAATTAAAATTATTAGTTTTATCATATATGTCAGTAAATGTGTGGTTATCTTTTATCGTAATTGAAATATCTAGAAATTCAGTTTTTAAGTTATCAATATTAGTTTTAATTAATTTTAATTCTTTAGGATATATATTAATGTAAATTTTATCAAATTCTAGGTAATCTTCCCCTCTTTTTGCTTTCGATTTTTTAAAAGTCAGCGGATTCATGAAAATTAGAAAGAAAATTCATAGAAAATAGTAGTAAGTACAAGCAATATGTTAACGGTCATTCCAGTTCCATTCTGCTTAGTGGTAAAAGTCAGAATGACTCATCTACATAGAGGGCGCTGTTTCGAGTTTCTCAGCTGGGGCCAACAATGTGTGTGTATAACAAAATTCTGAAGGGAAAAAACCTAATCAAAGTAAAGTTTTTAGAAATTTTAAGTGAAAAAATAACTTGAATAATTGCACTAAACAGAAAAGATTTTTATTATAAATTAGCTAAAAAGCATGGTAATAAGATTAAAAATTAAAAGAAAACAAAGAAGAATTTAAGGAATAAAACAAGTACAACCGGAAATTAAAAACAGGAACATTGCAAAGAAGGGAACGAAAGAAATACAAACTTCTCATCAGGGGAGATGGCGTGTCGAATTTATTTGTGTAAAGATTCCAAAGAATAAACAATATACAACAGCACTGTTCACCACGAGAGAGCTAAAATTAGCAAGTAAAAATTGAAAGAGTAAGTTACATATATGTGAGAGAAATTATGAAAATATAACTTAACCTGGGGGAGTAAAAAGTTAAAAAAAAAATTTTTTTTTAATTATGAGCGCTAAATATAAATACATATGCTTTTTTACGAACTTGGTTTAAGCCATAGGAAATATTTCTGAAACTAACTGAAAATATTTATCATAATTTAAATCATTTTTATGCATTTGAATTTGCACCTTTGCAAGGGCATGAGAGTAATCCAAAAAGTAAAACTGATTTTGTTGCATATCCATAAGGAACAAAGGTATTTTTCGCTAGAAATCTTAAAAAATCAAGGCCCGTTCTGCTTCATAAAAAAATGATTAGCAGCAAGTTCCGACATTCACTTATTTTTACAATGATTATACCTGAATGACACGCAGAAACTATTGGGGAATAACTTTTATTTTCAGTTACTAAATAAATAACACACACACACAGTTCACACGCATTCATTTCAAATTGGGTCTGGTTTACATCATCAAAAAATAGCGAAATGAACTACGTAACTCAAAAAACATTTGAACAGGAAGAAATAATCCAAAGCTTGGCAATTTAAACTCATCATTTTACAAGTGATATAAAAAATATTCTCTATTTAAATAGAAATATAAGTTACTTTTCTGTGTATATCTAAACTGGTCAATTTATTTAATTAATTACAAGTATTTATTGAATGCAGTGAGTGAACAAATATCTTAATGCTTAGATAAACACCAGAGTTCAAAAAAATTTATTCTACCAAACATAAAAATTAAAAAAGTGATGAAAAGTGTTTATTTAATATTTAAATATTGATCTAAAATTTTTTCCCGTAGTAAAATTGCATTCATCAAAATGCTGAGTATTTTAAAAATTAAACTTAAATGTATGATAAAATGATATAAACATATTGTTAAAAAACGACGAAATTTTGCAAACTTTATTATATTTTTATATAACTTTTATAATTTTTCAGCTATTTTATAAGATATTGAAATGAAAAAAGTGAAATGAAAATCAGACAATATAATGTAAAAGGAAATATTTTGCCCTGTGTAATACTTGTTAGCAAGAAAATAGTTCAAAGAAAATAATAGGAGTGTGCTTCAATTTGAGGATTTTTTTTAGCAACCCTCCTATCTAAATTTGTCCCGTGTTTGGAAATTATCGGCAAATTAATTTCTTTAGTAACACTTTTCCGAAACAAAAAGAATTGATTTTTGAGCCATCGAACGAAAGAGCGCAAAAGTTGGCGCTGTTCAGTGAACTCGATTCCCAGGCTGGCAATTACCGATCTCGGGTGCGCCACACCCTGAGAACAGGAGGAACGAATTTAGTACAGTGGGAAATTTCCGGCAATGGAAATTAGTTGCTCAAATTATTTTTTTCTATAACACTTGTAAGAGGCTATAATCCGCCAGAAACTCTCTCATTGGAAAGGGTAATGGTGAGTTTTCAGAGCTTTTTCTCCATAACACGTTCCATTGAGATTCTGCCACAGGGAAAAGGGTTGAACGGGTTGTGATGATAATAACTATGAGCAAAACGTTTATTAAACTCATAACCCGTAACAGTGAATCGCCATGATTAGCAATTAACAAATGCAAATAGAGAAATACAGATATTAACACTAAGCATAAGAACCCATTGGTATTCTTTAATATTAGATTAGATTGTTAACATTGATAACATTATAACTTATTGAAGTTATACCTTACGTAGAGCTGTATAAAAGTCATAATAACTATGAAACATAACAGTGTTTTAATGGAATAAAAAGATTTATCTTCCGTAATCGGAGTAAACGCCAAATTTGGCGACAGTTTCCATATTTGCCACGATTTTTCCTTTGCTCTCATTTCCAGATGAATATTCCTGCAAACTATAAATTTTTGTTGGCCGTTTTATAAGTGAACATGTTTTTTTTTCTTTGTTTCCAATCTATATTTTTCACGTTTCGTTAGTTATAAAAATTTATTTTATAAAAACGATGATTCAATTTAAAACTTAACTATAGGATAAAATTATGTAAAATAATTACTTGTTATCTAACCTGCAAAATTTTGCATTCTCTAGCTTGAGGCAATTTGAATCATTTTTGCGGAGAAAAAAATAAGATTAAGTTTAAAATACAGTCTATTTTCATTCAATTTTTTTTAAAAAAAATCGATGTATAGTTCACGTTTCATTCTTCAACACACTGGAAGTACTATTTCCTGGGACTGATCGCTAATAATAACAAAATATAGGATTCTTATTTGAAGTATTGAATATTTTCAAAATTTTATCTTTAAATTAAATTTATTCTTACACTTTCCGACGTAAGTCAAGAAATCTATATTGTATGTGCAATTTTCTCTTGTTTTATGAGTTTGCTTTAACCTGCATTTTTTTAAATCCAGTGGCCATTTACTTCAAATGATGGGAATGCTTATATCGTAAATTTAAGCAACTTATCGCCAATTCCCCCGATTATGGATGTTTAACCTATAAAAAAACTGCATGTATCTAATATAATTTTTTTTCCAGATTCACACAGATAAAGCCAAATAATTATTGATGGTATAATTCCATTGTACTCCCTTACGACGATATTTCTAACGTTAAAGAAAAAGATCGCAAAATATTTACATGTCGTGTGTATCGTTTAAACTATATATTCCAGAAAAGTTTAGCTGCAGCGGGGCAGATAAAAGTATCGCTTTTTGAAGCGTCGTCCTCCCTTGTATTTAATTGGTTTCATTTGTTTAATAAATGTTTGCATATTGAAGTTTATTTAAAGCACCTCCACACTCACCCTTTGCCGCAGACCGCATGGCGGATTGTAAGTGCTGCCAATAGTGGTTATAAGAACTCATACATAAAATGAAGGTTCTTGAACCCCAAGCAGAACAAGAAAATGTTCCAAATGGAACACATCCTTGGTCACTACTGTTAGTTCTCCAACATATTATACATTGTTGTGTTCCATACACCTTTCATTAAAATCAGATGTAATCTCACTTAAAGATCGAAAGGTAGTATGGAATGGTTCCAGGCTGGGGTGCAATTGTATCGACCTTACACCCTTCGGCATGAAGTCGTCAGTAGTGGTGCCGAAAAATGACCATTTCTTTTTATTTATTTATTTATTACATTACATACATTCAGACTTGTATGCTTGATACTTGAGATCCGCTTGTAAGTCTTCGTCGATAATAGGACAAATAGCACAATGACAGATGTACAACCACAGAAGAATAACGAAGGAAATACCCAGGGCCACGGTGGGAATCGAACCCACACTCCTACGCTCTCAGGCGATTAGCAGTGATGCTTTTGACCACTCAGCCACGGAGCGCCCTGACCATTTCACGATAGATAAATAAAACCAATGACATTAGAATGGCTGTCATTCAGAGAAGAATAATCTTTCTTTTAAATACAATCCAGATTTACATTGACTAAATCCACTCTCGGCTGGAGTTTTCTTTAATATTTAACATAAAATTTTCTTCTAAATCAATTTCAAATGTTAATTGACTTTTCTCACATGTAAATTATCCTATTCAGTTATTAACCTGGTTGTTTAATTGCCAAATTTTAGGTACTTTCCAATCTCGAATAAAAAGTACAATGTTTACATTGAGGTACATAATTGCCAAAATTGTTTGATATTTCGGTAAACTTTCTGAGAAAGAGTTGGCTTACGTATGACGACATGTAGCCAAAACGAAAATAACGGAACAAAAAATAAGCATGAAACAAGAAAAAATAATACATACTAACAATTTGTATCGAAAATTAAAAAGAATTGTCATTTAAAAATATGTTTTTAAACAGAACTCAGAATTTTAAATAGAAATTCTCTATTCTTAACTGTAAGTTGATTAGATTAATCATTAGCGAGGAATTTAGTGAAACAGCGTGTTGAAGCATGGAACGGGAAATATACTTTAATTTTAAGAATATTAAATTATTTATTAATGAATAAGTTTAAATTTTAATTCAAAGACATATTCTTTTCTTCATAAAAATGATTAAAAATGGCCTAATCTGTATATAGCAAACTTTTGCAGGTTGCATAGAAAGTCGTTTTTCATAATTTTATCTAATAATTGGATCTTAAATTGAAACGTTATTTTTATTAAATAATTTTCGATTAATAACAAAAATAAGCATAGAATTTTAAGAAAAATATATCTACCAACAAAACGGCTAATCACAACAAAATGAAGTTTGTGTCAAATATAAAAACGCTCCCCAAATTTTACAATTATCCCGATTATGGAAGATTTACCAATATTTTTTATACAATTGAAAACTTTCAAAAAATGAAATCTAAATTTCAAGTTAAAAATATAAACTAAATTTGTGTATTTTATAAACAACCTGTTGATAGCTTACTTAAAAAAATATTTATTGATGTCACAAGAAACTTAATTATTAGTAAAAGGAAAAAAAAATTGTATAATGTATGTATATGTTACATGCGAGGTACTTCAATAAGCTTCAAAGCTATGGACATCTTAATCGTACATAGGCATATCTTAGAAATTTGACGAGAAATTGGGTGTCTTAGGGATTAAACAGACATAGTCATTTTTCTCAAATTCAATTGATGAACCTTAAGGATTGATCAGGAAGTTGAGCATTCAATTAGATTAATTTTTAACCCCTTGAAGAGCTGGAGTCCATTTTAAAACTGAATTTGGCATCATTCTTAACAAAATAAACTTACCCGATTATTTACGTCAATTCGCCCAGGAGATCATCAACCAAATTCCTGAAACAGCTATTCAAATTCATACCAATTCCATCAAAAACGAACATAACTCTTGTGGCAGCGGTGCCTTATAAAGACTCCAGACTACTTTTATAAAACCAGCGTTAGAAATCCAGATTTCTGTTCGGCTTTGAAATCAGAGCTAATAACCATCAATGGAACCCTCAAAGCCATTAAATGTGTAACAGCATTAGCAGATATTTGGATCTTAAACTGATTGTCGTAGTTCCATTCAGCACAAAAATAACTTGACGAACGTTAGTGATAAAACTACAACCTCCATTACCAATATTCTTAAAGAGCTTTCCCAGAATCACTAAATCTATTCCCAGTGGATCCTGTCTCACATAGGACTCTGTGGTTAATGAGACTGCTGATATTTTGACAAAGAAAGGAGCCTCTAAATTACCAGTGTCAAGTAGTACTCTAAAATCTACACCAAAATAAAAATTCTGAATGGACAATTATAGAAAAATCCTCTGACGCACCTTTTTTATAATAGATAGGCCCCAGGTAATGCCCTTTCCATTAAGGCGGATTGCTTAGTTCAGTTCATCATCAGTCGGTTTGCAAGTGGGCACATCAAATTCTTCTCATTCGATAAGTGAAAAATGCCTCTGCAACATGTTTGAATTGCAACTCTGTGCAGGCCTTTCCGGACCGTTTGATGAACTGTGCGGGTCTTGTACGGAAGGACAGTCCTTTTCTGGTTTATGATTATTTGAAGATCGTTGGGCTCGTGGACTTGGTGTAACCAGCGGTTGGATAGGGTAGAACAAGTCGACAGCAATTATGCATAATAAATATACAATGTAACTACAAATGTTGCAACTCATGGCGATCATCAAAAAAATAATGTCATCCTCTTTGCCATTGAGCATTGATGACGTCAGGTTGCGATCCCATACTCCCACGCGGAAAAATGTAAACAGAATGTCATGATCCGTAAGGAATGCAAATGCGTGCGCACAGATACTGGATCTTATAATTATAAATTGTCCTCCTATAATATTTTTAATAATAAATAAATAAATAGAGATATTGGAGAGTTTTTCTATGATCATGTGTATAGAATTCAGATGGGATGCTCCTGAATCTGAATCCCGTAACGAATAAGGCACGAGTAAATTTTCTCTTACTAATATTGATTTCTTTTGGTAACTGAATTATAACTGAAAACAACTATTATACATTCAACTCATTAAAACTTTAGCAGAAAATTTTAATTTTTGCTCATAAACAAGAAATATTAACTATTTTGTAGACTTAAGTTTATAAAAATTTCATCACTATGTCTTTTTATGTTTAATAAAGCGTACAGTTAAATAAGAATACATTTCAAAAACATAAGTTTTCTTTAAAATATCATTTATTTTACTTACTTTAGGTATCAATTGGGCGACAATTTATCAAAAAATGAAAGAACAGGTATAATATTTTAATTTTTACATTTTCTTAGAAATTTATAAAGTTATGTTCAAAGTATTATTTTTTTTAAAAAAAAAATTTAATTTGTAATGATTATCCAAAATTTACAAGTTTTCAAAATTTAAATTCGTAATATTTGAAAAAAGAAGTGAAATGGAAAACCAAAGATTTCTAATCAAATAAATTTATTAACTCTCTTTTTGACTAAACATACTTTTTAAAAATAATTTCTACTTTATAAAGATTTCTTACATCAGACACTAAAGAAGGAATTCTTTTATCACAATAAAAATTTAAATGGTAACAAGTATTTCAGAGGAAGCCAAGTAATGAATAAATCATAGAACTTCTAAGCCCAAGGAACCTATCCAACGTTTTCTTTCATTCTTAACTCTTTCGCAGTCCCAGTCTTTCCTTCTATTTCTTGAAAATAAATCACAAACATTCTTCAAATAGGATTTCTTTGAATTATCTGCTTAAAGTCGAAATTCTATGCCAGAAAAGAACAAAAGAAGCAGACAGAAAGTGCCTACATTGTCTGCTACAGAATTTCTTACACTTACAGCGTCGGTTATGTTCTCTTTCACCATTGTGAGTGGGGTGACAGCTGCTGTAAATTTAAAAACTGTGAATCAATACCAACTTTAATTTTTCCCCAGACAAAATTTTATGTAAGCTTTAACCTCGCGTCACTACAGGAAAAGACTCGAAAAAATTAATTTTAAGGTACAGAGCTTTGATTTGAATATCCTCCCTATTTAATTTGATCATAAACTCATGAGGATTTTCATTTTCATCACATAACTTAAGTCTC
Organism: Latrodectus hesperus; assembly: GCA_037975125.1. Classification (NCBI taxonomy): domain Eukaryota; kingdom Metazoa; phylum Arthropoda; class Arachnida; order Araneae; family Theridiidae; genus Latrodectus; species Latrodectus hesperus. Next base: position 88,384,359 of record CM075853.1, read on the forward strand.
TTTTTAGAACTGTGCAGCCAAAATTTTGTTTTTCTAAAAGTGCAATCAAAAGTTTCCCTAAAACACAGCTTTGCACAAATAGATAAAGGAAAGAATAGTAAATACTTAATAGATAAAGGAAAGAATAGTAAATACTTAATAGATAAAGGAAAGAATAGTAAATACTTAATAGATAAAGGAAAGAATAGTAAATACTTAATTGATAAAGGAAAGAATAGTAAATACTTAATAGATAAAGGAAAGAATAGTAAATACTTAATAGATAAAGGAAAGAATAGTAAATACTTAATAGATAAAGGAAAGAATAGTAAATACTTAATAGATAAAGAAAAGAATAGTAAATACTTAATAGATAAAGGAAAGAATAGTAAATACTTAATAGATAAAGGAAAGAATAGTAAATACTTAATAGATAAAGGAAAGAGCATTTGGAGGATGTCGCGTAAATTCTGCAAAGGATTTCACTTTTAAAACTTATAGCTACGCTAGAAATGCTTGTGAGAATTATAAATACATAAAACTGCAATGTAGCCAATCACAATTTTCAAAAGCGAATAATTCCTTAAAAATTGTATGATTGGATGCCTCTAGTAATAATTTTAACCTAAAAAAATTACTAAAAATTTGTTTGGAAACATGAAACATGTGCAACCATTAAATCATTCTTTGGTTCAGTTTTTGAGAGTAGTTTGAGAAAAAAAATTAAAGCAATGACTAAGGTTTCGATATAATTCATAGTCATATTAAGCTGTAGAAATAAGATTTGCAAGGACCCAGAATCTTCTCGTAGATATTGTTTTGTTTCATTTTGAATATAATCCAAAATTTTGTTTCCTAGTTTTTATGAAAAAGGACAAAATGTGTCATCTTTAAGGGAGTTTTTACCTGCTACTTTAACAACAAAAGTTTCGGAGCATCTGAGTCATTTTCTTTTCTGCATGCTTATGTTATTAATATTGAATTAAGCAGTGTTTATAAAAATAAAAATGATCTTTAATACAAGGCCTAGTTATTACAAATTTTTTCATTTTCTTAGCTAAAATAAATTCCATATTATATTAAAATATTTCATAATTGAATATAGTTAACTTTCCAAAATATGAATACAGCTTAAAAGTAACAACTTTGCCAGTGAAATATGTGCTTAAAGTAACCATTATTTAAAAGTAATTCAAATACATTTCATTCGTCTTCTTATTTTTAATGTATTTAAATATGCACATTATTAAAAATCAATAATTATAATTTCATCAATTCCTTACTTATTTGGACATAATTACATTGTTTCACTTATGAACAGAAAAGTACTTTTTATAGTGTGAATAATAAAAAAACTGGAAGTAATTCCATATGTTTTAAAAAGAGAGACGTCTATATCAGTTAAAGGAAGTAATTGAGTTGTTTATATGTGAAAGAACTTTCTATATGTTATAATCAGAACAGAAAAACAAGAAGAATTACGCTTTTCTATCGCGACAAAAGAATATATTTCAGCTGGTTTTGATAACATTCCAAGTTCGTCAAAGAAAAGCTCTTAATAATTAAGTCTTTTTTTATTTTTATGAAAACAAGTCCTAAATATTTAGCATCGGAAATTAGCCTTTCTTGATCGAATTCCATTGATTCGCTGTTCCAAGATCTGGAAATGAAAGAAAAGCCAAATTGAGAGTCGGTCGGCGGATTTCAGGCTTTTTCATGTTTGGAAAGATTCCAGAAAACGGTTTCTGAAATATGAGGGCCATCTGAGAAAGGGGAGCTCAACAAAGGAGAAAAGCGGAATGAGAGAGATTGATTTTGGAATATTTGACAGTTAGTTATCGAACCTCCATAAAACGGAAGGAATATCGATTGGACTCGGCCTCATTCGCTTGAACAACTCTCACGCCTCGTGTTCGAAATATCTTTCACAGCACCTTCTGTTTTTCAGAAATGCCGGCGTTTGTTAACTATTGGGTAGATGTTTCCAGAGTATTTTATATGCTTTTTCGGAACCTGTACACAGCATTTACTGGTATATCTAGGCTGTCTTTTTTAATTTCTTGTACTGTAAAAATGTTGATCCAAATATCACCAAATTGACACCAAATATTTCCATACTGATCCTCACATCTAATGAGAATTTAAACAGAAAGCAGAATGTACGATTAAAAAACTATGGCACAGTTTATTTTCAAAGATAATTGAAAGATATTTTAAATTTTTTATTTTAACAACAAATATTATTTAAATGAATAACATCCAAAGAATAACATTATTTAAATGACAACCATCAAAAGAATAATGTTATTTAAATGACAACCATCAAAAGAATAATGTTATTTAAATGACAACCATCAAAAGAATAATGTTATTTAAATGACAACCATCAAAAGAATAATGTTATTTAAATGAGAAAGCTTTAAATAATACCATACCCCACTCGATAGTAGTGGCAGCAACAATAAATAAATCTAAGAGCCAAATTGTAACTAAGCGTCGGAATTTCTTTTCGAATTATTCTTACTTATCGTCATTTTTAAAGATGAAACTTCAGCAAAGTTTCATGCCATTGAATAACTTTTTTAGAGGCAAATATTTTTTGAATACCTCTCTGTCCTATAATATGTACGTCCTAATCATTTCTAGCATTTAAATATTTAACTTTTTAACAATACAAGTAATAAAAACTAATACTTAACATTTCTAATTTAATTACCTAATATTTAAACATTGAATAAAAGCAAGACTGAACTCATGATATGAATAGTTTGTCAAAGTAAACATTATGTATTAATTGGCGAAAAATCATATTTTTGACGTTTTATTTTCGTCGATGAGGTTTTATACGCGTAAAACGCTTTAACGTCATTATTTTACAAGAGATCTTTCTTTTCATTTGCGGATAATTCTGAATTTTGACAATTAGTAGTGGAGAGAAAAAGTTTCAACAAGACTTTTTTCAGAAAACTGTTATTATATTTTATATAGTATAAGCGAAACAATTTTTTTATGTTATGATTAAAATCATGGTCTATTAATATTTGGATATTTAAATTATATTATTGTTAATAGGATTATCTGATATTTGAACATGAAATAATCTAAGTAGGAATATTTTAAAAAAATGGCACAAATTCAAAATTGTATGTCTCTCACAAGTTGCTTTGAATTAAAAGCAGATATAAGAAAAAACCTTTTTAATAAATTTATGGATCATAAATTAATTAAAAAGTGATGCAAATACATGTTTTAGAATAGTAACAAAAACATATATACAGTTTTGTCTCTCAATATAATGTAAAAAATCAATATATTAATATTAGTTTTAAGAACTGGAAAAATACTAAGGACATCTCATTACAAATGATTTGAAATTAATTTATTTATTATAGAAATTTTATTTCGGGATTTATCTCTATAACTTTTAAAGATTCAGATCACAAAGTCAAGAAAAAATGTTATTTACACAGCTAAAAATAATTCTAAAATTTATTCATTTAAACTGTAAACTAATTTCAAAATTGATTTATGAATTTCATACCAAACAAGATCATCCATTTAAATCTTAAATGAATGATAATCCCAAGTGTCGTTAAATTTTTTATAAAAATATTCGCTCAAAATGTTAACGATCAATTTAAATCATAAATTTATCAAAAGTTACCAAAATCTACGTCATAAAAAGCTGCATCAAACATTTAATCAGCATAACTTCATCAAACGAAGAATTTTAGTCACAAATAATTTTCTATTGTGTTGCTAAGAATTCTGCTATGAATTCAGCACAGTAATACGATAACGTTTAACTCAAATATAGAAACAATACAACATAGTGACAAGGAATGAGTTATATGCTGGTCAAAACCAATGATTATTTTATTGCACTAATATATGATAAAATATCTTGATGATATTGCAATGATATATGATAAAAAATAATATCATCAATATTATGTTTATTTTTCTGCTCTCAATCTAACTTTACTTATGCATTTTAAATCATGATTTGCCACCCAACTTGTCTTGTGGTCAGCGTGCCTGACTGCGGATAAGGAGATCCTGGGTTCGAATCCCGGTTCGGGCATGGATGTACTTTCTCTCTCTATCTATCCTATCTTTGTCCTTTCCTTGTATGAAAGAGGTGTGAATGGTTGCCTACCCTATAAACGGGAACCTATAGCATGTGTGTAGAGCAAAGTCGTACTTTCACCTACATGATGCTCTGATTAAAACGAAAGACGCTCCCAATTGACTTAAATTCGCATAGCATAGCGAGTTTGGCTGGTCCAAGTGTCATTGGTAAACAGCACAACAACAACAATATTTCTATTATTTATTGTTTGCGAGCGAAAAGAGATTAAGAAAAAATGGTTTAAACATAAATTTATTAGCTCAAGTTGTTTTTTTAAAATTTAATTAAAATTTGTGACATGTTTAATCAAAAATTACTTATTTTTTGCATTCAGGAATTCTTTTAACAAGCTTCAATTAAAAAACTGCAAAATTAAAAGTTATTTTATGTAGTGTGTAGATTGTTAATCTTCTAAATTAAAATTTTTTCTAAGATAAATCGCGGGTTCCCAATATAATAAATATCTGTAATTCGATTCAAAGTATAACTTAATTATTTGAAAAAATAAGATTTTTGTTTTTATAAATGAGGAAATTTATAAATAATACAAAATTTAGTACATTTCCTCAGTTATATGTCTAAAAGATTTTTGAAGAAACTTAGTATTTTATACAAGAAAAGTATACAAAGTTTTTGAAAGGTAAATTTTAAAAAAATGAGTAAAAATATTCAATGAGATAAAACTTTTACTATCCAGATAAATTTATCGCATTATTTACATCGCCAAGTCACTGAATCATAGCCAAAATCTTCTGGAGCTGACGATTGGGGCTCATTCTCAAGACACTAGTCACATATCTGCCGCACAGAGGCTGGTCAGAGATCATTCAGTTGCCATCCGCATCTCTTTCCAAGGCATTGAATTAGAAACATGCAGCATGTGGGTTGACTGAATGCATCACTCAGCTGCTGCGACTCAGTCACATGAGCGGACTCGGAACGTGTCTGCCATGCGCATTATCAATCGAACAATTGCCTTTGTCCTGTGTGCGCAAATCCTTTGTGTCATCAATCCTGTTCAGTTCTCGCATTAAAATTTTTTGTGGGTTTTCTCTGGATTACACCTCATAACTATTACTTATGTAAGAAAGAGGGCCGCGGTGGTCTGGTCGGGCTCATTATCGGAAGACGGTGAGTTCGAATCCCGGTCGACCGAAGATCCGTCGTGTTCGCTAAAGGCGGCTGGGGCACGTTAAAACTGGGCATGGTCGCAATGTCCTCCAAGTGAAATGATACCTTTGGGGTGGCATTGGGAGTCTTCTGCTCAGTATCTGCTTGGAGAAATCTCAAACACTGCACCCGGCTGCTTCTGTCGAACATATGTTACATCGAAACTTTTTGAAAGCTTACATTATATCAATTTCAATAATTAAGTTGAGTTCACATCTCCTAATCCTACGAACTTATCAAACATGATCTTTTGCCAAAACTGAAAGAGTTGTTACTAACCATTTGTATTTCTCTAACTACCTGTTGCTTCCTTATCTACACTAAAAATAAATTTTAGCTATTTTATTTAAATGTGTTTTTTTTTTTGTTGTTTTTCATTATGGAACTCGAGGTTACTTTTATGTGTTTATTTCCTTTAAAAATAATAATAAAATTTTAATCACATGTTCTACAGCATCAGTTTAAACATTCTTTAAAATTAATATCTTTGTTTTAATTCACGTTAAATTTGCATTTGAAAGAAATGTCTGTGCGCTCGTCTATTCCAAAGCCTTAAGCAACAGTTCTATAGCTAGACGAAAGAGTGTATTTGTTGATACAGCGCCATTTCTCATTACTTTTGCAAAAATGAAAAACAAATCACAGTTTCTTTAGCTTTTAAAAAAAGGAGAAATTCCCGATGCCGTTTGAGCTGTAATAATTTTTCTGAATTTCATTATTCTCATGAGGAAACGTATTTTCCTCTTAGAAAATATACTAATTTAAAATTACATTTCTGTAAAATATATTTATATATATATATATATATATAATATAATATATATATATATATATATATATATATATATATATATATATATATATATATATATATATATATATATATATATATATATATATATAATATATATATATATATATATATATATATATATATATATATATATATATATATATATATATATATATATATATATATATATATATATATATATATATATATATATATATATATATATATATATATATATATATATATATATATATATATATATATATATATATATATATATATATATATATATAAATATATATTATAAATTAAAATTTATACATGAAAGAAATGTTACTGAAGGATATTAAAACAAAGTACTTTTAAAAAATTTGTTCTTCAAAAAACGATCGTCTACTGTATACATGTTCTATTGTAACTGATAAATTCCTTCATTTCTGTTGTTGTTGTTGTCGTGTGCCAGCCAGGCTGACAATATGGGGTGCGCTGCTCCACTTTTCCAACTGAACCCTATTTTGGTGTGGAGTCCGATTTTCTCAGTGCGCACATGCTATAGGGACCCATTTATAGGGTAGGCAACTATTCACACCTCATTCATACAAGGAAAGGACACAGACAGGATAGATAGAGAAAGTGCATCCATGCCCGAACCGGGATTCGAACCCAGGACCTCCTCATCCATAGTCAGGCATGCTGACCACTAGACTTCAATTTTGTAAAATCCAACAAGAAACTTTATTTTTAGGTCATTTATGTACTTCTCGAAAAACATAATTTTCCATGTTTTATACATTATGTACCTAGAATACATATATATATATATATATATATATATATATATATATATATATATATATATATATATATATATATATATATATATATATATATATATGTATGTATGTATATATATCTGGAGTGGCCAACCTGTGGTTTCTTGAAGGATTATTTGTGGCTCTCGATGAATTCCTTGTTCATTTTTGTGTTATTATATGTTTAAAAGTGTCTTTTAAATTAGTGACAACAACAATTTTGAATTGGTAAACTTTCATTGATACGGACAGTTGACATTGTGCTCTGCAGGAAACAATTTGTAATTAAAATTAACATAATTAAAGGTGAGTTTTCTATTTCCAATATAATTATGATCCAAAATGCATCTGGAGAATAAGAAATAATAGAGATGCGAAAAGATCAAAGCTTAATTAAAATGTATATTACTGAATTTTGATAATTTGTATAAGAATCGATTTAGTTCGAATTAAAAAATCGGTTAGATTATCGAATTAAAAAAGGCAGCTTGTCCAATTATTTCAATGCTTGAAACAACATATATATATATGTAAATCATTTTATTCCACTTCAAAATTCCTGAAATCCAAACCCTGGTCAATATTAACTAGCCAGCATCTGAAAGAATTTCTGAGAAATGCTCTCACCCAATTATTCGCCAAATTTTAAGGAATATTTAAGAGAAGTAAAACAAATGTTTAATTTTTAATATTTAAATTCATTACACATATTGTATTTATATAGACATATTTTTAATAAATATAATTTCTGTAAAAAAATTTAATATCTTTTTTGCATACATTTTAAATACCTACTTAACTGCGGCTCGCGAAAAATTTCAAATTTTGAAAACTGGCTCGAATAATCAAGGAGCTTGTCCACCCTTCATATATATATATATATATATATATATATATATATATATATATATATATATATATATATATATATATATATATATATATATATATATATATATATATATATATATATATATATATATATATATATATATATATGTATATATGTATATATATATATATATTCTTTACATGATGCATATTTACTCCTTATAATTTATCTTTTGTTCTTTTTACTTTTGTTAACACTTAAATTTTTTAATTTGCTGATTTTTCATTGGCTACTTCTCAAGTTTTCCTCACGCACTATTTGAAGTAATCAATAATTAAGTATATATAGTTAATCAATTAAGTAATTTTTTGTATATAATTTATGTAATATTTCCTCTCTAAAATTTTTTTCACGGATTCATATCCAATTGAGCTTTTTATTAAATTTACAGCTCATTAAGGATCATTCTGTAAATTTGTAAGTTTGTAAATTTTGAACATAAATATATTTACTGTTCACACTATTTCCCAGAAAACTTACAATGGTTTTCGTGCCAATATTAAAGAAAATGCAAAGAACATTCATTAAAATTTGTAGTACTTCACGAAATTTATTCTTTTGATTGTTTGACTATCCACTCACGCTTTGAGTTCCAAGGAGACTTAAATATTTTTTCAGTTTTTATTGAAAAAAATGTTTTAATAAATTTTGAGTTTTTCCGTAATTGCTTCACATTTAGGCTATTCCATTCTATTCAAACATGTGAAAACAAGTAATATTGAGCCTCAGTCAAATATGGAGCTTAGAACTTTAGTTAACCTTATCCATTTTGATTATTTAATCGTGGCGCATGTGTTCTAATCTTACAGCAAAATCATGCTAATCGAGTGGCTTTTCACCACTGGATTAGCGACAATATTTCGTACTCCTAAAATATCTAAAGTCTTTTGGCATATAAGTGCTTGAAGGAGTTAATGTTTTCTCATTGCTAATTAATTTCAAAAATAAAATTTTCATTTGAAATGAGATGAACTTATTTTCTCAGAGTTGTACTGTTTGTATCTTATTTATTTTTTATGTAATTTTTATAGATGTAAATTATATGTATATATACACACAAACTGAGTTGTGTTGTGTACGCAAAATCTCTGAAATTCTCTTTGCAATGCAATCAATGCTGTTAACACCTTATAAAATGAAATTTGCTGTTTTTATATTTAATGATGCATATTCTAAATGTTATAAGTTTTGAACCCATTAAAATCTAGCAGTTATAAACTTTTTGTTATAAACATTTTGAAAGGAATAAATTTAGATGTTATAAATATTCAACTTATGTCATACATTTAAGTATTATTTTTCTCTCAATTTTAAATAATCGTGAAATATTTAATCATATCTATTTAAAAAAAAAATTTTCATTTTTATAAAAACATCAATTTTTTTCAAAAACTATTCACTTCCTATCGAGTTACATTATGATGATCTGAAAATATGCAATACTCAATTAAATATCCAAGTGTGGGTTCCATGTCATTCTCCAAATTTGAACTTGCGGAAGTTTTCTGCAATAATTTGGCCTTTTACGAAGGATATTAAATTACTGAATTCAAGCAAAGGAGTTCACATTAATGTCAAAAAGAATCCCCTAATTTAACATGCATCAATTGCCCTTGTTTGTACTGATTCCTTATTGCATTCTCTTTTTGGTCTTTCAAACAGCTTTGCTTTTTGTGAGAGAGAAGTGAAAGGGAGAAATGCAATGCAAATTTAGAGCGAAGTCTGAGAAAAGGTTCTGGTTTACGGACAGATCTGGAAAGGATAACCTCTCTGGACTTGGAGTGCATGGGATATCACCAAGTGACAACCTCTTTAGGGGCCTTGGGAAGTATACCACTGTATTCTAAGTTGAAGTTCTTGTCACTATTGGCAGTCTTTTATTAAATATTAGAAAAGGCTAACATGGGAAGCGGATTCTAATTTGTAGTGACAGTCAAGCTGCCTTATATGTCATTAATTCTATCCAAGTCAAATCTAGGATTCTCCTGGAATGTAGAAACCTTCTTAAGGAACTGGCAACCGATAATTAGGTTTTCCTATTTTGGGTGCCAGGACACGTGGGAATTGAAGGTTATGAAAACGCGGATGAACTAGCAAATCAGGGCTCGCCTTCTAACCCTATTGGTGTCGAATCTTTTTGTGGCATCAACATGAAGACCATAAAGGGTACCCTACTCAAGTAGGAAAAGCAGAAGATGAATAAATCTTGGTTTAACACTTCTGATCAAAAGTATGATCGCTAGATCATCGGCGAATGTTGCCTCTGAAATTCTTAGTTGTTCTAGGGCGAAGATACGTGCCATCGTAGGCTTCATCACTGGACACTATCATTTCAGGAAACATCTCCATACTATGGGACTCTTTCAAGACCCTAATTGCAGGAAATGACTCAAGAATGATGAGTCGGCGCATCACATCATTTCTGAGTGTGATGCCTCCATTTGTTTTAATACTTAGCTCCTTAAAGGGTTTATCTGACTTTATAAATAAAGTGGGCGACCCAATTTACTGCAACTAAGAGTTCATGGGTTTGAGGCTATGGCACAAAATGCTATCGAGAAAAGATGCCCAGTACCGTGCAAGCCCATTAAGAATAAGGAGAAGAAAAGACAAATATTATGGGATACCTAACTTTTTCCGCAAGTAGATAAACCTACTTGCAGTAATTTAAGCGTAAATAGTATGCCTTAAATAAAAGGAAGTTATGAAAATGTTTTGTTTTCATACCATGGAATATGCATTACAATACATTTATTTAAATACTGTAAAATATTGCTTTCCCTCATTTGCATTATAGTGAAATCTAAGCCAGAAGACTATACCAGTTTAGGAGGAAAAACTCTCATGGATAGAATTTATGACTAACGCCTTCATATCCAGAGGTGATAGCAGGTAAATATAACTATCAAATTTTACTGGACATTTATTTCAATGAAACGTATGGGTTATATTTTCTCATATACATATGTGTGTGTATATACATACATATACACACACATTACATTATATATATATATATATATATATATATATATATATATATATATATATATATATATATATATATATATATATATATATATATATATATATATATATATATATATATATATATATATATATATATATATATATATATATATATATATATATATATATATATATATATATATATATATATATATATATATATATATATATATATATATATATATATATATATATATATATATATATATATATATATATATATATATATATATATATATATATATATATATATATATATATATATATATATATATATATATATATATATATATATATATATATATATATATATATGTGTGTGTGTAATAATAAAAGAGAGACGAGAGACAAAGAAAGAATAATATGTCTGTAAAATATCAAACATTTCATTTTAATATTAAATAATTAAGGTTTATTTACAATTTTAACTTGAAATTCTGATTTCTGTTGGATACATCTAACCTATGCAAAAAACATAATAAAAATATTTTTCTCGTGAAAAAACTCAATAAATATGAAAAATGAATAAGGATGATTGGTTTGCCTGTCACCCAATTGTAACTTTTTGTATGCAACAATTAATACAGAATCATAAAGTAAATGTTCTAAATATTGTGTGTCAAGCATCAGTGTTGTAAATAAATATTAAGAAAAACAATGAAAAGTTATGTTTCACAGTATTGAACAAAATTCAGAATCCAAATTTTTATGTCCTACTTTCTGATTTTTCTAGTCATTCACAAGAGCTTATTTTTTTATATTACATCGAAATGTATACATTAAAGTTTCGTATGAGCGCAAATCATTATGTAATACAATAATTTTTATAGTATTTTGTATAGTCAAAACATGTGTTTAAACCACCTCATTTTTAAAATAATGTAACAAATATTTCTGATAAAAATGTAATTATGAAACTTTGCATAATTTTAAACAACATTTTCCACTTTTTAAGTGAAAGACTACTGAAATCAAAAATGTTTTTCTTAAAAATATTGTAAATTTATTATTAGGGACTAAATTTCCAGAAATAATTATAAAATTATTTCGTTAAGTATTTTTAAAAATATACTTATTGTATATTTTCATGAACACTATGTACCTATTAGTTTTAATATATTGAAAAAATTGATAAAAAATATTTCAAATGATATCTACTGTATGAAATATTCAATAATTTTATACTCTCTGAATATACAACAATTTTAAATAAGTTAAATTAAAATTATTAACCTACCAAAATGAATGCATTCAACAATTTCAAAAAATACCCAGTAAATGGATGCACTTCAGGCGGACCCATGAAGTCCTTTATTGAAGGCGCTCCTCATAGATTTTTACGCACAAAGTCAGGATAGAAATGTCAAATTAAATATTTAACGAAAATAATTAAAAAAAAGCATGTACATTTTGAAATACTGATTTTGAAAAGATTTAAAATTCTAAATATTTTTCTCGGTGTCTATCTCTGTGTAAATGTTGTTATCTGCAATAAAATATGGTGCGGTAATTTTGGCCGAAGTTGTTTTAAAACTGGAGTCAGAGCAAGTTTATAAACGCCTTGTACAAAAATGTCCTAGAGTAATCATTCATGGAAAAATTAAATACTTATAATAACAAACTTCACAGTGAAGAATGAAGGCAAAGCTTATAAAAGCATTCTCATTCTTAAATTGATGTTTAAATGAATTCATTGTGAATCTTTCGGTGTTAAAATAGAGTACTCAACAAATTTCAAAACAGATGTATTTATATTTCAGTTGAAAAGCCTCTCAAATCCTATTAACAAACCATATCTATACATTATTTCTTGCATATTATAGCAATAAATACCACAGATAATATTTTTTAATCCGAAACCATAAAATTTCTTTTTTTCAATTTTAAGAGTTTGCAGCAAATCTTACTGAGTAAAATTATTTTAGGCTTACTCTTTCATTTTATTTATCACTTTCATTTTTAGCTTCATTGAAGTGGTTTTTCAACACATCAATTCCAGCATAAATAAAACTTGGATAACAAAATATGTTATAAAATCAAAGCTTATATTTTATGAAGCATTTGTAATAAATACTTTGTTTTCAACAGAAAAGTCCCTTCCTCAAATTAGCTTAATTGTCCATTCAATCCATTCTGTGATACAAATATCATTACAAATATCTTCAGCTTAATCATAAGAGAATTTAAGTAATATTATATCTGTCTATCATCTATCTATCTATCTATCTATCTATCTATCTATCTATCTATATATATATATATATATATATATATATATATATATATATATATATATATATATATATATATATATATATATATATATATATATATTGATCTGCATATAATTTTTTGCATTGGTAATGCTTTTGTTTATATATTGTTTGTTTAACATATTATTAAGCTGAAGGCCCAATTTGTGTTCCTATTGTCTGTTTAGAAATTAATATGCTACTCTCACTTAATATTGATACAAGCAATTAATCCATTACGAAATAAAAATTGTTATATACTAATTTATAAATAACTAAAGAATATTATATAAAATTATATAAGAAATATAAAAGATGCATAGATATTTATATTTTTTGACATGTATAATTAATACAGGAAGCTGCTTCATAAAATAAAGAATTTGTATTTTCTTCACTAATTTATTTGCCTAAAACGAACTATTCCTCTACAAGATAAGAATTCACTCTTTTTTCTATTTACCACTTTAAACGATTTGTTGTTACTCCTCTTAAAAGAGTAGTTTCATTTGCGTTTTTCAAAAGATTGAATTTCTACTTTAAAGATTGATTGATTTTTAAGAAATTGAAGGAATGAAAATTCCCTCCTTCTGAATGGAATTCATTCGATTTTTTTCGAAATGTGTGTTTGCAATAATTCCAAATACTGTGAGCCTAAAATGGTCCGTAGTTCCAACGCAGTTTCCCTGCGGAATTTATGAGAAAAGTATGCCAATTGGATTGTAGACTTCGTCTCTTCAGTAAGTCTTAGAATGACAAGATAGCTGACTGATGAAGGCACCACAAAAATCTCAGTGACCTGTTCTTCCTTTAAATCTATACAAGATTTTCACTATAATGTAAAAAATCTTAGCATAGCTGCTGTATAATCTTTTTGGCGAATTTTACAGATTTTCTAGTCATTTTATTACGCCGCAACGATAAAGAATACGAAAAATATTCAATGATATTCGATTTTGACAACCCTAATTTATGTGTAGGGCGCTCCGTGGCTGAGTGGTCTAAAGCATCACCGCTAATCGCTTGAGAGCGTAGGAGTGTGGGTTCGATTCCCACCATGGCCCTGGGTGTTTTCTTCGTTACTCTTCTGTGGTTGTACATCTGTCATTGTGCTATTTGTCCTATTATCGACGAAGACTTACAAGCGGATCTCAAGAATCAAGCATACAAGTCTGAATATATGTAATGTAATAAAATAAATAAATAAATTTATGTGTAACAATTCCATTTGCATTGGGACATTTTTTACTCGCCAAAACATTTTGAAATATACTGAACGTCAGCTGTACCAAAATCCGAAGTGGATTTTTGATATTTTTTTAATATAGTTGGTGAACACTCTTTATAATTAAAATACCAATAAAAAAGTTGGAATCAATGTTTTTGCTCAGCGATCATTAAAAGAATAAGAAGAAACAAAATCACATTTGTTAGCTTTTTTCTGTTTTTATATACAATAATTTTTTAAAAAATCAAGACTTTTTCAAGAAGTAATTGAAATCCATTGGCAGTGGGATCCAAGAGTTAAATGATCACACATTGAAATGACTTTTTCCTATTTTGGGTCAAGAATTCAGCCAATAAATGATGTTTATAATGCCCGGCTGTCGAGACTTCCACTTTTCAGTGCGAAGGTGAAATTTAGCTCTTAGGTGTGGGAGCGCCCGGCCATTCTGGGTGGGTCCTCGTCATTTTGAAACAGAGAACCTCCAAATCTCAACCAGCCACCCCCAAAGTCATCATTGCCCAAAGGAAGACATTGCGAGCACGACCTATTTAGCATGCTCTAGCAACTATAAGTGAATTTAACAGATCTTCGGATGAGTCGGAAATCGAACACACAACCTTCCGACAACGAGAACGAACAACTTCACCAATCATGACACCACGGCTCCCTCAACAGTAATTTTTTCCCGTTATTATTGTTTGATTTTTTATTTTTCTCACACCCCCATCTGCAATAAAGATTTATATGCATTAATTAAATGATCTTAGAACTCGAAACACAACATTAACGTTGATTGAGAGTTATAAAGATTATTTTCTTTCGATCGTATTTACGTCACACTGGACATGATTTATTATATTTGCAGCACTGATAATGATACAAAGTGAAATCATAAAACAACTGCAAAAAATTATGAGATTTGAACCTGTAAACTTTCATGCGAAACACCGAAACTCTGGTCATGAATGTTTCCCTTTTGTCTGAAATGAATAAAATGCCTTTGTTAACAGAAATAGTTTTCAAGGGTTCAAATCAAGATTCAGCTGATGGGAAAAGAGTGTGCTAACTCTATGTATACAAAATGATACCAGCAAGGGAATAAATGCATGTGAATCCAGAGTTATATAAATAAAATTTGTCACCAAGATATCCTTTTTTTCTGGAATAATGTAATATTCAATATTTGCTTTCATAACAATGAATTATTTATTTTCATATATAAGCACGTAAAATTTTCAATTTATCAATGTGTGTTAAAATTTTATTATTTTCTCTCTGACTGAATTCTTATTTAAATACGTTTTGTTCTTTACTTAAAGAGATTTTTGATGTAACTTTATTGTGCACAAAAATTGTTCCCCTTCAGTTATCAATGCGCCTTTTTTTATTTAATGTATGAACAGATATTTGCTTCTTTATTACACGCATAAATATTTTAAATTACGCGTTTATGCTATTTTAGGTAACAATTTTAGGTAACCTTTTCAATCGATGAATTTTGGACGAATTATTTGTCTGTTACCAAAAACAACAAACTAATGGTTATGAAAATGTGACGTTAAGTGTTGCTTACTAAAAGATTCCTAACCTGATAATTCACATCATTAAGCTCGTCACCATTTTCTAAATAGTTAATTGGGGTTCATTTAAAGTAAAAAATGAAAGCACATTTAATTGTAAAAAATTATTGTTATTATTATAATACTCGGTTGATAAGATCCCTCTTTCAGCTGTACAAGAGGAGGAAGATAGTTCTTGGATGTGGGTGACTCTTCATCATTCAGAATCAGCAGCAGGAATTAGAAACTCAACAGCAGACACTCCAATACTGGACACTTCCTGAAGTATCATTTCACACGGAGGCCATTGCAGCCTATTGAACATGTTCAGAAGATCCGTTGTACTCCGAAGAAGATAGCGGAGAAATTTTGAATACGTGTGGGAAGGAAGCTGCCACAGAAATGCTTTCTTTCAATGGAGGCACCTTTTGAATATTTCATGGCTAAAGGCTTTCTTAATGATTCTTGTACAATACAATAAAAAAAATAGTAACTCCTAAAAGCTTGCACCGTGTTTACTTTGGCCTTTAAGTAATAAAACTCTTTTTTTATTTACTATCTTGTTTCATACTTTAAAAACGAACGCCTGTATTTAATGCAAACACGCATGTTCAGCTGTTGATTTTTTTCTATATCCCTTCAGTCATTGTTTGTAACAATTCTGAAGGAGGCTGTTTATTAATCCCTTCTGAAGGAGGCTGTCTATTAATCCCTTCTGAAGGAGGCTGTCTATTAATCCCTTCTGAAGGAGGCTGTCTATTAATCCCTTCTGAAGGAGGCTGTCTATTAATCCCTTCTGAAGGAGGCTGTCTATTAATCCCTTCTGAAGGAGGCTGTCTATTAATCCCTTCTGAAGGAGGCTGTTTATTAATCCCTTCTGAAGGAGGCTGTTTATTAATCCCTTCTGAAGGAGGCTGTCTATTAATCCCTTCTGAAGGAGGCTGTTTATTAATCCCTTCTGAAGGAGGCTGTTTATTAATCCCTTCTGAAGGAGGCTGTCTATTAATCCCTTCTGAAGGAGGCTGTCTATTAATCCCTTCTGAAGGAGGCTGTTTATTAATCCCTTCTGAAGGAGGCTGTCTATTAATCCCTTCTGAAGGAGGCTGTCTATTAATCCCTTCTGAAGGAGGCTGTCTATTAATGTCTTCTGAAGGAGGCTGTCTATTAATGTCTTCTGAAGGAGGCTGTCTATTAATGTCTTCTTGGTATCAAATATGATATCGATTTGTTCTCGTTTTCTCTTTATGAATATCCTGAAACCCCTTCCCGATCTTTAATACTTTTTTTTACAACGGCGGGCACTTGGGTTACTAACCCTTCGCCACAACAAGTCCAGAAACTGCTACTCATTTGTCGTTACTCAGCGGGCACCTGTGAACCAAGTCACGGAGGCGAGTAGCGTTACCCGCGCCATACCACCACAAACCCGTTTATAGGGTGGGCCACATTCATACAACATCACAGAAGAAAGAGCAGAGAGACATAGAGAAGAAAAGAAACATCCACATGCCCGAATCGGGATTCGAACCAGGGACCCACAGCTCAAGAGTCAGGAATGCTAACCACTCAAACATTGGTCTGCCGATCTTTTTTTTTTTTTTAAAAATACAAAAACAAACTAAGAACCTAAATTTTTTACCTTCTACGCAAAAATCATAGAGTATTAATTGATTCCTAGTAAATCTAATTTTAATCTTCTAAAGATCAATTTATTCTTATCCCATCATTGTTACTATTTAACAGAATCTTGTTTAAGTAATCTTTTTTTATGAAGGAATCCTTTCAGATATCTGTTATTACTTTCAAAAAAACCTATGCCCATTAATTCAAAAATTTCAAAATACATAAAATATATAATATTTACAAGTTATATGGATTTAAGGAATTCGTTCATTCCTGTCCCATGCTTATTGTTATCAGTGTGAATGTTATATTTTTCGAATAATATGCATTTAATGAGAGAATTCTCGAGCGCGCGTTCATTCTTTATCTTCCATTTATCAACTCGTTTTGAGCTCATACGTTTTATTATCCCAAAACCTTGATTAACTCAAATACTAATATTTCTATTAAGGAATCACTTCAGACGTCTTCAATTATTTTCAATGACATTGTTTCAATCAGCAAATATTATGCATTATACTTGATATTGTAAGCATTAAATATTATTATGTGTATTCAATTTCCTTATTAAAGAAGGGATGAATAATATTCTACTACAAACCAGGAACTATTCCGCATTGAATGAATACTTCCTCTTGAAAACAAAGCAAGCATTCATAAATGACAAATTCCATAGAATTAGTTTCATCCTCAAAAAGGATGGAAATCGATACCGTATGTAATTGATGTCACTTAATTTTTGCCTTTAACCAAGCGCAGCAATCGATTTTTTTATTGAGGTCACTGAGTCGAGATGCGGGTTTGTTCGATCCACCCCTCACAAAAGGACAAACATAATCAGAGTTTTGCTCAGATTTGAACAAATGTAGAGAGAAGACAAAAATTTAAACTTTGACACAAAGGGGTAAGTTACCAACGCAACTACATGTATTTAATGCATCAGTCAATATTCCTAAGAGCGAGAAGCATCGATTTATCGTTTCAGTATCGCAAAAAGACTTGATTGAAAAAGTTATATAACAATGCATTTTGTTAATGCAGGTTACCTATATACTGCTGACCATTAGAATTGAAAGATGAAAGAAAGAAAAGAGATGTTTATTATACGTAAGTACTACCCCCAGGGTTATCATTTCATATCCTTCAATTAAAACGATATTTCTGGGAATAGCAAGCCAAGTATTGAGGTTCTTCTAGTTGGTCCTTGTTTCTAAATGAGACGAATCCAAATGTAACTTCTTCCAAGCAACTGGTAGATCCCAACTTTGAGCTAAATACATAAAAGTATGCTGATGCAACAACAACGTGGAAGCAAAGTGATTAAGTTCACATGTAGTTAGGATATGAAACTAGAGGAAACAGTTGTTTCCCGAATACCATATGCACGGTAAGATAAGGAGTCGAATTGGGCTTAGGTGACAAAAAGGAGCAACTCCTTCTATTCTTCCTCAAGTTTATATCACACTACTTTAACCGTTGTAACTGGATAGGAATAGCGGATGAGTCTCTAAGCAGCCTGTGGCTACATGTTTTTAACTTAGAAGAGGTCTGGAGACGGTGATGACAGAACAATAGTCAAATAGCTTCCATATCGAAGAAGATTAGAACATGACGCACGAATTATTATTTTGCGTTAACTTGGTGAAAAATGGCATTTAATAGACCTCAAAAAACAGGACAAAACTACTGACATTAAAATGTTACAAATATTCTAATCCTCGTTCAAATTACTTTCGATTCAAACTAGATATGAGCGCTTCCTCTATCATCACACCTGAGTCAAACATTCTATGACAATATCGAATGCAACACGAAAGGAGTATTATCATCGGAACATAAAGGCAAATTGTCTCACTCTTGCATCCAGCGCTTTGTCGTTGGATGTACAAAAACCACCGTTTGGCGCAATTCTCTGTAGTCAAGAAAAACCGAAGTAATAGCCTTTGTGCTGACAGTCCGTGTAGCTCCAAACATCGCCATATTGTACAACCGAATATTGAAAATGCTTCGAGCAAACTTATTACTTGACTAATGGCTAATGATTTTGAACGGATTGCAAAATTTTTGCTTTTAATCATAAACCCACTTCATCATGTGTCTGTCCACTCGGATAATGCTCGTGGAAAAGCATTGAGATCCTGCATGTTGTTCAATATGATCTTGTTGATGCCGTATTCCTGGGATCTAATCGCATGCTAGACCTAATCTTAAAAAATCCTGAACAAAAGAAGAGTGTTAAAAATTCAATCTGTCTAAACCTGCTCACGCCAGTATGTGACTGGGAAATGTCTGCAGTGGTGCATTTTAGGTAGGTCTTTTGTTCCAGATCAAGACTGAAATACCTGATGAGGCCTCCTAATAATGGACGGAATGCTAAATCTACATTCATGGTGAGGGTCCCACATGGAACATATCTGTCTCACCAAGTTGATTCAGAGAGGTTTTCTGAAGCTTTTGATTTGAGCTTTTTATCTGGAAGCAAAGAGTGGAAGAGCGATTGATACTCATACTATCAGAAATGTCCTTCCTCGCCAATATGAGAAGAGATCTCTCAGTTGAGAAAGTTGCCCAGGATTATTAAGTATGGAAATAATTGCTTTGTCGCCAGCTTTATTCACCTTACACATGCGCTGAATGGTATTAAGAAGATCAGATATGATCCAGGTATTTGCCTATTGTAGTAAGCTACCAATTCCGCGTGGCACTGGTTGGATTACGACGGAGCAAATGGCAATACTACTCTGATAGACAACCATGAGATCCATCTCTTTCAAATTCCAACATCTGTTGGTGTGTATTTCTTCTTATTCGAAGCATTAAGCGATATCCAGAAGAAATTTTGACCGCACAGAGGAATGAGATATCCGCTGCTTAACTTTTCTTTTGTGCTTCTGATGTCGCTTGTCTCCCCCAAATGAGCTGAGATGCCACTCACTTCAGATTCCAGCATTTTCTTCCTGTTATTTTGACATTCATGAAATCATTTCTTCCATCAATTTTCGTAACATCAATCATAATAAAATGATTTGTTTATACAAAATCAAAAATAGTGTGTGGCATAAGTAGAATTTCTTTTAGCTCCTTAACCAAACTCTTTAGAATTTATATAAGAAATAACTCAATTAACAACAAGTTCATTAACATTAATAAATCTTTAAACCTAACGAAATTGCTTATTTCTTTATTTTATTGACACACAGATTTATATATATAATTATAATATGGAATTAATTTTTATGTCTAGGCATATATAATTGATTTTTTAAAAATGCGTATTATTAATTGTTACTTTTGCGACATTTCCTTTCTCGCGACAGAGAATTGGAATTACATGCTCAAATTATCTTCAACGCAGAATTTAAAAAATGTTTTTAATTTTTCTTGGAAATTTCACATGTTTCATAAACATTTCTTGATATACATTAAACTCTATTTCCATTTTGTAAAATTATATAAATATATAAGCTGCAGTGACCTGGTTGGTTGGTTGGGGCGTTCCTTTTCGCTACCGGTAGGTTGTGAGTTCGAATCCCGAGCCAATCTAAAATCCGCAGTGTTCGATCATAATGACTGGGGGGCGCAGAATAATGCCTTCCATGTAAAATGATGCCCTTAGGGTCGGCAAGCCAAGTACATGTCTCATCTTCTAAATAACGAAGACGCCCACCCACTTTCGAAGTCACACCCACTAAATAAAGCGTCCCCTTTTGAGAAAGTGCCGTCACTTCCGGTATTAATGAAATCTTAGAAGTCAGGCGTTATAATGTAAATAAAACTAGTGTATATAAGCGATATTTACTTTAAATTGACCACTCATATGCTTAAAATACTCAGTTTTCATAATTTAAACCTTCCAATTGCATTGAAACATCATTTAATGGAATGAAGTAAAGCATTTTGAGTAGCTCGCTGTGACTTTTTGCTCAATAAGTCTGATTGTGAAACTTTTGGTCTTTTCCACACAGTTCAGGTTAAGTTCCTCTGAGAGTTGAAAGCAACCCTATGTTTCAATGAGTTCTGCCGCAGCATTTATAAAAGTGTTTCATAAACACTCTATCTATATGTAACTAGTGCAAGAGCTTTTGTTGCATTCATTAACGTTAATATTTATCTCATGTCTATGCAGAACAATTCACAGATTTATAAGGACATTTTTGCATTTCACTAAACATATAAATATAATAATAATAATACAGATTCAAAAAACTCACTGAGTATCAATGAATAATAAATATGAGCAAAAACTTCCTCCTTTGTCAATTTTTATTGCCTGAATAGAATAAAGTGTTCTTCGTAGTTAAATTGAATATTTCTGTTTTGATAAATTCTTATAAATTAAGATATTTTCAAAATAATAAAAGTTGCTTTTCCAACATTCATGTTTCTTATTGAATTTTATTTATTATATTCTTTTCCCCAGCTATACTATTAATTGGTAAATTTTTATTTACAAAAATGAATGAATATTCTCGAATAAACAAAAATAATAATGCATAATATTTTATAGCAATTTTCAAACTCTTCTTTTTGTGCAATAAATTAAAAAACTTGAATAATGTAAAAATGTACTGTTTTACTTAAAAAGTGTCAATACTTATTCATATCATTTTGAATTCATAGAATTAAAATTAAACCCTGCAAAATTTACACGTTTTAATTAAAATCTAAAAAATTTAATAATTCATTAAGGAACCCATGGAATCTTCACTTGAAAACAATTTATTTTATCGGTACTCTAATATAGGCTAGTTTAACCACGATTCATTTGATATAATATTTAATAGCAATTAGAAGTTTCCCAAACATTTCGAATCTAGTGTTACTCGTGTAGGATATAAAGAATCCTTTAATAAATATCATTTTTTATCCATTGAAAAAAATTATAAATTCAAATTTTGAATTTTATTCCAACTTGCATTGTGGTAAACTATTCTACAAAAGAAAGTTTTAAATGCTTATCATATGTAGAAATTTCAGCCGTCAATTTTATATACTCCCTTAGCTAAGATTTGACTGTAATTCAGTGCAATAATTATTAATTCAGTGTAAGGAGTTGCAGTATGCCTGAATTGCACTTAAATGAATTTCCTTATATGATATTCTAAAGACATGAACTCATACGCAAAATTAATTTTCATTCACAAACTTGTACGGCAGTCAAACTTGAAATGATTCAGTTATCATTTCCTAATCAAATCGTACAACATAAGTTCAATTATATTCAAATAAGACTAAAATAAAATTCAATAACAGAGATTTACTTACAAATTGCATTTTTTGGATTATTAATAATTAAATTGAGGAATTAATTTCTTTAAAAAATTTAATGTTATGATTTAACTTTATAAAGCTTATATAAATGAAAATTTTCATTTTTATATTGCTTGTTAGTAGATAGATGTGAAAGAAACTTTTACGTAATATATTAATTAATACAATTTAATTACGTACATTGCGTAATTAAATGTGTATTTTTTATTTACAAATACTCAGGGGAAAATAGAAAATAATTCCCGATCAATTGTATGTATATTCGCCGTATCAATCTATAGAAAGTCTTCGATAAGATCATGATACAAATCACACACTAAAACCAAATTCATAATTAGCAATCATAATATTTGCAAATCAAATAAACTCGAACAATTTAATGGCTGTTTTTATTGAACATCCACTAAGGCCAAAAGTCCTATTGTGTAGCCATGTTTAGCCAAAAGTGCTAAACAGTATAAATAACGAAATCATACTGTTATCCTAAGAAAGGAACCGTTGATAGCCGTAAAATGTATGATAATAATTTGTCAACAATAGATTCCAACGTAAAATAATAGATTTCGAAAATATGCTTTAGTAAGAGAATTAACAGTTTATTCGAGAGGAAGTATGAACATGCAATGTAAGGAAACAAGATATCCCTGCACTTAAGCTGTTGGGTATGAGAGACAGTTTATGGCATTCAAAGAATTCTTTATAGAAACAACATACATTTGCGTGTCCCGACGGCAGAAGAGAATAAAGATCCCTCAGGAAGGAAGGCCCAGCAAGGCTACTCCGCGCTGCATTCACACCAGGACGCTCCAGCACATTCCTTAGAAATCTTCTCCACAACAACCTTTCGAAATGTCCACTAATAACTTTAAAATTCACGTTCCCTAATCAAAGATGTTTACAGCTATTCATTGCAATCTATTGATATTTTATCTACATAAAAGTTAAGATTATTATTTCTTTTTTCATTAAAGTTATTAAATCATCATTTCTAATATGAGATGACAGTAGCTATATCAGTACTAACTATGCTCGTAATTTCCACTCAAACCTGTTTTTATGCTGTGGGTAGAGACGGCATAAAAAAATCGCACAAAACGTAACGGGGAGCGCTGTAGAAATGTAATATTCGCAACACTAGTTATTATAAAGTTTATATGCGGTGAATATAAACTTTGTACACGCGTTGCAGTGGCTGAGTTTTTAAAATACATTGAATCAATTTTTTACTAATTCTTGGGTTCAATCAAATTAATATTTTCTAAAAAATTTAAAATAGGTTCATTCATAGGAGATTAAAAAAAAACGTTTCACTAAAATTTAATAGCAATAGGTAAAGTATCGAAATTTTGAAATTAAGCACAAATCAACATATACTTTCTGAATTTACATTTTATTCATCTTATATTAAGTTATAGTTTGTCATCAGTGACTTACTTATAAAATATACTATATAAATTAAAGACATCTAAAAATAAATTGTTATAAATGAGGTAGATAACATTGACATCGAACTATTATTATTTTAATTTTAAATTATATTAAAACTAAAAATTTTTTCCGCGGCATTATACTGAAATAAAAAAAAATTAAAAGAATTTATCATTTGAATAAATAAATTAGATCAAAATGTACTGCTGAATAAATTAATAATTATCAAATTATAAAATAAAAATAAAAAATAATAAAAGGCTATCAAGAAATACTTACATATTTTCGAGGTGGTATGAAAATTAGTAGAGAAAAACAGTAATAAATAAAATTTTATTTTACTATTTATAATATTAAAAATATTTAAACTGAATACTGCACAATAATAACACATTACAAAGTATAGTTATGAAAATGATTCACGAAAAATTGTTATAGTATCATTACACATCATGAAAATATATGTAAATTCTATATTTAACCACGCGCTTGCGCGCGCACGATAATTTTCTCGAAGATGGTATAATCTAGAAAAATAAACACGTCGCCATCTGCCGAATACCTGTGCAACTTAGATGCTAAACCGCCATCTATTAGGAACTTACAGAACTAACCAATAAATAAACACTAATGTCGTATAATAAATATTGAGATCAATAATTAAGCGATAAAAACTATTCTATCTTTTAAGTTGGACCATATTATAAATGGTTACAAAATTTTATCAAAATCCGTTCAGTAGTTTTGGAGTTTATCGGGAACATACATCGTGACACGAAATTATATATATATATATATATATATATATATATATATATATATATATATATATATATATATATATATATATATATATATATATATATATATATATATATATATATATCCAAGGTGTCCCGAAACGACCGCATAAACTCTGCACAGCTAGATTCCTCGTTAGGAGTACATAAAATCTGCCCAAAGAAGCACTCCTGTACGATCCATAGTTTACGAGAAAAATACGAAAAACAAAATATGACGTCAATGCTGGTGCAAGAAAAAAAACACTTTATTGGTCATATCAACTACAGTATTTAAATATCTTTCCAGACGATAATGTTTAAAACGTTCGCCGTGCATATCGCGTCATGCATGCGCGCAGGAAGTAGTGTGACTGCCTCTCTAGACACGATATCGAAATCAACTTCACTCAAGAGATTTTTCCTACATGACCCAGTATGTAGATAATGCCACAAGAACGAGGAAATGGTGCATCCTACTGTATAAGATTGGTGCCCTTGCCATTAATCTTAATACTCAAGAGTTGCACCTCAGCTCCATAAAAGACCTTTTAACTTCATAAACTAAGCAAGAGAACCTATTAGAAGGAGGTATTCTATTTCGGATTTGGAACATGGTACAGGCAGAGGTATCTTGACTGTCGAATCCAATGCAGAAGAAGCATAAATTTTTGGTGGTGTTAGTAAATAAACTGTAAGAAAAAATTGTTCGGATTATATATAGTTTTTATTTTCTAATTTAATGCAATTCAGAAAGAAAAGTCAATCGATTTGCCAAGCGAAGCATTCATTTGTTTTACTTTGAAGAAAACTTATTTAAAATAGAAAATATTTTTCATCCAATTGTACTTTACAAAATTTTATTGTTACATTTTATAAGTTATAATTTGAATGAAATTCGACTATAAAGGATAACTCTCGACATATTTATCTTGTTTCGAACTTGAGTTGTTTGGAGAGTACTTAAAAGTACATTCCATCTAACATGGTATAATTTCTAAATACTAGCGAAAATACCTCCCAAAACCTGCTTAATCGTTCCGTGAGAGATTAATAATGAAACTTATATTTGTGTGATATTCGTGGGGTGTGGGAGGGGGGCTCGGAAGATTCCTGCCGTGACTGCTTTCCAAAATTCTTCCCGGAAGGCGGAGAACCACAAAATTCTTTGCAACACCCTTAAGACGTTTGGCTGCTCAGAACGAAACATAAAATAATCAAATCGCAAAACCAAAGAATAAGATTAAAAAAAACAGGAATCTCGAAGGATTGCTCTCTGATGCAATGTGGGCTACTCGAATATGCTTATAAATCAGTCATTTTGCTTAGGTACAGAGTACAAGCTTTACCATGAATCAAAAAACAAACTTCAAGCATTTGAATAGAATCGAACCTATTTTCGCGCGGTATATGAAAATTTCAATCCAATCGGAACTCAAAATTATCAGTAAAAAAGGAAACAGTTTGATGAGTAACTTGGTTTTCTCGATTTTTTCCATGTATTTCATCACATTGTTGCGTCAGCCGATGACATTACATATGTATTGTTACCCAAATAAAAACTACTTTTATATAACCAGTGCTTTCCAGTTCCTATATATATAGTTTAGTACTGGTCTATATAATTTTTTTCGTTTCACTATATTTATCTTTCATTCGAAATAATTAGCTATTTTCGTTCAGTTCGTTTTTCTGCTTTGTCTTCCTTGAATGGATTAACTTCATCTTTTGAGTTCGTTCCAAAAACGCAACTCCTAGTTATTTCGTAAGGTTATGAGTTATTTTCTACGTGAGATTTTTTTTATCTGGTTATCATTGCATAAAAATAATTTTAATTGCCTGGCGAGAACTATTTTTATAACTGAATTCGACAAATTCCGTGTTTTTCTTTTATGCTTGACCGCACAAAAGCAGGCTTGAATATACATTAATATGTAAGATGTTCTAATGGTGTTACACAGAGATTTTTTATAGTTAACTGAATATGTACTATCATAATTATTGTTATGACAAATAGATTTGAAATAGCGTTGTCTAAAAAAATATTTTTATGCTGTATCATATTCAGTCTGCATATATTTTGACATCTATAAATTTAATAATACTTCGAGCTTTATTAATCCAAGTTTATTCCAAACATTTGCCTAGCCCACAATTAGCATTTATCTTTCATATTAATAATTCATCACAAGTTTCTCAAAAAAAAATGACTCTGAAGTTTTTAATAAAAATCACGTTAGTACACTACTATTATTATTTTTCTACCTTTAATTATTTACAGGTAAAATTTCAGGCGTATATAAAAAATTTATAATTATATTTTAAATCATAAGAATTTATTATAAAAAAACCCCAATTTTGTTGTTATATTCAAACTGCTTATGTAATAATATTTTTTTATAATTTAATCAAAAAAGTTCTAGTTGCATGAAACTAATCTCATCATAACTTTTTTTTAATTTCAGCACTATGAAAAAAACCTGAAGCTATATCGGTATCAAACCAGGAAACTATAGCTTTTATCCAGCATTTGCATTCTATTTTGTTCCATCACAAATTATTTCATTTTAAAGGGCTGAAATTGTTACTCAAAATACTTCAGAGGGGTATTTACTAATTTTAATCATGTGCCTGAAGTATCCGCTTACACTTCTCAACTGTGCTTTCTGCTTGGAAAAAAAAATTCATTAACGACCGATAATATTGCTAGTCTTACAGAGCATGTATGCATTAGGGATTTAATATTCTTTCAACTTTTCCCAAAGTACGGAGTAAATGACGTAACTTCAACCGTAACTTGTATTGACTGAAATATTGTCATCCAAAGATACTTCGCGGAACATATCTTGAGAAAGACTTCGATAAGACATCGGAAATCGATGGACGCCAACTGCCACTGCTAATCTCCGCGCCTGAGGGCGCTTTACAGATGTTTTGGAGACCATAAAGGGCACGTTGCAAATACTAAATAACTTGAAAGGACAAGATAGGAATATTAAATAGATTTTGAAACATGGAAAGTGGTGCACTTTCTTCAAAAGGAACTAAAATAATTACAATTCATGACAAGTTTGTCAGCAATAGTTCTTTAGTGGGATTAGTCAGAAAAATATTTTTATTCAAGAGTAGCGTTATTTTTGCGTTTATTTTTTATTGCGTTTTGTTACACATATGTTCAGCTTTTTATGATCGTAAGTTACTGTCACACACACACGCAACAGTTTTTCACCACTTATTTTTTTCTGAAATTATTTACCAGTACGTTATACACAGTGCAAACAAAATTTTAAATTCCAAAAGAATGTTCATGAAAAATAAGTTAAATCAGTATTGTGGAAAAAAATTTAAAATGAATGATTTAATTCTTTTTTCCAATTTGCCACTTTAGAACAAACACAAAATGTTCAATAAAGTAATACAAATTGTTTCTTCGATAATTGCACCAGAGAATCTAGTAAATAAAAATTATTCGAAAATAGCTGTTTTCAATTTTGCCCAAAAAATAAATTTCCATTCGCAAACTTTAAATTTGAAAACTAATTATTTCTTTCATTTTCAATAAAAAATTGTTTATAGTTACTAATTCAAATCTGGGAAAGGACATGACCTTAATTTAGGATAAAATGAGCGTTACGGTTACAAAAATGAGCCAAATATCGCCACATTTTATAAATTTGTTATCAAACAATTTTACCTAACGCAATTAATCACCAAATATTAGATTGATCTTGACGAGAACTCTTAATTACGACATTTAATTAATGATTTTGTGTTGTTTGTATTTCCAGATTCTATGAAAATGCTCCTTTTAACCCATACTGTATGAAATTAAAAAATGAATATAAGAGTTTTATTCAAATAATTTTTGATTAATTTTGATTTGTATTTAAATATATAAGGGTTTCCATATAGTTTACCTTTTTCCTAAAATACCGGATTGTTCTATTTTGTTGGAAAAGTTGTATTTCCTCATATTTCTATTATATGGGTTAAAATGAATATTTTGTTTTTATTATTTTTTCTGTCAAAACTCTTATCTTAATTTCATTCAGAAATTACTACCATAACGTTGGTGTTCCTGAATTATGTGTTCCGTTATATTAAATAAAATCAGAAAAATGCATATCTTCGCTTTTTAATAAATTATAGAACTCTACTTTAATTCATATGATTTTTAAACAAATGTTATTAAGTAGAATTCTAATTAGGAAATGTGGGCAATTGTAAGTTCATTATTTTAAAATAATGGTTCTTTTTAGATAGGATTAAATGTCACTAAGCAGAATTTCAATTAAGAAAATTGAAAAATATTAAGTTCACTATTTATTGCAATAAGATTCATAAAAAAATAATGCTAAAATTCCATCCAGTTCATTATATTCTCTGTAGCACATTTTTTAATTTTTATTTAAATATTTCCATAAATTTCTATTTTTTTATAACGAGAAATGTTTATAAACAAATAGTGATTCGGCTATTATAAATACCAAAAATATATAGCCATTTAAGAAAGTAGTATCCATATTTCTATTTATTTATAACGTTCCTCTGAAAAATTCAATGAATTGTGCGATTTTAAAATACCAAATTTTTTGTTTGTTTCTTACTTGTTAAGTTAGAGATTGAAATTCCGATACTCAAGTCCTCCTCCACTTGATGAAGGGAAAATTGTGACCATTATCCTCACTAATGGAGTCAATTCATCACCAGGTGGCGCTTCTACTTTTGGTACTTGTCATGTGACAAATTCCATACGAAGATTATTTACATTATATTATTGTGTGAATTCGTATTTGGATATTGTAAATCTACAGTTTTATTTTATCCAGCAAATTGGTACCAATACCTTTTAATTTTTACACATATTTAATAATGAAAAACGTTAAATATTTATACTTTTTTCAAACTCTCTACGTTTAATTACCTGAATATTTTCCCCAAGAGAATGAAAAACGTAGTATTTTGATAAAAGTAAATTTTTTGTAATATAAAATGAGAAATTTGTAATCAGAATTGTTTTATCAGAAATAATAGATGTTAATAAAGCAGTTTACATTATTAATAATTGGCAATTTTTTCAAAATTACCATTTAAATTTAATCACCATTTTACTTTATCAACATTTTAAAAAATTAGTTTCACTGAAATGCTTGTCATTGACAGCATAAAAGACAAAATGGTGATAAATTGGATACAAACGAACAAAATGATGAAATATATATCAATCCAGAACTACTTGTAAAATATTCGATTCAAATTTAATAGAGTTTATACTCCGGACGCATCTAACAAACAAACAAAAAATTTAATAAATAAAATCGCCAAGTTACTTTACATGTGACTTTGACGTCATATAAAGTGAGTCAATTATAAACAATGTACGAGAGTATTTGTTATCTATTTAAATATAACATATTAGTTATTAAAACATTTTGTAAATTATTTATTCAAAACCTAAACTTGTTCTCATTTTTAGTCTCCGTGTTGTGGAAATAACTGACAAGCGATATGCATTACTTTATTCATTAAAATTAATCACAATCACGCAATTGATAAGCCTCTGAGTTTGTTTAAAATGGAGCTAATGAAAAAGTAAATAGGTTTCACACGATGTAACATTTATCCTGTTCGTATAATTAAATTCATGGAATATAAAAATATTCTAAAATAAACTAGTTTCACTGAAATATTGAGTAAGTATTTTTATTCCTAGAAAACTTATTGAGTAAATATAAAGCTGCGAGAAAATGACTAACATATAAAACGGAACTCTTTGAAGAGTTGGTTCAGAAAGACTCCACGTGTTTACATATATCCATAATCTCTGGAGATACAAGACGGAATCAATGGAACCGGGTTTTTATTTCTGTTGCCATGGTAACCAGCGCTCATGGCAAAAAAAAAAATAGTAGGCTGTGCAACAACAGACGATTTCTTAAATATATTCGCGAATAAATAGTTCTGTGTGTATTTTAAAACTAAAAATTCTATTCTATTTATTTTGATTAAAGCTAAAATTAATGAATTGTAGGGATGTAAATAATGTCTGTAAGTAAAGAATATTTAATTCTTTTTAAAATTTTAACTAAAAAAAGTGCATATTAATGTAAGTAACAATACTAGGGATTATTTGTTGCTAAATGATATCATAAATTTCAATAAAAATGAGCTTTTTCCAAATTAAATGTGTTTTTTGCTGACATCAAAACTAAAGAATAAATGTGCAAATATCAATCATGTTCTAATTTAAAAGAATAATTACAACTTATTTAATGTAACTATAAATTTAATTTTCAAAAACTTATAAAAATTCAAAGTAAAAATTTACAAAAGTATAATTCAGAAACTTAATTTCACTTAAGTTCAAATTGGTAATGCAATGTTTTTTTTTTTTCCCCGTTTTAGAAAACTAATATCGTTTTTTGTCCGCCTGTTACCACCGCTTGTTACTGTTATCATTACTTGTTATTACTATCATTATTTGTTATAACGATCACTACTACTTATGACTATCAATACTTGAGTGTTATTTTTACTTGTTACTGTTATTATAGTTTACTACTATTATCCCATATCGGACAACTAATAATTAATATCGGCCTTGAATTATTGATGTCAATTTACCAATCCGTTTTTCTGAAGAAATCAGAATGAGATCAATTTGATACATAAAACGAAATTATCAAAATAAATACCCACACTGTATACATTCACTGTGGCTTAGGTATAGAACTTCACGGGGAAAGGTTTCGGGTACGATTCCCGCTTCATTTAAACAATAAGAGATGACTGTTGGACACTGCGGAGTGGGCAGTCTATCGGCCCGTTGAAAGGCATTTTAATATCCAAGGTGAAAATTGACTTTTGGCAGGACTTTTCTAAGGCAGTAGACCGCACCTAAGTGTCGCAGGTCTCGAACCGGGATGCTTGTCGGCGGCACCCTTCTTCTTCTTCTTAGAATTGGGTTTGTATGTCATTGGGCACCTCTGTTTTTATCAGCATTTTGTACCATTAACTCCAAACCCAATGTTTCCTAGTTCCAGTTGCTCGGGTCACCCACTTTATTAATAAAGTCCGATAACCCTTTAATGGAGTCTAGGTGTAACTCTCTAGTATGGATGATGCCTAAAGAAGTTCATCTAGGGAGGGCAAGAGCCTCGCATTCATAAATGATATGCTCTGCCGTTTCCTCTTGCGTATGACATTTCCAGCAGATAAGGTCTTGCTGAAACAGTCCCATCTGGTCAGAAAGTCAGTCATGCTAACGATAGCTTCCTGACTTTCACCAGAAGAAGATGGTTTGGAGGTCATTTCTACCTCAAGTGAAGGATTCATTACTGCCCCTTTACAAGATTGCCACTGAGTTCCCTTGTCTTTTTCAGCAAGGTCTACTTCAGAGGCATCACCTGCAGATGTAGAAAGGTTTGTTACTTCTTGTGTCTTTTCAGCCACAAGATAACAATTTATAATCTCACGTAATATAAGTCCACCCAGCATTGCCTGAGATACTGGGCAAGGCAAATTACTCTAGAAGTTTGCCAAACAACTAGAGGCTCCGTTAAGACACCAATACCGCGGTGCCAATTAGCCCTAGACACGGATCGCATAACACCAGGGTTTACGAGAGCTGGTTCGCGGCCTCTGATTCTATATTCAAGGCTATCCTGTCATTCCTACAGGACGTTCGGTGATCCACCACCTACCGACGCGCCTGGTAGCTGCTCAGGCCCCAGGCGGCGGCACCCTTATCCAAGAGTGGCTGGGATTGATTACGAAACCTTTCGCTTAAAGATGTGTTGTTCTTCCACTATTCCTTAATAAGCCCGCGAGATGGACTCTCGACTTTCGAGATGGGACTTCCGGGTGTCCTCAGTTGCTGTGACAAATCCCCCCGAAAGCCAGAATACATCATTGAAATGCCTAATAACGATGTTAGGTCGTTGGGATGTCCCCCACATTACCCAGCGCAGAGTTGATTTCTACCAGTTAGATGGTAGCAATCAGATAGAAATCTTCGTAATTCAGAAGCAGAAGACCCTCAACATTTGACTTGTAGCTCCGAGAGGTATCGTTTCACTCCGGGGACGTAACGGCCAAAATCGATTGAAAGTTTCTTTAGCCATCTTTGGCCAACACGACGGATCTGCGGTGAAGTCGTGAATCGAACTCACTACCTTTGGATGATGCAACCAACCAAGCCACGCATTGTCAAAAACTCTTCGTGCATTTAACTGGAAGACATGACACTTAATTTCAGTTGATTTTATGTAAAAATAACTCATTTTCCAGCACATATTTGTCACTTGGACATTTCCTCAATAATTAGACGTTGCTAATCGCAAAAAAAAAAACACTTTGGTAAGGTCAAAGAACTAGAATTAGAGACAAAACTCCACATGTTATAAATTTCGAAAAAGGTTAGATTTTGTTCAATGATTTTTTTTATTATTTGTCACATGATAAAAAAAATTGTAATGTAATAAGAAAAATATTCTACATTCTCTTTCGTCTCCACTTTCCCAAGAATTGCACCCTGTTGAAAAAACGCATTTTAATAATGTTCGACAAACATTCATTTTAATTGCAATATTTTCGGGCGAATCAAACGCACTTTTTTTCTTTGAAAATAAGTCTGGAAAACGGAGTGCATTATACATCGATTAAGTGCCTTAATCATCGATTAAGTGCATTATACATCGATTATCAGTTTTTGATGGCATTCATTTCTGGGATTTTCCTCCATTCCGAATGCTTGCTTCCCTGCGGGGGTCGGGAGTGCTGTTGGGGCGCTCACTTCGGTCCCTCTCACCCCTGATTTCTTTAATTTTCCAAATTTAAAGAAAAGCTCTTAAATGTGTGGATGTACTTCTGCGCGTTTTTTTTATTTGTTGTCAAATTGCATTTTGGAAAACAATGCCGGCTTGTCTACAGCATAGCTTGTAAGCCGCTTGTGACGGCAAATTTCAAAACTGCCCCCAGTAAAGATGGTCTCGGCCTCACTTTGCTGATCTCACGAGAAGAAGTGGATCACATTCCGAAGCAAAGAATATTTTAATTTTAATGCGGCCATTTTATGCACATAAATAATGAATTAAAATAAATCCCTGTAGGATTTTCAGCAGTGTAAAATCTCATCATATGGTTATTTATAAGTAATTAAATAGCATTTCAATTTACTGAAACAATGTATATTAATATAAGATAATATTTCATGCTATCAGAAACCCCATTTTTAATATTTGAGTTATACAATTTTGTAGAAAAAACTATATTAAATAAATAAGCAATATATTTCATTAACAACTAAAAAATGACAATCCTAAATGTAGTAATAATTACATATCTTATTTAAATTTAAAAAACTGAATGATTTAATTTTACTCTAACTAAACTCCATGGCACGACAGCCCATGTGGGCAAAGGCCAACTGTGCCCATAACTGTTTTCATGACCGGGGGCCCTGGGGTGCGAAGCATATGTCCCAGTTAGGTGGTCAGCCTAACGTAAGACCCCCAGTGTTTAGTTCTCAAGCCTGCTTGGGACTCAGTTAATCGACCCACTGAAGGGATGAAAGGCTGAGTCAACCTTTCCCAGCCCGAGGATCGAACCTCGGACCTGTGTCATGGGAGTGTGAAACGCTGCCACTAAGCCACCGGGCTGAATTTTACTCACATTTCTTAAAAATAAAAAATCTTTTCAGTAACTACTTCTTAACATTAAACTATATGAACTATCATTTTACTTTTGTTTCCGGTTAATATCATCTAAAAAATATATGATGGAAATAGTATTGATATGCTTAATTTTTTAGTCCTACTTCTTTTTAAGTTAAATTATTTGACCGTTAAAAGAGTTTCCTTTTCCCTATCCTGATAAAAAGATTTCATTAACTTTTAGTAAAAGAATTCTACAAGGTCTAATTATAAAATCACACTCTTTTTTAAATTTTCATTATTAGAAAAATAAAATGGGGCCTTAAACATTCATGCATTTGTTTCAGCTTCTTTTCTATTTAAGGCAAGAAAATGCACGTTCTTCACGTTGCAATAAAGATGGTGTAACAACCGGAATGGTTAAATAAGAAATCAAAATTTTTTCAACTTTTATTAATAGAAGTTTCAAGTCAATTTATAAGAAAGGTTTCTTTTGTTGAAAGGATTTCCATTCGACGGAATTGATAAATGATCAAAGTTTCTCTTGAAAAAAATATTTTTATAGATCTTTCATTGTATTATCTTCATTTAAAAATAATTAGCACCATCCTTATCTATTAAAATGTTACGAAAATCACAAAATTTCCCATTTATTTATACAGGAGCAAATTAAATTATATATATATATAGATATATATATATATATATATATATATATATATATATATATATATATATATATATATATATATATATATATATATATATCTTCAGAAAATTGAAACTTTGCTTAATGGTATTTACGTATGAACCCGTCGACCATTTCAAATAAAATAATTGTCGGCAAATATTGAAGTTTAGTAACCACACTGCACTTTACTTTTCATGCAATTTTAAATTTATGTTTAAAAAGATATGAATTAAAAATATATTAATAAAAAAATTATTTGTGTTTCAATGAAAATACATATCTTAGCTAATCTGTTATTTTCTTTAAAAATTTGAAAATACATATTATTAGAATTTGTTGCATAAATCGACCTACACATTGGCGTAAATGATGGACGGAATAATTCATTAAATAATTTTATACAGTGATTTCCTTCCTCTTGTGCAAACAACAGTAGGGATGCATATAAATGGACGCTCTTCCATCCCATTTCTCAGAAGCTGTATCTGTGGAGACGACGCCGGAACTGTAAACTGCATCACATCTTAATTTGGATGCATTTTGACATTGTTTTAAAAACGTATATAAGGTCTTGATATTGCCATTATTCGCTCTTCAGACTTCAAAATTTTTATTTACATACATAAGAGCATTGAAAATGCACTTAAAGAAGGCAGAGAAGTTTACAGAGATCATGTTGGTAAGTGGTCCTAGTTTAGTGCACATTTGCATGATCCATAGCCCTGAATTGGTTTAGCAATCGAAAAGTCGGCCCTATATACTCGGGGCAAAAGGTTTATACACGTGGCGATTACAATAAGATTTATTCAAGAATGCCAGATGGATCTCACAATGAAGCGCCTTCATTTTGCAGGTTGTTCACGCGTCATGTTGCATCGTTCGGAGAGTGCTGTTAGAAGCACGGGACACGTAGAACGCACCTGCTCTGGACCATTCCGGAAGACGACCGGACGATCCAAGAATCCTTCGGAAATGATCATGTCACCCACGAGGACTTCTTCCATGATATAATCACAAGTAGCTGTTCCTGACACATTGCAGAAGAGAATCGATGATCCACATTTCGAGTGCTGCCTCAAACAAAGGAACGCCGGTGCTCACCCAGAGTGACGTAGAATGCCAAAATTTATCAGAACGTAGAGATGAAGGCCTCTTATGTGTGTGTGAACTGTACAATTGCAGCCACGCAAATCAAAGGCACTGCAGCAAGCTTAATTATCTAAAAGTCCTGATATGCAAACGTTACTCAAGACTTCCAGATTCATGTTCAGACCCTTCCATGGCCACTTCAAACGTTTCCCTGTTGGTCATGGGTTGGACGTCACCTCTGATGCTTTGAAATCTGATAAGTTCAGCTTCATAGCAAAGCAGTCATCTTTACTGACATCGCCATCAACAGAAATGATCATTCCTCGCGTTTTTCTTCGCCAAACGAGCAAAACTATTTCCAGTTGAGGATGCTTTTGTTTCCTGCAATATTTTCGAGAGTGAGCTCTTTTGCTGGTAGTTTCTTTTTACAAGGATTCTTTCCCCAGGTTTTAAAAATAGTCGAGAGAAAGTGTTCTATGGAATTTCATAATTTTTGACAATTTTTATCTTTAGTATTTTTTTGCTTATTTCCTTCAGAATTTTCTTTTCAGATAGTAATACTGATAAAAACGCTTTCTTCAACAACGATAAATCCTCAATCTCCTTCTTAATAAAAGAAACTTAATCAATGGATTTATTCAAATGAAACGAAAGTCACCCCACAACAAAAGCGATCAAAAATTATTACGGAAATTTGGTATCTGACAAATAAGGCGAACATAAGAATAGAATTAATTTTCATATATTTACAAAGATGTATGGAAATAAGAAACAATTAAAGAGGTAAGAAGAGTTAGTTTCAGCATTCATAACCAACAAACGATAACAAAATATTTTCCGATTTTATCTTAAAAAGGAATTTTAGGATTTCAGATTTAAATAATTTGTTAGACAAGTACATTATATTGGAGTGATAGGACACATTTTAAGTACATATTTAATCTAAGGAGTTTTTCGCTCTTTCTATGCTCTCAAGTACGAAGAGGAGTTTTCCCCCCTTTTATATTCTGACGTATGAAAACGATAGGAGTCGAATCCAACACCCCGCTTCTTTCCCCCCAAATGTCTGCGCTCCCCCAAGATCCGGAAGGCCTCCACTTTGTTGTTCAAGGAAGAATGTAGTTTTCCATCATCCTATAGAAAATAAATCAAATAAAAAGACAAAAAAAAATGTCAAATCATAAAAATAAATAAAAATGGAGAAAATTATTTGCCACTATCTTAAGTTCGCAAAAAGGAGATTTTTCAAAATTTTAGTTCGTAAATGGGATAGTGGAATTTTAAATTATCAATGTGTCTATAATGTCATCGTAGATATTGTAGTATATATATATATATATATATATATATATATATATATATATATATATATATATATATATATATATATATATATATATATATATATATATATATATATATATATATATATATATATATTCGCTGCTTCCTGCAAGATCATCAAAGTCAAGACTTGCCGCAGTTGCGTGATGGGAAGGTTGCTAGAGCTGAACTTGAGATTGAACAACCTAGAAGAATCCTGATAACATTCTTTGTTCCGAGATCTTTTGAAATGTATTGAAAATTAAACTCAGAAAAAAATTTGTTTCTATAATTTATTCTCGGATTGTTACAAGGAAAATTTTTTAATTAATTTTAAAAAATCAAATAAATTATCGAAATTTGTTTGCTTTTCAGCTAGCAAATTTTTTTAGTACATATATTTTAAATTGCACATTTTTGCTAGAATAATTTACATTTCTTCTTGAAAAATTTAGATCTTTTCGCCTATATGCAGTATCATCGTATTAAGATTCTGGCGACAACAAACGGAATTACGAAAAGAACATTTTAAGAATTAGCAGTAACAAATTCTATTTTAAAACCATTAAGTTTTAAGTATTTATAAAATATTTGAAAATTTTTTTATTTATATGCACACAAAGACGCAATTTTTTTTTTACTCTGAACTCCATGTGTAGTTGCCAAAAAGTATAATCGAATCAACATTTTTGGCGACTATACATGAAATTCAGATTAAAAAATATTTACTATTTAGCCATAAGCATTATTTTGTATAATGTTTCATTTGAAGAGATAAATTTTTAAATACTTTTAAAAGTCATTCACCATTTAAAAAAAAGTTTTAAAATCTTATAATTGTTTTCAGTTGTAACCATTTTGCACTTCTATCGCCGACGAAAAGGAAAGGTACGAGATTCGATTGCCTGACTGGGTAGAGTCTAGACAAAATATTCCTGAGCGTGGCTTCCCCTTTTGGCGAGTTTTCCCGCAGTAGCAGCTGTTACCAGAGGGGGGGGGGAATCCACGCATTATCTGCTCCTCCCGGTGGAGGAATCGAAATTCCCGGGTCATGATTGTTCGATGCGTACCGTCAACAGATCGATACCCGTGGAATCTGGATTCACGCGCGGTGGAATTGTTTTTTCTTTTACGTATTCACGGAAAATAATAGAAAAAAGGATGAATTTTGTTAAAGAAAGTATCAGTTTCTTGAAGAACCCCATAATATTCTGCATAAATTTCACCAGTTCTTCACTACAATTCCGTACACAAGGACTAAAAATTTCACTAGAAGATTAGAAAATGGAACATACAGTTATAAAAAATTGTGAAGTGGCTTATTTACAAAAATAACTGAACAAGAACCTTATTTTAACAACAACAAAAAAGTATTCAAATAAGAAACCCAGAAGGAATAACAGTAGGCTCCATTTGTATTCGTTTACTGAAAACTCGGGTATTTACTCGTTCAATTGTTTCCACGAAGAAAATAAATCGCCAAATGTTGCCTTTGGTGGCCATTTTCAAACTTTATATATTTTATATTTTTAGCCCATGGAAATCTTAAATTTATAATTAAAAAAATTGGAATATGAATTAAAAATGAAGTTTTTTATCTATTTGTTTCCAGAAAGGTATAAATATTAACTGTTCCCTTTTTCTTATTTCACGTTTTGAAGAAAAAAATTAAGCTTAGAAATATTTGGTGACACATTTTTTTCGGTGGAAATAGTAAGAACTGAAACTTGATCAAATCCTTAGGAGTTTTTTTACTCCTAAGGATTTGATCAAAAACTTAGGAGTAAAAAAACTCCAGGTGCAACACTCATTTCTTTCTGTTGTTATCACGTGTGCAATTCAGTGCATTTTAGACAAGGCTCTAGCTCTGAGAAGAACAAGATATAAAATGATATAGGTGAATTTCCTATTTTATTATTTTTACTAAAATATAAGAAATTATTGGGTCAATTTCATTCTTTCAATTTTGTTCTTTCTACATCAAAATATAAAGAGAACAAAATCGAAAAATATGAAAATTACCAAGCGTTCTTTTTTATTGAAAAGAAGAATGGACAAAATTCATATTTTTGCGATATGAATTTTTAAACATAAATTTTCTATGAAAAATTCAATGGTAATACAAAATCTTAGAAAATTTCTTTGCCAAAATGTAACATAGTCATAGTTACAATATTACTTAGAAAGCTCTTAAGCTTGTCATCACTAGTTAAAAATAAATTATGTAAGGGAAGCAAATGAAAGAAATTGATTTAAATTCAGATATTAATCCATAAAGTTTTCATAATAACCATAAACATTAAAGAATGACTTTATAGGATTTATTCTAGTTGATCCAATAAACTTATATTTCCATCAGCTTGTGCCAGGATATTGTTTTAGTATCATGTTTATGACCTTTGAATGAATGGTAAATTGAATAATTTAATGCCCTCGCTGATTTATGGTCCTAAAAAACAATAAAAATCAGAGCTATTGAAACCTAACAGCTTCCTCATTGAATTTGCATTCAATAAATTTATCTATTTTTATAATATCCGTTCCAAGAAAGATAAGAAGTCGAATTCCCTTTAGAAATTCGTGAATCCACTTTGAGATATTCCTTTATAATCCTTACTTACTTTCCTCATTCAAACACAAACAAAATTCATTTCCTCGAAATTCTGCATTTGCAGGTTAAGAGCTCGTTTTCTGCGGTTTTTTTCTGTGCTATGTTTTATTCGTGGAATTTTGCTTGTGCGGTCTGTGGGGAACGGAAATCTCGAAGTGGTACATCACTGACGAAATTATCAATAAAAAATGTGTGTGAAATGGTTCTTCAATTTTTCCTTTGTATTTTACATCACACAAATACTGCGTCAGCCAATTACATAAGTATAGTTGCCCTATTATAACCTACTTTCATATATCCAGTGCTTTCGAATTCCTTGTTTACTATGGGTCTACATAATTTTTCTCTTATAATTACATTTTTATATTTCACTTAAAGTATTTTCTTCAAGTTCGCTTTCCTGCTTTGCCTCACCGGTTCTCTTGAATGGATTTTCCTTCATTTCCTTTGCAATTCCCAGTTATTTTGTACGAGACTTTTTTATGATGTCACCACATACTTTTTAACTGGGTTGCGAAAACATTTTTTATAGCTACAGTCTTGAAATTTTGTGCATTTTTTTTATTCGTTCCCATACAAAAACAGTTTTGAATGTATATTAAAATATAATCAGTTAATAAATAATAAATTGCATTCAAG
The DNA here is from genome assembly GCA_037975125.1 of Latrodectus hesperus. Classification (NCBI taxonomy): domain Eukaryota; kingdom Metazoa; phylum Arthropoda; class Arachnida; order Araneae; family Theridiidae; genus Latrodectus; species Latrodectus hesperus. Next base: position 88,425,313 of record CM075853.1, read on the forward strand.
TTTATATTTGAAAAATATACATATTTGCACCAGCAAATATTAAAATTGAATAAATATTTTACATTACATATGCAGATTTTACATGCTGATAACTCTATTGATTCAGCTAGAAAAAATTAGGCTTTTGATTCAGGAAATATTTAGAATATAGGAAAAGAGAAAATATTATATTCGAAAATACATAAATGCTGTTGTTACAGATAAATAAAATGAATCATTAGTGACGTTAGCCTTACTTGATTGTTGATTGCAAATAAATTTGATTCTTATTATTTTGTTTTTTCTAATTGTTTTAATTATATATATAATATATATATAATATTATATATGATATTCATTATTTATATATTGATAATAAATATTTATTATCACTTGCTTAACAGAGCCATTAAGCACTCGATAAATATTTTTTATAATGCTTATAATTATTTTAGAAATAAAACTCATGTAGCTATATTCAGTTAAAATAATAATTTTTCATTCTAGAATATAGGCTTTTCCGGACCGTGCTTCAGATTTTCATGATTAAATATGTTAATATATTTGAATTTTTATTGTTAAATATTCCGTTGAAACTCTAGGTTCTTCATCCTACGTGTCTCACATTAGGTTTCTTCGATCCGCGAGCTTATTATTTTTTATCACTAAATATAATGTTATTAAAAAACGCTTGCAGTAATAATGAAAACAAACTATCCCAATAACTTCTCCAGAAAACTCATTTTGTTTTTGATTTTTTATATTAAAACTTATTATTTTTTCTTCAATAACAGAAATATTGATATAATGTAAACTAGCCCGCTACTTTTATTCGAATTAGTTGCTGTATATTTCGCCCCTTTAAATAACTGAAACAATAAATTGGATAACGAAAACAATCTTCATAACGATTCAGTGCAAGTAAATTTTGTAAATACATTTTACATTTTAAGCTACAACAGGTTGCTTATATATTAATGTTTTGATTAAAATCTTATTAACATACAATTCATCCTGTTTAAACCTGGTGCTAAAATTAAACGGAAACTTCGTGAAATTTATCTTTTTGGTATGTAGACTGTTATGATTCCATGTCAATGGATTCAATTTATGAGAGTTAGGGACTGAATAAGGCTTCCTTCCCAAAGGAATGCTATGTGAATTGCAAATATTGAGTTGGATTCAGAAATTTTCTGCCACAAAATATAAACTAAGTGTAGCAAATAATCATAAATTTATTAGTACAAAAAGAAACATCAGAAATCATAAAGTATTAACCGAAAAAAACAAATTCAATTTCATAGAAGATATTTATTCAAAAAATTTTTTTGTATATTTTTAAAAAAATATGAAATAAAAATGCTTTATTTTAAACTTCCATAATTATTATTTCTAAATTTAAACAATAATTTTCATTTTAAACTTTGATAATAATTTTAACTTTGTTTAAGGGAATAATTTGACTCTACAATATTTTAATGGTTCATAAGAATCGTTATAACTATTCGAAAAGAGTCAATTCAGTTAACATTTATCCGTAATATTTTGGCGATTTATTTGACTTCAAGGTTGGTGCCAAGATGTGATTAACAAAGTGGTAACCATAAAACTACTTTAGTAATACAAGGATTCTCACAAATTAAATTTTATTACCAATATTTATCGGTAAATGTTTCACCAAACCAAGGAGTACCCGTTTCTACACTGAGTCCGTTAATTATTACGCAAATCAGAAAACGTGATAAATAAGTAAAAATAAAATAATAGCCATAAAATGTTGAAAAAGAAACTTAGAACTTTTTCTTGAGTAGTGAATCCAAACCATCATTTCAGTTTTTAAAACATTCTTTTATTGGCGTTGAAATCCTTACGAATTTACCTTCATCTCTTTCCAATCAAAGTAACAGAGTCCATTAATAATTTATCCAAGTGTTATATGCAAAACTATGTTTAATCAACTAATAAGTCTCAGCAATATATTCAAACATAAATTATCATGGAATATTTACAAAATTTAACGGTGTAGCCTCAATCTAATTTTATGAATTACGTCAAAAAATAAATTGAAATTTCTATTTGTCTCAAAGTAAAAAAAAATATTTAAAGGATAATCTTGCAATTTTTTTATTTTCATGGTAATTTTTTGTTAAATTAATTTTATTACACTAATAATTTAAATTTATTCAATTATGAAACGTACTGAATTGCATAAAACACTTAATATCTCTTCAGCTGCATCTCTGTTGCTGGATGTTTGTAGTGGTTCGGAATCCACTTTAAACCGTAGGTCCCGGTCTAACTAGCCCTCGTGTGTAAAAAATGACCGTTGAGCGACCAACAAACCAAACCAAGCATCTCTGTTGCTTCGACCCTCTTCCACATCGACCCCTACTGCTGCCATGACACCCTCCATGCCGGAAAGGCTGAAGATGTGGCCAGGGCAGTGCTCCATGCCTTCGGTCCCGTATGACTTGTCTTTTTTTAACTTTTCTTTTTATTTCTCTTTGCACTTGTCACATGACAACAACAACATTTAACTGCATATGCATTCCATAAATCTAAAACTTTTATTTAAAACTATAGTAATTAATTGTAAATTATACTTTTAATAATATGGAGAAACATTTTGCTCAATAATATTATTATTCCGGCCGCTAGGATCCTTTCCACCTTTTCAGAAATACAAGCAGCTTTTCAGTATTGGCACTCTTTTTTAAGAGACCCTGTTGCACATTATATAAAGTCCCAAAAGTAGGTGGGTATTTACTCTTCATTTAGAAGACATTCTAAAAAACTCCCAAATTGGGCAGGCTACCTCCAGAAGTATTGCGACAACACCTATTTTACATGACGAAGCCGCCATTTCCGAATACGACGAATCTTTGGTTAGGTCTGGGTTGAACGCACTACCTTCCTATAACGACGATGAATGCCCAAACCAAACACGTTGGCCATTTGGTGAGTAGTTGGCCATCATAGCGATTTGGTGAATAGTATTGTTACATTTGTGACTATAAGCTGTGAGTGTGTCAGAAAAGTTTCGAAATGTATTGAATCCTTAAAATAAATGTAGGAAATTTTTTTGCACTCTAGTAAGATTTGTAATATATTAAACAAAATTTGCATACAAAATCTCAAAATTTTAACATTTGTGAATAACAATTTTTGAATTGTCGAAGGGCTGTTCTTTCGAATCACATACATTTTTGTAATTTTTGTCTTTAATATTTTTCATTTACTTCTATTAGAATTTCCTTTTTTTACCTCCACTGATAAACATATTCGTTTCTTCAATGTGATAAATCCTCTCACTTTAACAGGCTTATCGTCCCGCCCTCTCCACCAAAGAAACTCATAAATTAAGATTATTTTCTAGTGAAATGAAACCCCAACTGCAGGACTCAAACTCTTAAAGAGCTTCCTGTGTGGGGGAGGAGAGATTTTCCCCCTTCTATGCTCTTACCTCAAGGGAAGGACATAAGTCTCATTCGACTCCACAACGAATGGAAGGGCAACTCAGCCAGAGAAAATCCCTAAAAAGGGGAATGAGAAGCGCATCTTCCCTATCCGATGGGGAATCTAGCCCAGTTGCTATTTTGATAAGGTCGTATGAAGACCGTATTGGCAGTAGTGTATTATGGTGTGGAACTTAATTTATGGAAATTAATTATGAAAATTGTTATTGTTAGATTGTTAATGTTAGATCGTTAAAATGAAATATTAAAGACAATAGGACTTATTAATGAATAAAATCACGCAACCAAAACGTAACGCAATAACACGTGTCGCTTCACTGCTCAAGAAAGAATCAACCTCTCGGGCCTTAGATAGGAAAGAAATCAAATGAAAAACTGTAAAACATCAGCTCATAAAAACATTATTTGTCAAAAACGAAATTTCGAAAAAAGTAGAGTTTTTTTCAAAATTTTAGTTTGTAAATAGGATTTAAATTTATTACTGTGTCTATGATATCAGGATAGGGGTCAGTCACTAGTTCGTAAAAATGTGAGTGTTCGTAAATTAGAGATTAGTGTAAACGAGCGTCTACTGTATATACATGTATGTATACATACGTTTATATTAATCTACGAATTACAAATCTTTGAGGTTGTTAGAGATGAAGAATGCAAGATTTTGCTATGAAGTCAATTAAATGTCGTTAGTATAAATAAGTTGTAAAAATGCATTTCCATCATATTTTCCAACACTTGCAAAAAGAAGAAGGCTGGCCGCTTCTGCCAATTTATCAGGGATTTGGATTCCGAATGAAGTAAATTTCACTGAGACCTCAGAAGCAACGATAGCAAATGTTGGACTCAGAACTCGCAAGCAGTCCACAAGTCTTGACTGCGGTTCAAGCACAATTTTCCAAGACCTCCGATGAATTTTACAACAGAATATACTGTGCTTCAAGTCGTTGATTAGACGTCGCTCTAGTCGTTGGAGGTAAATTCCGACCAAAGCAAAGATCCGTAGCATTCCATCAGGAAGGCTTAGGTACATTCAATAGTTCGTAATCGCAACGTTCTCCAAGAGAAATAATACCTTTGGGAATGGCAAGCCAAGAATTGGGGTTTTGTGTTTCACCAGTGCTTTTAATTTACGAAGAACCCAAACCGGGTACTTCTACCTAATAGGTAAAGCCCAATTCAGGGCTAATTACAAGAAAGTAAACTGGTTCAGCAACACCTTATTATCGCCGAATTTTGCCAGAATCCCGAAAAGTCATGAATTCATCTCCCCTCCATCTCATGGTACAAGAATCTGATGGGACATGATCTGCTAGCATACAAGTAATGCCCTGGCGTTCCTCAAGTGTTAACAACCATGACATACCAAGATGAGTTGGATGATCAAGTACATCATGAAATGGAGCAATTTGCATTCATGGCGGCAAATATTTCATGAGCAATAAGACAACAATATATAAAGCCGGAAGTCTTCGAAATTGAAATGTTTGCTTATAATTAATACAAAATTTAAATGTTTCTGATTTGTTAGATTGTTAGAAGTCGCGTCCAACCGTATTCTCTTTTTCCATTTCACTTACAAAATCTAAAAAGTTGCATAGCCAATGCATGGCATTCTCTGGACATAAATGCACTCTAGAAGCACGTAGACTAGATGAATTAGAGATGTTGTTTGCGCAAAAGGGATATACAATGAAATATTGATCTTGAGTTTATAATTCATTGGTTCATGTGTATAAAGGTTTATAATTTAATATTAAACAGTGAATTCATGCAGACAAACAGATGTAACATCATATATATATATATATATATATATATACATATATATATATATATATATATATATATATATATATATATATATATATATATATATATATATATATATATATGCATCGTATGTAATATCATTGTTCTAATGCAATGCTTTACCTCTTTTCAATACTTTGGTAAACCAAATCTGTGCGTTATTGATTCAGAAATTTTGTAGTAATAGAGTGCGATTGAAATTTGTAAGCAAATACAAAATTGTGTGTTGTTGAACTCTACTAATTAGACGGAAGTTGCTGAATGGGAGTCTTCGTAGCTTAGAAGAAGGAGCAAAGTAGAAAACCCCCAATGCTTGACCTACCACTTTCAAAGATACCAAATCATTTGGAGGGCATTGCGACCAGAAACCATTGAATGTGCCCCATCCACCTTGAGTGAGCACGTCAGATATTCAGTTAAGCAGGGGTTCGAACTCACCACCTCTCAACACTGAGAAACGAGCCCCTAACCAAGTAGGTCATCGCGGCCTTCAGATCTATACCATGAGCAATTGCAGACCAAATAAATCAATTTTAAATTTAAAACTATCCAGCAGTTGTCAACAGAAAAGCTCAATCTCTGCGCAATGCAGACCATAAGAAAATTAATGAATTTGTCCGATATTTGCTTCGTCGCATTTCTATTTATTCCGTTGATTGAAACACTTCCTAAATGGTAAAAAGCTTTAAATTTTGGATGATGTCCAAAAGTCGATCTTCCAGACATGTTACTCAATCCCTAACTGTTTTCCAATGGTATGGCTTTAAAAGTTCTTCCCTGGATGGCAGAGTATTGTTAACAATGATGGGAATTACATCAGTGATTAAAAACCTATCAAAAATTTACTTATTTATATAAAAAAGGAAAATACACTCAAGGCTATTAAAAATTGTATAAAACTTCATGAATACAACTATAAAAAATAATTATTATAACACAATTAAAAAGCATTTTCATGTTATGTTAATAAGGACCACATAAAAAAGTCTCACGTAGAAAATAACTTAAAATCTTACGAATTAACTGTGAACCGCTTTATAAACAGAAATCAAGACCCCAGTCGAGTTCATCCAGGAGAGCGATGCTCCGGTAAGCAGAGAAGCGAACTGTACGAGATTAATGTAAGTATTTTCAGTGAAGGATAATAAATATAAGGATATAAGAACAATTAAATAGAGACACACACACACAAGTACTAAACTATGAACTTGAAAAATTGGATATTTGAAAGTAGTTTCTAATGGGGTAATGTAACTGTCTGACGCAGTATTTGTCCAATGTGATGAAATACAAATGGAAAATTGAAGAACCATTTCACTTTTCATTGATAATTTCATTAATGATGTACCAGTTCGAGATTAACATTTCACATACCGCACAAAAGTATTCTCACGAATAAAAAGTCGTGTAAAAATGACAAGTAAGTTCTTTCCTAAATTCGAGTCTCTTTTGAATACATTACTTAATCTGTTTCAGCCTTCATGAGCTGAGTATCGAATGGGATGTTCAAGAGCATCTGCATTGAAAAATGCTCTGATGACATTCACTGTGTACAAAACGAACAGATTTTTTATACTCTTCAACTACTCACAAAGGCTTTAATTGCGTATTTGCTCTGCTTCAGGCTTGCACAGATTAACTTCGATTTCAGGAGTGCAGTGATTAGTTGCTGTCCTCCATCATTCACGCCATCGCCAAGCAACATAACTCAAAATTGAAAACACTTCTTCTAATTCGAGTTGCATGATTGAAGCCATTACGCGCCATCCATGGCAACAGTGATACAAGGTTGCCACAAGTGTTTTCAACTTATGGAAATTTCGTGTGATGATTTACTCGCTGCGCTGCGTTGTCAGGAAGTTGAAGTTTGTAAAGTTTATGTAATAAAACATTTTCTTTTAACACAATATTTTTACTATTTCGTTTTACACAAATCATTACGCTCTAAGCGTAATTAATTACATATTTACAAATCTAAGCGTTTTTTGTAATAGTTAAATTAGGGAATTCAAATTTTCATGTTTGATAAAAGAAGTAAATATAAAATCATTTTATCATTCATACATTTTTATTTTGGAGCCACATTTTTTACCAGCATACTGAATAAAAAATGTGTTTCTAGAGGATCAATATTCTTTTACAAATAGAAATAAGAAAAAAAGATTTTATTTGCCCTACTACTAATATGCTATCAATACTCTTTGTTTATTACGCTCCTGGCATAAAATTAAAATTTTTATTATTATTGAAGTAATAGAGATAAACTTAAAACCCTTTTATCATTGAACTTTTATTTTAGTGAAACATTTTAGTCAAGCATTATAAACTTTAAATGCATTTGTAAAGATTCAACATTCTCCTATAAACAGAAATGAGGGAGGAATGTTGATTTGCCAAATTATCAACACTCTTCTACCAATACTATTTGCCGCTGAGATGATACATTCAATCATTCGTCCAACGCTAAAACAATTATGGATTATAAGCAAAACCGATCGATAATCAGGCAGCTGTGTTCTCTTGTAATATAAAATAGATGTACATTTATTTGTTAACAACAGAATATCAATAGATAATTTGGAAAACAATGCAAAAAAATAACATATTAATAAAACAATACCATTTTGACACAAAATATTTAAGCTACAGAAAAAAAGGCAGAGCTTTATTTATTCACATAATAAGAGTTAGTCTCTCCATAAGTTGATCTCTTAAACAAAAATAGTTTTCCACAGAGTTCACGCATAAGAAAGTTTCTGTTTTATGAAAATTTTAATTCTTAAAAAATATACCCTATTTATTGCAATCTCTTGAAACTTTAGAAGTAATTCTTAAGGAATGGACAATTTTAACTAATTAGTGATGCTATTTTTTCTGTGTATCTTCCATTCAGCCATCTGAAGAAAAGATTGTCATATAAAATTCACATATTATCTTTAACTATAGAGGGTACTTACGATGAACGCAATAATTAATTCCTTTACCCACACACACAATATAACTTTTTTAAATATCTTTGGAGGACTTCTTAGAATTTTTAATTAATATAATTAAGTTATTTTCGACTGAATGAATAGTATAACTTATATATACATATCTATATTTATGTATATATATATATATATATATATATATATATATGTATATACACGAGGGTCACTCTGAAATTTTTGAGTTACAACTAGGTTTTTAAAGTTACTTACAAAATTTTAGATGTGTTCAAAGTAGTCTCCTCCAGCATCAATGCACTTTTGTAGACGAATTTTCCACAGATTAAATGCCTCAAGCCATTCATTTCTTCGAATAGATGAAAAAATGCATTTATAGCCACACCAATCTCTTCTTATGAATGAAAACGACATCCACATAAGTTCTTTTTTAGATTAAAGAATAACCAAAAGTCGCACATAGCTATATCAGGTGAATATCAGGTGAATACAGTGGATGTTCGATCACTTTAATTTGTTCTTGTTTAAGAAACTCAACTGTTAATCCGGCTGTATGTGAAGATGCATTGTCATCGTGAAGCGTTAGTCCCCTAACATTCAGTTCTTGTAGAATTTCTGGAGGACATTGAGTGTTATACCAGTTTGCTGTTACTGTCTTCTGTCCTTCCAACTTGAAGGCTTTGAGCAATCCCGTACTTCTGAAGAAAACGGCATACATCACTTTTTTCAGTGCGCGTTGTTTTTTCACCATTGTCGGCGTGGGATCATCTTCAAAGACCCATACTTTGCTTTCTTGACGCGTTGGAACGTCAAAAACCGGTACGTACGTTTCATTACCTGTTACAATTTTAGAAATGATGCGATGGGCACCATCATTCAGCATATTAAGATAAGTGATAATATATAAGTGATTCTGACACCCTCCTCTTTTGATGATCAGTTAGATTATGGGGAACCCAACGGTAAACTACTTTTTGCATATGTAATTTTCATGAATGATTTTGAGTATAGCGGCGGATCCAATGTTAAGTTCCTTCTGTATCATTTAATAGGTACAGCGATTATCATCCATTAACATTTTTCGTGTCATCCATTAACATTTTTGTGTTCTTCATCCTGAAAAAATTGTGACCTCTTATAAATTCTCTAAGCCATCTGAATACAGTAGCACGAGCTGGAAATTCATCACCCAATGCTAATTGCAACCATTGAACGCATTCTTCTTGATTGAATCCTGCTTTAAAATCGTAGAAAATCATAGCGCGAAAATGTTCTCGCGTCAACCCCATTTTCTCTTCTGTTTAAAATTCATTAAACGCTAAACAAGTTGAAGTAAGTCAGTAAAAAATCGTCTTCTGTGTTAAAATACTTTGTACTTTAAAATTAAGCCGTTATTTTTATTTTGTAAATTCTCGTCTGCGCGTATCTCAAAAATTTCAGAGTAACACTCGTTTATATATACATACATACATACATACATACATATATATATATATATATATATATATATATATATATATATATATATATATATATATATATATATACCGGGTGATCCAAAAGTCAGGACGAACTTTAAAAATGAATAATTCGAAAACGAATCACGATACAAAGATGCGGTTTGCACCAAACGGATGGAAAAGAAACCGGGTTTTGTGTGGCAATGAAATAAATAGTTCTGTTAGCGACCAACAGATGGCGCTACAGTGTTTTATTGCAACAAAAGATGATTTACAAATGAAACAATGATTAATGAAGTCAGATTAATTACAGTTAATTAGTACTTACTACAGTAAATATTCAATGTGCTGTCCATCATTCAGAAGTAAAGCTGTGAGAAGAGGCACCACACCATTCACAACATTTAGTAGCATTTCTTGCGTTATGGCAGACACATTTTGGCGGATGGCATCCTTCAGTGCCGCTAGTGATGCCGGTTGGTCGCTGTAAACTTTTGACTTCAAGAAGCCCCACAGCCAAAAGTCACAGGGTGTGAGATCGGGAGATTTTGGAGGCCATGCGTGATTAAAGTAGCGACTGATAATGCGATCCTCCCCAAATATTGAGCGTAGCAGGCGTTGCACAGGCAGAGCAATATGAGGTGGTGCTTCATCTTGCATAAAGGTGACTGTTTGGAGTGCCTGTCGCGCTTGCAGTTCAGGAATAATGCTGTTCTGTAGCAGTGCTAGATATCGCTTACCGGTGACAAAAACTGTTTGGAAACCTGTCTGTGAGACTTCCTCGAAAAAAATGGACCAATTATGAAATCAGCAGTGAAGCCACACCAGATTGTCACTTTAAGCTGTTGCAAGGGTACCTCAACAAATGCATGTGGATTTTCTGTGGTCCACATTCGACAATTGTGGGTGTTAACAGCGCCAGAGAGTGTGAAATGTGCTTCATCTGTCCAAAGCACAGTGTGAAGCCAGTCGTGCTGCTCTTCCATCTTATTGAAGGCCAAATTCGCAAAATGTCGGTGAGAGTCGAAGTCAGGAGGTTTCAGTTTTTAGCTATGTTGCAACTTGTAGGGATACCGTTGCAAAGTTACTCGCAGCACTCTCCAGACACTTCCGTACGACACTCCTGTCTGCCTCGAAACTTCTCGAGCACTGCACTCCCCATGTGCAGAAACCGCCGACATGGCTTGCACCGTCTGTTCCACTGTCGTGGCAACAGCAGCTGCAGTTGAGGAACGTCAACTTCTTTGACGTGACGCCAAAGAACCTGTAGCTTCAAATTTTTTCACAATTTTGTTCAATGCAGAAGACGTTATTGGTCCTTTGCTATCTCGCATACCCTTCATGTAGCGATATGCTCGCAATGCCGCAATGGCACTTTCAAAATTCTTATAAAACTGTTTAACCAAGAGGGCTTTCTCAACTATGGACAGCATTTCGATGCATACCAGCTTCGACTACCATTACCTGTTGCAGTTGCTTCTTTTTATATCGTTTGTTGCTTTGCATAATCCTACATCAGAAATCCGACAGCTCCATCTGTTGGTCACCAACAGAACTATTTTTTTCATTGCCACACAAAACCTAGTTTCTTTTCTATCCGTTTGGTACAAACCGCATCTTTGTATCGTGATTCGTTTTCGAATTATTCATTTTTAAAGTTTGTCCTGACTTTTGGATCACCATGTATATATATATATATATATATATATATATATATATATATATATATATATATATATCATCATGTATATATACCATCACCATGTATATATATATATATATATATATATATATATATATATATATATATATATATATATATATATATATATATATATATATATATATATATATATATATATATATATATATATATATATATATACACTGGTCTCAAAAGTTAAGGAACAACATGTTTTTCGAAGTTCACCATAAAAAAAATGACACTAACAAAACAATTTATAGTTTATATAAATGATAAAAACGAACTTTATGCAAATACGGTAGATACTACTTTTTTTATAAATAAGAATAGGTATATATAAGTAAGAAAAAAATATGTAAATATAAGCCTTTCGTAATTACGCCTGTAACTTTTGTTGATTTACAACTTTTGTAGGCAGTGTCCTTGACAATAGGCAGTGGGGTCTCGCAATGTCTGAAAGAAGCCGTTTGTCCGATTCATTAAGGTGGTGGGTGGTCGGATGGATGGAAATGTAGTTATTACAGGCTAATGGCTGCTAGACGCCTTAAAGTGTCTCGTAGTGTGGTCCACCGTCTCTGGATTCAATATCAAACTGAAGCTTCTGTAATCTAGAAGACATGTTCCAGGCCGACCACGAATCACAACACCTGCAGAAGACCGTTTTATAGCTCTTTCAATCCGAAGGAGAAGAAGAACTTCTGCTCCACAACCTGTTGCAGACCTCTCTGCAGCATCGGGGAGAAGAATATCCGCTAGTACGGTACGAAAGCGTCTTCACCATGCAGGTCTCTATGCAAGGCGATCAGTTGTGTGTGTCTCCCTCACCGGATGACAAAGAAGGGCTCGCTTACCTTGGGCAAGATAACACGTTTCCTGGACCACACAACAATGGACTTCCGTACTGTTCATAGACGAGTCCAGATTCATATTGGAGAGCGATTCAGGACGTCTTCTGATCTGGAGGAAACAAAACACCAGATACCACCAATCCAACATTGTGGAAAGAGACAGTTAACGCGGCGGTGGAATAATGGTTTGGGCAGGAATCTCTGTCGGTGGTCAAACTGATCTGCATGTGTTCCAGGGAGGAACTGTGTCTGGCGTGAGATATCGGGATGAGATACTAGATCCATATGTCCACCCATATGCCGATGCAATTGGCAATGATTTCATTCTGATGGATGATAACGCACGAGTTCACCATAGTATAGTAGATGAATAGTTATTATTCTCTTTTATTCAGATGTCACTGTTAGATTACGTACTTTTTTATTCATATAGTGTCAGACGTCGTAAAATTTTTTACGCGACAAAAATATTTATGCATTGTAATTGTAGAATACTGTAATAATTGAATTTTATGTAAATAGTGAAATGATAGAACACTTTTATGCATAGTCTGCATGAAACGTTTGTGTCATGTAGAATTCCTACAGTTATTTGAATGCCTCATGTGAGTTATACATGCGAATCAATTTTCTTTCCAGTCTTTTAAAAGTTTTTTACTGCTTATTATATATTTTAGTTGCATGACTTTTTGTGATTTCAAGAAAATCAATAAATTATAAGCATATAGTCACAAACGATATCTTTCAAATGGCTTTTAAAATCAACACTTAAATCCTCTTTAAAGGATTCTTTTTTAACGAATAGAGAAATTAAAGTTATAGGTATCCAATTCAAATGGCTCACAGATAATATATAAATTAAATTCTTCTTTGTAAATGGGAAGTTCAAAAAACTTCGGATATCAAAATTAATTTTGTTATCAAAAGCTTATCCAACATTTACATCATTTTATTTCCTTTATAGATTATTTTTATTTCTAGAAACAATTTCTCCTGATTTAAGTATATATCACGACTTTTAATCTTTTTGCTATAACTTTAATAATTGTGTGGATTCTTATTCATACCAAAATACTCTAATTTAAACATGCATCTCTTACATCGAGGAGTGTATTCAAAATAATATCACCCTTTTCATATAAATTATTTATGTACTCATAAATTAGTTCTTTCGGCCTTCCTAATTATTTTGAAGTTAATTTATCATCAACTAAAGATCGGAAAATGCCCTTTAACATCCATTCCCTTGATTTGCATGTGTTAGAGGAAAAATAACAACAATTTTCTTATCTAAAAATCAGCTGCTGTGTGAAAAAGCGAAGTCTCTTCTTTTCATGCATGGTACTATGGACGCCTGGATGTACCAACCGTATGAATGTCACAGCATGCTCTACTTGTCATATGAATTTCAAGTGCACACTAAAACACCTTAGTATTGTGAAAAATTCGATGGTCCAGTAGCGTGTCCTCACATGATAGGGCCAGCTGTCCGATTGCTGCACTTGTTTCAAAAGTTGGGGGACATGACTCAAACATCCTCTATGTTTCCATGACTTCTGAAATTATGATTTGCTCATCATACTAAAGAAAGACGTAGAGGGAAAGTCCCCGTACCATGCTTTTCATATTAACATTCTCGTTATGTGGGCACGTGGTGATCTGGTTGCTGGTCTCCATTATCGGTAGATAGTGAGTTTGAAACTCAACCCAACTGAAGATCTATCTTGTTCGCCACGATGGCTTGGGTACGTGAAATATGTTCTGGTCGCAATGTCCACCAAGTGGAAATGATAGTTCTGGAGGTGTGAAACTAAGTCTGGGGGTCTTCTGATTGATCCCTGCTTCTGTTTGACGAAGACCCACCCACTTTCACCGGTCCACGATGACCTACTTGGTGCTTTTTCACGAAGATAAAAAGGATTTTTATAATCATTGAAAAATACAAAAAGCAATTTTTATTGGATTGCATATTGAATTCAAAAACTATTTGTATAACCAGTCAATCAACATGGAAAATTCTTAGCTTTAGAAATAATTTAAAAAATCAATGGGGAGAAAGTTTACAGATAATATGAGAGTAAATTGCATGTTTTTTGTTCAAGTTGCTGTGAAATATATATTTGTGATTAGCAGTTATCGCTCCTCCATCGCAACCTAAATTTATTAGTTTTGACAAAGCCAGCTTTTTACGACTGAGACTCCTAATAGGAATCCTATTTGCCATTCATTTACAATGATTCCGAAGATGGATTTACAACACTGTTCACAACGACACTTTGGATAGCAGCATGAGTAATTGGATTTCTTCTGTTTTTAGTGAAGTTAGTAAAATTATTGATTCTTGTATTAAAATAACCTTATCTTAAATTTCATTGCATGTTGTCATGAACGCAAGGTCTATTGCAAAGTAGGCGACCAAACTAAAACAAATAAAAATATGAGTATTCCCACTTCATCATCCACAAACTGAAAAAATATTCAGAATTATTTCACAAGATTTGAACAAGAAATATTTTTTTGAATTAATAAAAATGATTCACACTCATTAATAATATCTTTACATTTGGTATAAATAACAAAAGGCGGAAGTGATGAAAATTATTTTTACAGCAGTTAAATTCATTTGACATTAAAAAAAGGAATCTTTAAACAAATAGTAATATATAACTAAGGAAAACCTTGCGTAAAAAAATGATATAAGTTTAAACAAAATTTTACGTTTCATATTTCAATTACAATACAAAATTTAGTAAGCGATAGTTGCTTTTATTGGTCAGAATAACTATCAACACAAATACTAACAAATATCTCTCTCTAGTTGTAATACATCTATCTAGAACAAAAACTCATGGAATATATTTTAATAAGTTGTTTTAATATTCTTATAAAAAGAGAAGCGAAGCAACACGTTTAGTAATTCAAGACAATCTAAAATTGAATTTGGTGATTTCCCTCCCCCGTTTCACAGGAAATAGGTATCAAATGCCGAACGCAAACACAGCGCATCATTCTGCCGACTATTTCCATGAGAGAAAAGAATATGTCATCAAAATCGCTATTTAGCACTCAAAAGCCACAAATAAATATCGCTCCACATAAGCTCATTTCATACACGAGCTGTTTCAAATGAAACGAAGTTAGGATTTTTGGCATTAAATCGCAATATTTGGCGATGAAGTGTTTTTTTAATACAAATCTTAAATCTTTTAATCCACGACAAGGTTTTAACTCTAAATTAAAAAACTAGACAACTTAAAAAAAAGAACAAAACTTGTTTATTAATTTTTTATACTAATCTGTTGTTTTGCTGTGTAAAATTCAATAATTCTTTTTTTAAGTAAAATCTTAGGTTAGGTTACGGCAAAAAACTGTTTTGGAGCTTTATGCTCATAGGCTTATAGCTCGAATTGAGTAAGATTGAGTTTTTATTTGAAACCTAAACAAAAATTGATGGATTGATGATTTTCAAAAAAAAAATGACAGTCAAAACGAAAAGATAAGCACGGCGTTTGATTGACAAATGAAGGGGAAATGAAGGGGCCGCTTGGAAATACAAAGACGAAAAAAAATAGAATCTATTAATTTGTTTCAAAAAAGATATTGTTGCGTCAATTTTCTCTTTAGAACTCGTTGACAAATCTAAAATCCAAGAGAAAGAAAGAGCTCCAATATCAAGTTTTTCTCTTAAGGATTTTCTTGCTTGATCATATCGAGGACACGATAGCATTATGCAATCCATGGTTTCTCTTTCTCCACAAAAGCATTTATTCGTTGAAGAAAGTCTGAATTTATGTAATTTAGCATTTGTCGGAAAAGATTTAGTTCTAACTCTAGCTAGCCACACTACTTCAAGGCGAGAATTAATATAATTGCGGTGAATTTTCGTGATAGAAGACATGTGCGAAAAGTTAGAGGCATATTTACTATTTTTTCCATTCGTTATTATAATTGATAAAAATGTTTCTTTTATTATGGATAAGGTCTTCCTTCAGGTGAAATCGAATGCAGAATATAACTTTTATGAATGGCCGATTTTGCAAGAGCATCTACTTTTTCGTTCCCAGCAATTCCGGAATGACCTGGAATCCAAACTAATTGAATAGATTCGCAAATCTTAGTTGCATTTCCTAAAGCTGATTCGATATGCTGAATGATGGTTGGGGAAGAGGTTGAGAGAGTTTTCAAACTGCTTAGATAGGAAAAGGAGTCTGATAATATGATATAGTTGGAGGGAATCACCGCCAGATATAAAGCCAAAGCCCCTGCTGCAAAGATGGAATTAGAGTTATTTATTTGCCCGGAAACAAAGGAGTTATTTTTGCTGTTATAAACAGCAATTCTAAGTTTATTTTCTATTTTAGATGTATCAGTGAATAATAATATATGATTGGACCATTCAGAAGTGCTATGCTGTTCAAAGAGGTCATTGATAGTAGTAGTAGTAGGAATTTTAGTCTGAAAAGTATAACAATTCTAAGAGCTGAGTGATATATCGGATCCTGATAAGCTCGCAGATGTAAATACATGACATCCATAATCGAGGCTACTTGTAAAGAAGGACTGAACAATTTGAAGTAAGTGATTAGTTTTTGATCCCCATCTATTACCTGCAATAGCTTTTAAAACATTAATTTTCTTCTGGATGGATTTTTTTCATTTGAAAATTATACTTGAAGGTTACGTTATTAGTAAAATAGAGGCCCAGAATTTTTATGTACTTAGACCAAGAGATAGGTAATTGGTTGATAGTTAGTTCAAAATTTACAGGAGATTTTTTGGAAGAGAAATCAATGACTGAACATTTTGAGGAATCAATTTTTAGTTTCCATTCTTCACACCATTGTTCAAGTTTTATGATTGCAGTCTGCATTTTTTGCTGTAGACTTTCTTGTGATAGATTAGCAGCCAAAAAGATTATGTCATCAGCATAAAATACTTAATGTCAGGAGCGAGAACTTCGTAAATATCTGACATATAAATCATAAAAAGAAAGGGAGAAAGAACACTGCCTTGAGGAACACCTCTATTAGAAAAAGTGGGTTGAGATAAAGTTCCACGCCATTTCACTTTAAAACTTCTATCCGATAAAGAACCCCATATCCAATGAGCAACATTTCCTCTGATATCAAATTGGAAGAGCTTATAAATAAGACCGTCTGGCCACACTGAATCCTAAGCTTGAGCTATGTCTACAGTTGCGCATATGATACATTTTCTCTGTGAGCGTAAAGCAATAATATGATGATGAAACATAGGAAGAACATTATCGCAACCTCTATGAGCATAAATCCATGATTATTTGGATGAAAATATTTGGAAAGGGAGATATGATTTATTCGACGATTTAATATCATGCGTTCCATGACCTTACATAGATCACTTGTAAGAGAAATTGGGTGATAAGAATTTACTGAAGTAGTATCTTTCCCAGGTTTTATTATAGGAATTATGATGAATTTTTTCCAAGACGGGGGAACAGTACCGCTTAACCAAGAGTTATTTATGAGTGACAAAAGGGATCGTAAAGCTATGTTTGATAGACCCTTCAAAATTTTAGCAGATATTAAATCAGGACTTAATTGAAGTTTCGCTAGAAATTACTAAATGATGATTTGGTGAGTCAGTAGATCTATTTTTAAGTTTTTTAAGAATAGAATAAATGTCCTTATATATGCCAGCATTTGTTATAGTTTTATCCCAGAAATTTCTAGAAAGGGTTAGAAGAAGCTGATGAAGTTTTGCCGAAATTCATTTGTAATTTATCCACAGAGTCTGATTAAGAGAACTTTTCGCTTTCCTCCAAAGCTTTCTTTTTTGATCCAAAAGATAACAACATTCCGATGTCCACCACGGAGGATATGACTTTAACGGAAGGATTTGTTTTTTCCTGAATTTATCAAGATGGTTTTTGCATAAAATTTTGAATTGATCTATAGAAAATAGTCCGTTATTAGCGATTTGAGTGTTCATTGAATTGAAGAAGCCAGTCCATAAAATTCTTTTGCGAGAAATACCTTTCGAATAATCGTTATTGTAGATTTTAACACTTGTTTGAACAGGGACATGGTCATTACCATAACTATTTGAACTGACTGAGAAAGTACAAAAAGGAAAAATATCAGGAGATACAAAGTTATAATCGATAAGGGATGGTCTATGGTGGAGTCCGAAGTGAGTAGGCTGAGAGGAATTTAAAAGACAGATGTTGCAATCCAGTATCCAATCAAGGAATTCTGAATATTCGGGAGAGTTTGAATAACTACCAAGCGCCGAACTTCGTATATTAAAGTCTCCAATTATTATGAAGGGAGGATGAATATTACATTAGATGCTATGGAACAAAGAACTTGAAAATTTACCGTGTGGAACGTATACATTTACAAAAGTAAGAGATGATTTGAATTTAGTAATTTTTATAGCTAATATTTCTGTATCGTTATCTTCTGAGCGGGATATATTTAAAACTTGCACAGGTATAGATTTATCAACAGCAAAAAGAAGTCCTCCACCACGGCCATCTTGCCTATCTAATCTAATTATTGTTTTATTACAAATTTGAAATAAGTCGGATTTTTTAAGAAACGTTTCTTGAATTGCTAGGACATCGGAAGATTGAAAGTACGGAAGTTTTACATACGGGCGCTTAGATAGAACGCTTCTTGCATTCCAAGAAATTAAATTGAACATTAAATAAAACGAAAAACCTGAACAGTTATTAAAAATCAAAAAAAGTGCGCTCGTAGTAAAAGAAAATTTATTTTAAAAAAAATTATGAATGTTTCTTACGCCTTCTTCCTGGCTCAATTCTTTCTTCAATGTTAGGTTCTGCATATTTAATGCTTGATTGAGGAGATTTCATAATAGGTTGTTCTGGAGATATAATTTGATGATTCATTGAATTTTTTGGACTTATCTTTCTTGACTGGATAGATCTTGCACGGCTCTTTCTTGGAGGAGATCTAGAAACTGATCTAGCTAGATTCGAACATGTTCGCATACATTCTTTCATGAATGAGAACATCTGTTGGATCATTTGATCTTGTCTAGCCTGTATCGCGAGTAGTTTTGCTTAAAATATAAAAGCCATTTCAGTCACTGATTTTTTAACAATATCAGTTATTTCAATTTGATTCGGCAAGAAAGGAATATGACTTTTGGTTACATTGTAATAACTGGTTTTTTAAAGATTTATTATAACGTCTTCTCGCCTCATTAAATGGAAGGTGGTTCATGCTTTTAAAATGTAAGAATTTTTTTCTTCAAGCCTCGTAGGGCAGGAAATGTCATTAGCTGCATGATTTCTCTGACAGTTTATACATTTAGGTGTTTCATTGGCACAGGGAGAGTCTTTATGGAATGTTCCACAGTTTTTACATAGGAAGACTTCTTGTGTACATTTTTTCGTAGGGTGAGTGAATTTATAGCATTTTCCACATTGGCGAACGTTATCAATAAAAGGAGAAATTGGAATGATGGAATAGAATAAGTTAATAGTTTAAGGTAGATGATGTCCAATGACGCTCACTAAAATATTTTCGCTCAGTTCTTCAGAATTCTTTTCTGTAAATCTTTGTAAGCTTAATATCGTTAAGCCATTTTGCGCAATTTCTTCAGCAACAAGATATAAGGGTAATTCTACATTTATTACATTTATTTCTTTTATAAGAAATCTTGTAGAAATGTATTCAGGTTGAAAACTGGAGTTAACATGTACTCCAAGAATATTGCTTATCTTGCTTATTTCTACAGCAGGATCTGGGCAATTAGTTTCGAATAGAAGCTTACTTTGACGGGTGTGTTGTGTTTGTATTATTTTCTTGTGATTCTTTACAAGTTGAATTATTTCTTGCTTTAAATTGTAAGGTTTCTTTCAAATGGATGCAGTACCATCAGTGGGAGACAGGAAAATGAAGAACTTAGTAATACCATTTTCCGCAGCTAACTGGATTAGTTGTGGAATAGAATCTTCGAAAGTCAATAATCTTGAGGTGTTTATTTTTGGAATGCGCAAATCGCAATCCGTGTAAATCATTTCAGTCTCTGATTCAATCATTTTGAATCCATAATAATGAAAAAAATTAAATTAATTAAAAACTTAAATAGTAAAAATAAAATAACAAAAATACTCAATCTTAGTCAATCAAACACTAAGCCAAAGTCAGACGATAACTTCAACACGAAAAAGGAGAAAAAGTGTCAAAGAAAACATTAAATAATGACAAAATAAACAGAGTTCAAAATTTACGTATTTCGCAATTTTCAAAAATCTTCTGTTGCTTTCTGTTTTCTTAAACAAAAACTTCTGTTGCCATCTTTAGGAAGACTTAAGCATATAGAAAGTAAAAATAAGATGAATAGGAAACATAGACATAATTAATTGATGAAAATGGTCAGCAGGATATGAAATTCTTCGTAATCACTCAAAATGTTTATTAAGTGCGTTATTTTCTGAGCAAGTTCATGTTATTAGTTGATTTTTTTTTAATCTGTATTCCATTTGTGGCGTCATTGTAGTCTTGGCATGATTTGCGTGAGAGAAATGGGTGAATACCATAATTTTGAAACAAATAAATTTCCTGAAAAAATACTCAGTGTCCATTTTAAATTAAAAAACTCTGGCTTCAGTAAAATTTTTAAACTTTTTGGCCTTTGTCTGCAACCGAGCTTTGTTATGTCACTGTTTTCCGTTAAGCATTCTCTCCCATCCTTTTTCTTCTGCTCGTCAATTATAAATGTCAATATTTACTTATTTAAAAAAATCTCTTCCTTTGGAAATTACTTTTTTCTGCTTGGAAAAGTCAAAGTAAACTTACTTTGCAGCTTATCTGAAGTCTTCAAGAAATTCCCATTACGAAAAGGGAAGTTTTTCGTGTAATCTTTTCCCTTGGTGTTTGAAAGACTCCATTCTTCCGCTTTTAAAGCCCAATCTTAAGAAATGAATAGTTTACAAAAGGTTTTAAAATGACTCACAACAGTTCTTTTTATTATTCATTATTTTGTTCACTTTTTCGGGAGTTTTGTAGCTCAGAGTATTTGTATACGAAATTATGTACAGATCTAGTTTATTATTAAAAGAATATTAATCTATTTTAAAAATGCTAACTTCAAAAATTTAACAAAAGCAGGATGTACTTATAGAAATAAAAATATATATAAAAAATAATTATTTCAATGATAATATCAAAATAATACAGTACTTTTAAGCTTAAATTTTCGATCACTAATTAATGTTGATACCATAGAAAATAATTACTTCATTAAAAAATATTTTCATATATAAATCTCATTTAAATATCACATGTATCATATTTTTGCCTTTTATATTATCTCGTAAAGAGAACGCTTCAAATGGTGAAATAAAAGAGTTTAAATATATTTTTTACATGTACGAATATTTCATTTGCAAAATTTTATGACAAAGCATTCAAATTTTTAAATATTCAGGAATACTAAATATGAAATACTATTCTATATTCCTTTTATAATATTAGAATGTAGAAAAAATGCTTATTCATATAATTTTGTAAATAAATTTATAAAATTCAACTTTAAACATTGGGTTTTATGGAAATGATTCAGTTTATAAATGTTTAAATGAATTATCAAAAAAAAGTTTTCCAATAAACTTTTTTTTATAAAAAAATATTTTTGCAATAATTTTAATAATCAATTTAAGAAAAAAAATTTATTTAATATTTCTCCTTTCTGAATTAATAACCTGGTTAAATAAAGAATTTTGTTACATGTGTAAACATTACTAGCAAATATTTATCAAATTTCTCGTTAAACTACACCCATTAATAAAGGGCAAATTAAAAATATATACGTACCTTTATATATCTATCTATATACATACATATATATATATATATATATATATATATATATATATATATATATATATATATATATATTACAAAAAACCACGAGATGGCTCCGATAGTACATGACAATGACGAGATTATAAGAGAGAAGTTAAAAAGGAATGATTGCAAAGAAGTAAAATCGTTCACAAGCGCTTTAAAAGCCTTTCAGTGCAATAACCGCATAGTTAAGGCATATATATATATATATATATGCAACCGCATATATATATATATATATATATATATATATATATATATATATATATATATATATATATATATATATATATATATATAAATGCAAAGTTAGATATAGAACTAAAAGCACAAGAATATATAAAATATTTAAAAAAAACTATTATTACACTTAGTCACTAATTTATGTATTTGGCGAGGTTTTTGCAGATTTGGATTTGTAATTAGATATGGTTTTAATTTGATTATTATAATTTAAATGTATTTTGGCAACATTGGATTTTGACTTATATATTTTAGATTAAATTCTACTTATATATTTTAGATTAAATTCTACTTCTTTTATTCTGGTTTGACAGATACTTTGGTTTGAATTTTTGGTATGGCTTTGGGGTGTACTGGCTTCTTTAAGGCTATGTCTTGGGCCATTGCAGAAAAGCCATAATTGTGCCAATGTGGTCAACACCCCCTGACGAAGCTGGCCATATTGGTACTTTATTCCATTTATATCTATCTTTCTTTGATATTTTCTTTGAAATTTCTTTCAAGTATTTTCAATGTAATTCTTTTCAATATATTTTTTTCAATGTATTGTTTTCCATTTAATATTCTACATTTGGCATTTAATATTTTCAATGTACTATTCTCCATTTGGCATTTTTCATTGTATTTTGTTTCATTATATTCATTGTATTTTATAAAATATACTATTAACAATATATATATATATATATATATATATATATATATATATATATATATATATATATATATATATATATATATATATATATAAAGTATATGCATTTTTTCCAGGCAAAAGTAAACATTGTATTCTAAATGAAAGTCCACTGAAAATTTCATTCAAATTTTTAAATTTTGCTGAATATGTAAACACGTGTTAGATGCTTTCTATTTACTATAATAATAATACAAGTATTTTATGTTTAATTCATTTAACAAACATTTAATATCTGTTAATTGAGAAAAGGCAAGTCATGCAACATAATCGGAATAGATGTTAAAATTTGTTTTATTCCAGCCAAAAGCACATTCCATTTTCAGTGTGAGAATACTAATAGAAATTTGTGCCCGATTTTAGAATATAACAAAGAAATTCTAATTTATTTTCCGAAGCAGCACGATGAAAGTGAATCGGAGTTTGCTTCATTTGGGAAACACTTTATTGAGGATTATTTGATGCACGTTTTAATTAAAAGAAAATGTAGATTGGATATTTAAGAGCCCAATATATAATACCATGATAAGCCCATATTGCATAAAGTGATTAATACTTTATTATGACATGTAATTTTACGAGGTGTGCACGGCAACTCTAAATTTCCTGCTTTCAAATAGCTCTAGAATATTTAAACATCGTACTTTCCTGATAATATCCATCTTTGATAATAAAAAATAAAATAAATTTAATTTAATTTTAAAAAAAACTTTATTTAATTTTTTGAATGTTTCAAATTAAAAGATATCGTTACAGAAGGCGGTCGTTTTGGCAAACCTATGGGGACTGATCAAATAATTCTCAAAATTGAATGCTCCTAAAATAGAAAAATATGTGTTACCTCTTAAAATGTTTTACAAGAACTGCTCGTTCTTTATAAATAAAATATCATCAGTAAAAATATTGGGTGTAATAATATAATGTATTCTGCTGGAAAAAAGTAGAAGGACACTAGGTTTTTTTCAAATAAAAGAAGAACTTTGAATTTTTACAAAATAATTCCATTACAGCACTTTTGAGAACTTATTTACAATCAGATAACTATATCTGTAACATGAAATAAAAAACTACTTGCTTATTACAATTAAAAATCAATTTCATTCACATCATACTGAGTAAAAAAAATAGAAGGACAGTTCTAAATAATGAAAGTAAAAGTATTGTTAATAAGGAATTCTTCCCTCAGAAATCTCTGCAGGTCAATGCGAACATCGTTCCAAGTACAGATTGACAAGTATATTCGCCAGGAATCTCAATTTTAGAAGGCGATTCGAAACCACGATTACTCATTGCAAAAGAAGCCTGCGATGCTTACGGGAGAAATTCCACGCGGGTTCTTAAAAAAAATTCAGGAATGCAATATCAGCACAGCGCTATCCAAAATTCGAAGAATTTACGATTCTACCATAAAAACACGTCTATCCAAGATTTTTACCGTGAAATGAAAAAGAAATGAACAAAGTTGGAAAATATTTCAAATGTCAAAAAGTAAACTAAAGAAAGATGCATGAAAATAAGTCTCCCGAAAGTAGATTCATAATTTTGTCCCATAAATGGGAAATAAAATTATCGTTGCGTCAATGGGACCATTGAGTGAACCACCCATTAGTTCCCAAAATCGTAATTGTTCGTAAATTAGAAGTTCATAAAAACGAACGTCTATTGTATATATACATTATATGCCTTTACGTATTTCTCACAAGTAAATTGGTTGAACGTACAAGAGTTTCAAAATTTATAAACCCATATAAGGATTGATTTTGCTGAAATCTTTACTGACGTCCTCCTTCTCACTTGTAATGAAATTAATCTTATTGAAGCATAAAAGAATGCTTCGAAATTGCATAAAAAGCTCACAAACAGCATCCATCTGTGCCCAGATGCATACTTGTTGCATACCCATTTTCCTATCGCTGAGAGAGACTTCCTAGCGTCAATTAAAAACTTATTGTTTACTCCAGTTCCATTTGTGAGTGAGAAAATTCGCATTCCGAATCTGCATACGCTGTGTTTTTATACTCTGTAGCTAAATATTTGTCTTTTGTAGGAGCATTACTGTAAAAGTGTGTAACTGTGCTGCTGATTTTACAGCAAAACAATAAAATGTTTTTGCTGTAAAATCAGTAACACAGCATAATTTATCAAAATTATGCTGTGTTGCTGATTTTGTGTTGATATGCACAAAACAACGATAATTTTGAAAGCTGCTTCTTGGTACAATGATGGTACAAGCAGGATAATCATGGTGTGAACAAACAACATTCCATGAACACACACACAGAAACACTACTTAACCGCATATATAATTGTGAAAAAATTTTAGATGCTTAAAAGCACATACTCATATGTTATTTTAGTCTTTTGATCTTACGTGTTTTTGTCATGAATGTGACAGAATACATTATCAAGGTAATTTTAAATGTGACTCTTTACATTAGGCTATATTATTATTTATAAAATTATAATATCTCTTACTTAATAAATGACAAAGAATTTAATATTTTGTTATTATATAAAAGCTATTCTTATATTAATACATTCTATAATGTTTGATCTCATGAAAACATTTTGTTGTTGATGTTGTCGTGTGCCAGCTAGGCTGGCAA
Organism: Latrodectus hesperus; assembly: GCA_037975125.1. Taxonomy (NCBI): domain Eukaryota; kingdom Metazoa; phylum Arthropoda; class Arachnida; order Araneae; family Theridiidae; genus Latrodectus; species Latrodectus hesperus. The sequence goes on from CM075853.1 coordinate 88,450,941, forward strand.
TATGGGATGTGCTGCTCCACTTTTCCAACTGAACCCTATTTTAGTGTGAAGTCTGACTTCCACAGTACACACTTGCCATAGGGACCCATTTATAGGGTAGGCAACCACTAACACCTCATTCATATAAGAAAAGGACAAAGACAGGATAGATAGAGAGAGAAGGTACATCCAAGCCTGAACCGGGATTCGAACCCAGGACCTCCCCATCCGTAGTCAGGCACAATGACCACTAAACTTCAATTTTGTAAAACCCAACAATAAATCTTTATGTTTAGGTCATTTATGTACTTCTCGAAAAACATAATATTCCAAGTTTTATACATTATGTACCTAAAATACATACATATATATATATATATATATATATAATATATATATATATATATATATATATATATATATACAGAGTGAGTGGCAAAACATTTTTTAAATAAATATATTAAATTTGATACCTCATTTAGATATTTTATTCATTTTAATTTATTTCGTGATTTGACAGTGTTTTAAAAAATATTTAAAATAAATGTAACACAACACAAAACTTGCTGCAATTTTATCATTTGCAGAATACCATGCAAAGTTAGACATTTCCAGTGTTTTTTTCTTATTTCATTTTATTCGTTGCAATGTTTTTCAAGATCTGCTTTTCTTTCTATCATAGCCAAAGAAGAGATTGCCCCCTCCAACAAGGATGCTCAACAGTCCAGACATTCAACAGCTGAAACAAAATCTATCCCAATCTCATGTTGAAATCTGTGGGAAATGTTTACTCTTAACTTTCTTTTTCACGATTAGCGAAAATCTTTGGGGTATTTAGCTTACTCCTCAATTATATAACTTTCAGGACTGGAAAATTATTTTTAGTATTCTTTTTTGTCATTATGGCTAATTTTAACATTAATAATGTTAAAAAATGATTATAAAAATGACAGGAAAAAACATTTTTACAATAAAAAATATTTAATCATTAGTATTCATAATTTTGAGTTTATCCCATAGACAAATGTAAGATTACTTAATCAAATGCATGCACTCTGATCTATTCTAACAATTTCACATTTAAATGTATTAAAACAATAAACTATTTGTTATTAACTGCTGTCTTTCCTTTCATGAATATCAAAAACCCATTTGTTATGCATAATCGATATTCGAGAAAAAAGATTCATTGAGAAAATTACTGACTAATAAACTAAAATTTCTCATTTTTCAAAAATTATTGGAGAATTTTAGTTCACCTCTCAATTTCGCAATTTCCAGCACTCAAAATTTTCTTAAGACTTATTTTGGTGAAAATGGGGATGTCTTTAAAATACTTAATACCGATGAAAAATTACTACAAAACTGAAAAAGAATTCACATTTTTACCATAAAAAATAACTTATCTGCAATGTTTAACATTTTATTTCAAGCTTTAAATACAAGATAAACATGAAAGTGCTCGCGGTTTTTAATGACCCAAAAAATATGACCTACATGGAGTGTAGTCCATTGTTAGCCCTCGAAGCAATTACCATCGGCATCAAGCACTTTCTGCCAATGTGTCTCCAGTTGTGCAATGCTGTAAAACTCGGGGGTTTCGGACGCCAAGAAGTCTGTGAGTGCTTGGCGTAAGTCTGCTTCATTAATGAAGGATTTTCCACTGCTCAGGAATGGAAGAGGTGGTAATCAGATCTTGCAAGGTCAGGTGAGTAAGGAGGATTGCACAAAGTCTCCCAACCAAGTCGATGTATAGCATTCCTGTCTACCCGAACGACATGCCACCTCACGTTTTCAGCCAAGAACAGTGCACACTTGCGATTAAACAGTGCTGGCTACTTACTTCTGCTGCAGTGACTGCTGCGAGCAGAGGCCCGTTAGTAGCAGCTCATAATGAACCACTCGACAACCAGTCCAACAGCTTCATCACAGAGGGACAAATCTTCCGACCTGAATTTGTTAAACCAATGCAGTTGTTTTGCAACCATTATTTAAAAGCTGGTTTCTCTTACTTAATAGAAATATTATGTTTATTTTCTTGCTAATATACAAATTGTGACGTTCATAATTAATTCTATTAAAAAAAGTAAAAAACTTTAAGTAACTCTAAAAACTTTAAAATTATGAGTTTTATAATTAATTATTTTATTTTTAAGTATTAATTTGCAATAATTGAAAATCAGCTGCAAAATTAACAGTTATTTAAAATCAGATTTCAACTAATTCTCCTCCTCAAAACGTTGTTTATGTACTCCGAGTATATTGACAAATTTGTTTTAATATATTCGAGAAAGACGTAAAAATATTATTTCGCTGTCAATTTTAAATACAAATTATGCATTCAGTTTTTTCATTGCTACTTTTCTATCATAAAAGGGTCATAATGAACATTTTATACAAAGAAAACTGTACTTTTTATATTTTATTTCAAGAAATAAAAATTATAAAAATCTAATTTAAAAAAGAAGTACACCGAGAATATTCTTTAGTAGGGTCCATGCCTAAATATTAATCTAATTTAAGTATGTCTCTCTCTCTCTCTCTCACACACACACTCAGCCTCTCTATATTTGATATCTTACTCAAAAATCTCTAATCAGATATATGAAGAAATCAAATTAATTTTTCCTTCTTAAAAAGAAACATATTTAATACATCAATAAATTCTAAAAATAGAAATCTCAAGTTTAAGCGGAAAATTAACTAATGAATTAGGAAAATTAACTATTACTGGAAAATAGTATTGGATCCATCTCAAATTCAAATGCAACAGAAGTAAAAAGGAAAATTTTAATAAAATCTTTCAAAAAATGCTGCTGCTTTTTTAAAATACATCTTTTCGCAAATTGCCTAATAACTTCAAACAACTTTTGCCATATATTCTGCTTTATTTAGGCTATTCGCAGTAGCGAAATATTTTATTAAGCATTTGTGTGTATATAAACATACACAGATATATATATATATATATATATATATATATATATATATATATATATATATATATATATATATATATATATATATATATATATATATATATATATATATATATATATATATATATATATATATTCAGGTTTATGTATATACATACATATATATATATATAATATATATATATATATATATATATATATATATATATATATATATATATATATATATATATATATATATATATATATATATATATATATATATATATTACAAAAAACCACGAGATGGCTCCGATAGTACATAACAATGACGAGAGTATAAGAGAGGGGTATATAAGGAATGGTTGCAAAGAAGTAAAATTGTTCACAAGCGCTTTAAAAGCCTTTCAGTGCAATAACCGCATAGTTAAGGCACAACAGAAACATTTGGATGTTGTTTTACGTGGTAGAATTATCGGCCGTCTGGAATGTGCACGTACCCAGCTGGAAAAATCCGAGGAACTTGGAATTGCCCACAGTGTCATCTCCAGGCTTTGGAAACGGTTCCAAGATGATGGTAATGTGAGTAGACGTTACAGCACAGGTCGTCCTCGAGTTACAACGCCGAATGAGGACTGGAATTTGGCAGTTACTGCCAAAAGAAACAGACGGAGCACAGCATCAGGCCTATCTCGTCAGCCCTCATCAGCTACTGGTACGACAGTTTCAAGGCGGACTATGTACAGACGCTTAGGGCGCATTGGTCTATATGCTCGTAGGCCTGTCAGATGTGTTCCACTTACCGCAACTCTCTGTCGCCTGCGGTTAGTCTGGAATAGAGAGCATGCATTGTGGACACCGCAACAGTGGTCTTGTGTGATGTTTTCCGAGGAGTCAAGATTTATCTTTCACTTTGATTCTCGCCGAACTTTCATATGAAGAGGGCCATGTATCCGTTACCACTAAGAGAACACCATTGAACGACACCGTTACGGTGGAGCAGGATTGCTCATTTGGTTAGGAATTATTCTGGGTTCCAGAACAAACCTACATATTCAGAATGTAACCATGACAGGCCACATCTATCGGGATGTCATTCTTTAACAACATGTACGTTTGTTTCGGGGCGCCATGGGTGCAGAATTTCTGTTTATGGATGACAGCGCCCGTGCGCACATTGTAGACGATCGCCTAAAATCGGAGGACATCACCCGTATGTGTTGTAGGTCTGTGTTGTAGGTCTGTGTTGTAGGTCTACAGGCTTTTACGCCCCACTAGTGTGATCATAATTTTCGATAAAGTCCATCGGATTACGGTCTATGGAAGATGGAGGAGCTTATACCTGTTAACCAATAGGTACAGACCAGGGCTCCTCCACATCGTTATGTATATATAACCTACTGACCCGACCCCTTCTCCCTCATTATATATGCATATCATTTCGAAATACAGATCACTTATTTTTCGTTGCTGTCTCTCTCTGTTTGCCGAGTTTCCTCATTTTCTGGCTACTCCTACTTGGTGTTGCATTTTTAATGCTGGGAAGAAGTATATTTTGTGTAATAAAAAGCTTGAAAATAATTTCTATAATTAATTAAATATTTATAATTAATTATTTAAGTTAAACTAAACTAAAATTTGATAAATAAAAATAAATAGAAAATTTAGAAATAGAAAAAGTAATTATAAACTATATTTAAAAACTGTTTGCTGCCCAATAATTCTATACAGTAAAAATACTAAACTCTTAAATTTGTGTTCCCTAAATCTTTTGTTGTATATTTGAACCAAAAATAATACACATCAACTCGGTATATGTCATGATAACCGCCTTAATTCAAAATTAAAAATGTGAAAAAATAATTCAATCACATTCTACGTGAATCTTCAATCATTTCCTTCTTGACACATGAATTTTCATTTTGTATGAAGGGAACATTCTCCCAGTTCTCGAGCAACGTATGAAGAGTTTTCGCCAAGGACGTGAATGGAGACATTTAAAATACGCCTGATAGTAATGAGTAGAGTTTTGGTTTGTTTGCCACTTTTTGCACACCAGGGCTGATTAGACCGGGATCTAAATTTTAAACTAGATCGCGAACCACCACAAATATAAATGCCCAATGTGGGATTTGAACCCACGAACTGTTGCACAGAAGGCAAAAGCGCTTTGAAAGAGAGAATATATTTGAATGAATAACGGTATTTGAAATTCGATGTTGGCAGTCACATTTTGGGTATCATTTGACCAGAAAATGGGTTCACAGCCAAGCTCGAGATAGGTGTCAAACCCAAGAACACTAACCATTCAGCATTTAAAGTTCCAATAAAAATGCAATTTGAATGTTTGATAATTATAATTAAAACTTCTGTCTAAGTTATTTCAATCGCGTAATATCACTCGGCACAACTTCTCAACTACTTGAAGATTAGAAGGCTGACGTTTCATATTGAGTTAAGTGCATAAGTTAGAAAGTATATATATAGGTAAAGCCTATTTTTAAACGCACATTTCCACTAATAGTAACAAAAGCCCTAATTTATACTAAAACGTAAGCTTATTGTTTTTTTAATATATTTTATTAAGATTGTGTGTGTTGATATCTTTACTGATAATCGTATTTTCGTTTTTAAAAAAATCAAATTACTATACTGCAATGGATCTTTTGATTTAAATAGTCTCTTAACTTATAGAAAACATTTTTTGTGGACTTTGCTAAATAATCTAGGAAATGCTTTCATTCTAATTGTGCGAATCTACAATTCAAATTAATTATCGTGTTATAGCAAAAATATTTCTGAATACACACAAATTGCTATTCAATAATTATTTCTTCCGTTTCGATTCCTTTAAATTAAAATTACTAAATTCTTCTTGATTGAATCGAATATATATATATATATATATATATATATATATATATATATATATATATATATATATATATATATATATATATATATATATATATATATATATATATATATATATATATATATATATATATATATATATATATATATATATATATATATATATATATATATATATATATATATATATATATATATATATATATATATATATATATATATATATATATATATATATATATATATATATATATATATATATATATATATATATATATATATATATATATATATATATATATATATATATATAATATATATATATATATATATATATATATATATATATATATATATATATATATATATATATATATATATATATATATATATATATATATATATATATATATATATATATATATATATATATATATATATATATATATATATATATATATATATATATATATATATATATATATATATATATATATATATATATATATATATATAATCATCTGAATCTGTAAAATTTGAACAAAAAGAAAGCAGTAACAGATTTTTAAGTAAAAATTCCTTACAAATCAAAATCTTTAAGCAAACATCTCGCTTCCATTCTTTTAAGATCGTTCCCAGAAACTTACATTTATATTTGAAGCAAATGAGCATACTAATATAAATAACTAAATTTTTAAATAATACGAAATTAAATCCAATAAAATTTTTCATTATTTATTTATGCAATTTTTTCTAAGAAGAATGATTATTTTTATATAATGAAAATAACAAACTAATATATTTTTCTTCCCATGCTAGTTCCAAATGAAGATGATTAATTCTGGGGAATTGTTCCATAAAATAACATAATTCACGCAGGAAGCGGAAATTTCTTATCAGTAAGAACTTCCTTTAGTTAAAGCCTTCAGGAGCGATACTTGTAAAGTCTAAACAGAAATTAGTTTTAAAATATGATACTATCTCAAAATATTTGATCTTGATTACTAATACATTTTTGCAATATTGAGCTGCAAACATGTCTTAAATGAAGTCATACTACAGAGATCAACACTGTAATCACACTTTGTCCAGCAAGTATTATGATCGAAACAAGAAGGAACCAGTTTTCCAAAATGCATTTCTTGTATTGCATTGTTTATTAGAAAGCATTGCTTATTTTGTAGAAAATTACAGCTTTTCTGAAACTCTCTTTGAAACAAACTGAACTTTTTTTCTTTCAATTTGAACAAACACTTTCTCGGTGAAAACGAAAATGTTTCATTGCTTTCTGATTTTTTATAATTATAAGAACTCTTGCTCTTTGAATAACCAAAGAAATAAATGCTGCAGAAATATATCCTGACTAGATTCTGTTCAATTTTAATTGAAAGTAATATCCTATTAATCTGCCTTCTTAAATATAATTAACTATTCATGAAAAGTATTTAAAGAAGATGCTGTTAAGCGTTTCGTTTCTGAAAGTAGTTGGATTGATTTACAGATTTTTGCCCGAGTAAATCTAAATTATATTGAAAATAGTCTTCATTTTATGCTGCTCAAAATTTTGAAATTTGGCAGCTCCTTCATATTTTGAAAGTGTAAAAGCTCTCAGCACTTTAAAAGTATTTCCCCCAAAACGAGGCTCACTAATTTTTATTATTGATGCAAGAAATCATTTTATGTAAGTTGATGATCTAAAACAACGAAATGCTTGCTAATTCATAACATAAAATTACTATAAAAATACATTTACTATTTAAAAGCAAATTTTACACAATGAAGAACAATAAGAAATATTCAAATATTCGGCATATCTATATACACTGTTCTATGAATTGCTCATATCCAGAAGTAAATAATGCATAATTCTAATTGCTATACATACTATGCCCTGTGAATTATTCATAATATCCATGATGAAGCTGTGCTTATTTACACGGATGGTAGCAGAAATGACAGAAATTGTTCCGGTAGTGGGGTATTTATTAAGTATCAAAACGAATCCCACCAAATCTCAATCAGAAACCCCGACGGTTGTTCCGTCTTTCGCAGTGAACTTATTGCAATTAATGTGGGTCTTGATACGGTTCTTTCTCTCCCTGGGAATGAGGAAATTTGGATTTTGTCGGACAGCCGGAGCGCCATCCAGCATCTTACTAACTGGCACAGAGTCCGTGACAATACAGGAGTAGCTATCTTGGACAAGCTTAGACGACTCTCCTTATCTCGTGAGATTCACTTACAGTGGATCCCTTCCCATGTAGACATTGCGGGAAACGAATTGGCTGATGCCCTAGCAAAAAGAGGTACTGAGGAGCCTTTGCTTACTCCGGCGTCTCTTACCTATTCTGAACTTTACTCTAGACAGAAAGGCCTTGTTCGGTCTGCATTTGCCATTCCCCCCGTGCACCATTGGTACCAGGGTAATCGTCCTGGCGGATCTCTATCCCTCCGGTGCAGCAGACTGGAACAAACTACAATAACTCGTTTTCGAAGTGGCCACCTAAGATCATTGTCATTTAACAACAAAGAAAAGAAATTTCCAATTTGCGCTAAGTGTTTCAAAGCCAAGCCACTCCGGATTATATCCTTGAGTGCTTGGGACTCGATAAAGAAGATCTTCTGGAGCGACCATTATTGGTCATTGATTTCCTGAGAGTGTACAATATCATAGACTTGGTCTAGCGCTGCTAGACAACAGGGATCAGCAACAACACAACATTATTCATACTTTTTATATCTAATGAAGCCTTTCTGTTTAGAGAGCCTTGTTCAAATAGAGCCTTAACCATGATAACCATTAGTGGTACGAATGAGATTATATAAATTCACTTAACAATATGGTCTTTTAAAAAACTTTTTTAAAAGCTCAACTTACATTTCATAAAATAATATACTCCAACTTTGTTCTCATAAAAAGAAATTTCTAAACAAATGCTATAAATAATGGAAAGAAGATTCAAGAGCCATGACCGTCATTTTGACTTTGCCAAAGCAACAGTTTTTCAAAAACATTACCACATAAAGTATTTATTTATTGTTCACCTTAATTTCGTTTCACCGTTGTATACTACGAAAAATATAAGAATATCCGAAACGAATCCATAACTTGAAAGTTCAAGTAACCCATTCAGGTACAGTAAGGATGGGTGAGATACATTTATGCAAAATTTTACCAAGTTATAACTTTTACTTTCATGTATTTTATTTCATATTAATGTAAATGCTAAAAAACAAAAAATGTCAGAAATTTAGAAAAATATTATGGAAAAATCAGCAAATAATATATGAAGTCATGTTACAGTCTGATGTCAAAAACAGGATATACTTTATCAAAATGACTGCTTTTTCACAATTGCGACGGATTGTAGCAGAAAGCAAAAAAAAATCGATTAGTTGTAACAGCATAACTTTGTAAATCTCGTTATGTCTCGAACAGAACTGGTTTTATATACAATACCATATCACTATATATATATCATTCATTCGTTGAGAATAGTGACATCATCGGTCAGTTCGAAGTTCCTTAACCATATTATGTAATATCCACTGTGCCAGTTACATTTTGGAATTCTGCAACAGGAGTGGTATAGTTCACACATTTGTTAAAAGAAGCTATATATATATATACATATAAAATATATATATTTATATATATATATATATATATATATATATATATATATATATATATATATATATATATATATATATATATATATGTGTGTGTGTGTGTGTGTGTGTGTGTGTGTGTGTGTGTATGTATGTATATATATATATATATATATATATATATATATATATATATATATATATATATATATATATATATATATATATATATATATATTCACCCCAATTCCTCCAAATTTACCTCAAATCATTTCATATTATTCCCTCTGTCGTTTTACATTGTAGCATTCTTTGAATTGTAGTGATCAACTGCATTTTTAGCAACGCCATCTTCACAAAAGCGATTGATTGTATTAAACAACTATAACTTTCCTCTTTTGAAATGTGTTTACTTTAAAAAAAAGGGATTTTCCCCACCTTTTAGGTTTCTCTTATACACCGCGAACAGATTGTTTTTATTACATATGTCATTAATAAAATTTTTCGTTGTATAATGGATTGATACTGAACTATAATCATTCTACCTACACCATTGTAACACGATATCATAGCATAATATTTTTTACGTTATAGCATAATATGCTTCAGATTCTTTATTTAAATAACAAAAAAGCTGTTTTATTTTGCTTTTTTTGTTTTTTAAATAAAGAATTTTAGAATAACTATAACAATAACCTTCTAATTTGCAGAGAAATTTCCGGAAATAGTGAAAACTTTATTCCAAATCATTTCGTATTATATGTGTGTGTTCCCTTAATCATTTCATATTATTACATTCATTATATCATGACATAGTATCTTTAACATTACAACATAATATACTTTTAAGTCTTTATTTTAACGACCATAAAAATGCAAATGAGAAATCTTAAAGGAAAAGCATTTATTAATGAATTGTTCTGTAGAAATTGGGTCACAAGTGCTTGCTGTGTGAAGAGCTCTGTTTATAGAAAAGCGCAAATTGTTCATAACACTAATAATATTTGTGGTTTTTTATTGTTGGTCATGTTTTTGGACTAGCGATTCGAATGGCACAATTAAATCTCAGTAATGCTTCAAAATCTGGTCATTTTGTACAGCAATATTTTCTTAAGCTTATATTTCAAATATTTTAATGAGTTGCAACCAAATTGAGAAAAACGTATTTCGACTGGTGAGAAATTGCTTTTAAAAATTGAATAATAAACCATAATTTTCTAAAAGCATTAGTTAAATGTGTTTGCATATCGGAAATATAAGCCTTTGCAGCTTGATCTTTTTTTATTACGAGGCTTAGGGTTTGCTTAGAACTAAACGCATTAACGAAATTTACATGTCCTTTTAAATTAATTACATAATTAAGGGTTTTAATGATTGATATGCAACTTGTGATTCATAGTACTAAGTATTTTACTTAATGGAACATTTTATTGAAATTAATTTGAAAATTTTAACAGAAATTATTGTGGAATTATCATTTAATTGCGAAAATCTTATTCTTTTAGTAAATCTTTTGATACAATGTGGCAGGGGTGGCCAAGCTCCTTGATAATGCGGGCCATTTTTTAAAGTTTGAAATTTTTTCACGAGCCGCAATTAAATAGGTATTTATAAGGTATTAATTTTTTTTACAAAAATTATATTTATTGAAAACATATAAATAAGAGTACAAAATGTGTGTATTGGATTTAAATATGAAAAAATGTATTTAATTTCATTAGATAATTCTTTAAAATTAGGTGTATAATTGGTAATAGCACTTCTCAGAAATTGTTTCAGGTGCTGCCTGATTAATACTGATCGGTGTTTGGTTTTCACGAATTTTAAAGTGGATAAAATGATACACATAAGTACGTTGTTCCGAATATTGAAATAATTTGAAATGCAGCCTTTTTTAATTCAGAGATACTTCGATTCTGGTACAAATTTCCAAAATTCAGCAATCGGCGTCGCTACTTATATTTTAATTTTAGAGCTTGATCTTCTTGCATCTCTATTAGTTGTAATTCTCCAGATGCTTTTTGGGTCAAAATAATATTGGAAATGGAAAAATTACCATGTATTATGTTGATTTCAAATGGATTCAGAAAAAATCAAGATATGATTTAAAATATTTCATGTCTTGAAATCTGCTTTGGAATTCCGTTAATATTCCTTCTAGCTTTTTTTATAGACTAGTTCAGTTTTTCTTGTTTAATAGGAACACAATTTTTTTTTAATTCGAGGAAAATGACAAAATGTTTTATTTTTAATGTTTTTTTGAAAAAATTGAAATTTAGTTTGAAAACTAAAAATACACAGTGAGAAGTCGGATATTATTTTATTTTTCCCTTGCAACTGTAAATTCAGAGTTTGCAAATGTGCCATGACATCTGTGAAAAGCATTAAGTCTTGTAACCACTCGTCATTGTCTAATTCTGAATAGGTTATTTCCTTTTCTTTTAGAAATGCAGTTATCGGATCAAACAAATCTACAAATCGATTTAATATGCTGCAGCTAGATAACCATCTAACAACGCAAAAGAAATTAATATCATTTGGAAGTTTTTCGTCTTTTAATTCTTCAAGGACATTTTTGAACTGTCGATGATTTTTTGCATTGATGCGAAAGTTATTTAAAATGTGTAACACTGTTTTCATAACATCAGGATACTTTAAATACTTTTCAACGAGTTGTTCTCGGTGAATTACGCAGTGAATCGATATGAATTGTGGAGTTTGAGAATCATCTCTTAAAAGCCCAACAAAAACGATTTGTTTACCCAGCATTGTTGGAGCTCCATCAATTGCAATGCTTACAAGTTTATTAAGAGAGACACATCAAAAGTTTTCATTATGGAATCTAATGCAGTTTTAATATCAACACCGCCATTTGACTCTTGAAGTGCTACTAAATTTAATAATTCTTCTTTAACAACGAAGTCAGGTGAAACAAAATGTATAAAAACTGTCAATTGCGGAAGATCTGCGATGTCTGTCGATTGGTCAAGGGCTAATCTGAATGCAATACAGTTCTTCAAATCCTTTTTTAAATTATATTCAAGAGATGTATTAATTGACGTTATGCGTCGTTTGGTTGTATATCTCGAGATGGGAATTTGAGAAACAACTTCATGTAATGCTGCACCATTTGGATCAAAAACTTTAAGTACATCTTACAAGTTTCTTTTAATGAACTCTCCATATGGGCGTTTTGCACGAGCAATATTTCCAGCAAAAACAAAAGTGGCTTCAGCCACATTATTAGCTTGATTGCAAACGGTCATCAAAATTGACCGTTGCTTATTTAAATTTGTTTATAAAGAACCAAGTTTATCTGATCCTAATTTTGAAATGTGGTTGAAATTGATTAGAAAACTGAAGATGATTGACTTCATAATGTTGTCGTAAATTGCTAACATTATATTTTTTATTTTCGCTCTCTGCCGTCATATTTTTAAAAGAACTGAAAATGAAAATAAAAGAAATTTCAAAAATACAAGTTTTGTATTATTAAAACAATAACAACACGTGTTACATATTACGAAACAAATTATAGTTAAATTACCAAAAATTCCAGATAAGTAATTATAACCCTAGCAGGAAGGATGCATTTTGCTTCTTCCAGAGCACAATGTCAACTGTCCGTTAGAATGAAAGTTTACAAGTTCTAAATGGGTGTGGTGTCCGGTCGATTACGGATGATTAAGCCACTGTTTATGTTCGTTCCCACAGTTTTGGATGAGTCATTATTCTTAACTTGGACAGCAATGAAATTTGTAACAACGTTGCACTTAATCTTTCATATTTGTTGTCAGTAATTTAAAAGACATTTTGAAACACATACGAAACGATAGTAATTTTTTTAAATAGAATAACAAAAATGAAAAGGAAACTCGGATACATTTATCGAGAGCCGCAAATACTCCTTTAAAGAGCCGCAGGTGGGCCACCCCTGCAATATAGCACATAAAAATATAAGATTAATCACTCTGGTCAAAAATGTAACATTAAATCTTGTTGAAGAATCTTTATGAGAAAAAATTTTTCAAAATTCTCAACTTTCAATATTTTTTTTATAAAATAAAATTTTTTCTCGTGAGAATGTACAGAACCCCTGATATTTCTTCCAGCTCTTTATAATGTATATTATTATCTTGATCAAAATTTAAAATTTTCTCGTTATTTTTATTATTTTATTCTTTTAATTTCACATATTTTATACTTAATTTGTTACAATTTTACTTTTAATTTATCTAGTTAATTAATTCTTATATTATGTTTTAATTTATAATAAAATATTTTTCTCAAAAAATGACGTGTGTATTCTATAGCTACTGTTCTTGACAATCGCCAGAGGTTCTTTGCAGACCTCCTGGGTTTCGGTGAGCTCATTCAAAGTTAGATGTGGATGCTTGTAAGAGTCACGCAGAGAGTGAACAACAGCTTTATCCACTGTTGAAAACAAACACCCGAGAGAGTCATGGCCACGCGTCTTTGCAGCTGGATCCATGCTGGACGTGCGGGAGTGATCTTCGTTTTTTCTCTTGTCATCCTCCCAACGGAGCACATTGCGAAGGAGGCTCGCATCAAAGCAGTCTTCACTCCATCTTATCTGATTCCCTCTCCAGCCTGTTGAGAGTCGACATTATACGGATAACTATGCAATGCTTGTAAAGTCAAAACCCGTATCTTTCCTGTTCCAGCTTATTGTGGGATTTCTGGAAATGTGTGTGAAGCTGCTGACTTTTTGGCGTAGAAAAAAGAGAGTAAAATTACTGAGATCAAGAGAAGGCGTTGCGTGATTCTGCCTCTAAGCCATGGGGGGGGCTTTCCTGATGAAAGAGGTCCTGATTTGCCTAGAAATGCGGCACTTTTTCGTCTTGACTAAAGGCCATGACTATTTGCCGGCCTATTCGTATCGGTTTGCACTTTGGAGTTCTCCTTTGGGTCCTTTGTGAATATATATATATATATATATATATATATATATATATATATATATATATATATATATATATATATATATATATATATATATATATATATATATTTTCTTTTTTTTTTACGCCAACTATTTTGGCTCGTGACCTGCACTTTGTGTTGCGTTATTAATATGCGCTGTTCTGGAGTATTGGAAGGCCAGAGAACTAATGGCGTCATAGCCAATTTCCTGGCCATTTGTAATAATATTATTTTATTAGTAATTAGTAAAATAATATTTTATTATTTTAAATTTTTAAATAAATTCCTCTCATGTAGCTTAATTAATTGTCTTTGATTAATTCTTTCTAGATCCACTTGGATTACATTTTTATTAAATAATCATAAAATATTTTTGATGAAAATACTCTAAATATATGTGAATAATTGCGGAGATATATCAACGCATTTTACATATCCATAAAATTAACATGAAGATAGCAATACTTATAAAAAATGATTCAATTTTAATCTTTTCTTCAGCATTTTAGAACATTAGTCTGAAAAGCATTAATAAAAAAGTATTAATTAACTTAGAATTCTCATAAAGACAGGAATATTCTAAAATAAAAATAAGGAAGTTTCATACAAATTTTTTCATAATGTTTACTTAAGAATACTAAAAAAAATGTATGCATTTCCTTTCTTACATTTCAAATGGCATAGATTATGATGATCAAGCATTTTTTTTCTACATGTAAGGAATCTGAATTGAGTTCAACATAAGCTGCTGAAATCTCTACTTCAAATGTTGCATTTTAGTTTAAAACCAACGTTTCAGAAAATTAAATTTTACAATGCTTCCCTTAGAATGCATTTGAAAACTTTAAAACTCTTATATTGGTCAAATAAGAAGTTTGCTTCGTCAAAAATGCTTACTATTTAAACCTTTTATACACAGATACCTTTCTCATAACAATACTTGAACTAAAACTATAGAGCAGAACACACATAATTCCATTTGCCTAGGTTTAGAGCATTCGATTTAAAGTAGTTCGAATTATAATAATTGCTGATCTGAATAAATGTTAGTATAACCTAACGATAAAAATATAATTTTATAAGGGAATATTCAAATGTAAATAAGAATTCTATTTACGCAAAAATTTAGAGGTTAAAATTTATTTTCGGTATCAATTTAAGTAATTATTATCTCACAAAAAAATTGAACAGAGAAAAGAATATGACCTTTCTTTTCCTTCTAAGAAACAATCTGTAAACTCAAACATTACACACAATTTTATAAATATCTAGAAATGCCTTCTGTTGAAATGCATAATTCTAGACCTTCCAGTCGTAGTTTAATAATTGCATAAAAGAAATCATCGTTCATTCGATTCCTATTCAATTCTACCAAAATCCCTCATTAAAACACTTTGAGTTAAATATTTGACTTCACATATTTATAACTTCGTCAGCAAACGATTGATATTTTTAAGCTCATTTTCATGCATAAATGAATGCCAAAAGCACCATGCTGAATAATAATAAAATTTATTCTTTTGCAGCAAAAAAAATGTAAATAAATATCATGAAATGTACAGCAAAATATGTAATTTTTTTCTTTTTGTTATACCGAGTCAAATACTCGTTTTTTTTTTTTTTCAAATGTTTACATTTTTTGCAGGATTATATTTTTATGGGTAAACATTTATAGAAGTAAAACATAATTAGGAATTCAGTGAATTAAGTATTTTATACAGAAGGTCTATTTTTTTAAAGATGTTGGTATATGAAGTATTAAAAATTTAAAGACAAATTTTTGTGGTAATTGATAATTGCACTTTAGTTCAAACAATCTACTGTACAGGCCATTATTTTACTATAACAACAACTTATATTATCAAAATATTTGCTAATATTCAGAATAATTTTTAAATATCATAATCAATTTGTAAGCATTTTAGCTGAAATTTTATTAAATGAATTTAAGTTTTTCATTTTTATTAACAATCTTTTAATATTATTAAAAAATTTTATTATTAACAATTGTAGATTTAAATAATTTTAATAATTGTTTAATTATTATTAATGTAATTAATTATATTGCATTAAATAATACTGATATTATCTGTTGATATATTAGAAGAACAGATATCAATAACTAAGAAGATAAGAATTTTAATGTCAACAACATTAAATTTGGGATTCATTTGGGTAGATTGAATTACATGCTTCAGTCTCTTTTTCCTAAACCAAACCATTAAATATATGAATCAAAGTAAAATATTTTAAATTGTTATTTATAATTAATAAACTCATTTCTTATCCGTTACTAGTTAAATTCTTGCATGATATTTTTTGAAAGATGAAAATATTTTTAAATGACTTGCAGTACTAATAACATACTCGAATAGATGCAAAATTATTGCATAAAAAATAGATTTCCCTCTCATCCAAAATTTTTATTTCATCATTAATGTTCTAAAATTGAAAGAAATATCTGAACCGTTACTGTAGCAATAAATTGTATTGCTATTGCAGCAAGACCGCAAATTTTGACAACAATAAGCTATCTCCTAAATCAGGAATCAATACAATTAAATCTTCAACGAGTGAAAGCTATTCGTTAATAAGAGAATAATAACATGGCAAGACAAAGCATATATATATCTATATTTTTGTCGCTTTCAAATAAACATTTTACGACTAATTATCTCTTTATTTTAAAAATTAAATAAACTTTACAGATATTTTAAAGGCTATATTATAATTATATATTTTGTTTTTGATAAGAGAAGAATAACTGCATAAACATAACGTAGCAAGACAAAGCATGTGAAATTAGATCTATTTTGTTTCTCTTAAACATATTTATCACTAATTATCTCTTCATTTGCGAAACTAAAAATACTTTAGCGATAACTAATAAAATGTATGCTATTTTAAATTACCTTAATGCGCTCTTTTGGCTAAAAATTATCCTACAAGTTACATATCTACCACAAGGATTGCTATTCTCTTTTCTAATAGAAATACAAAACAACTATCTAAACAAGTAATATAAGTTATATTGAACTAAATGAAACATTTCCCTGAAATTTAAGCAAGTCCTTTTGTCTTAAATAATTAAAATTCAAAACTTAAATTATTAAATTAATATTTCGCTTAACATTTTAAATTTAAAGCTTAAATGTCAAGCAAAACATTAATTTTTATTTTTTTAAGTTGATAGTTATATTTGCTTTAATGAACTTTTTTGAACAATATGTAACTTTGAATGAGTCTAGAAAATAATCTAAAATTTTCACTGGATCAAAACAATATCATTGAAAAATTATTTCGGCAATCTACTTCTTATGATAATAAGCTTGAAAATATAAAGTGCCTAAATATCTAAAATTTAAACCACAAGTGTTAAACAATATACTTAGATAAGCATATAAATACTTAATATAAAGTTTCGAAATTCTTTATTTAAAGGTTTACAGCTATCCTATTAACTTATATGAAATTAAAGTTTTAAATAATGTTCAACTTTGAGTTAATCTAGAATATAATCTAAAATTATCACTACATCATAACAATATTACTTGAAACTTATTTCACATTAACGTTAGAATTTGCAGAAAGAAGAAGATGTGTTGAAATCATCTGTTTTAAATAATACAGAAATTGTTTAAATTTTAAATATTTATGTATACAAGTGAGTGTTACAATACTCGCAGTTAATATATTCAATCTCCAATATAAATAATTCTAATACTAATATACTATAATACAAAAACTCAATTTTATATAGATTGAATTCTATAACTCCTCAAGCTAAAATAGAGATGATCATCACTTTATTATAATAGTTATTGCGTTATCAAATGAAACCAATCAATTATATTTGCATATCTATAGAAGTGAGCTTCTCCAAGACCATACTGAATTCTTGGAAAATATTTACGTAAAGGTTACAGAGACAAATAAAAAAACTGACTAAAGATTTTCTCTTAATTTAAATATTCTAATTTTTTTAAGTGCTTTTATTTCCTAAAACCTACTTATAAAATCCATTTACGAATATTTTAGTTTCTTATGCAAATTACATCAGGATTAAATGTATATAAATTCTTATAAGCTATAATATTAAGAAAAGTGATATCAATGCATTTTAAATTCTTTCAGTTGAAAAAATTTCAAATGAAGCATTTTACAAAAAATGTTGTATTGAAAAAATGTTATTATAAAAACTGTGTCACACTTTCGTTGTTATTAAAGAGATTTCATTATTACTAACATCATATTAAATCACAAACAATCAGAAACAAACATTAAGTAATTGATTTTATAAGATTTCATGATTAAGTTATGTATATCTAATAATTATATATATATAAATGTACATCTCAATTTCCGAATTTTATAAATTTACAGTGTGTGGGCAAGTATTAAAAATAACTTATCAAAAACATTATATGTATTTCATAATTTTTTTAACTAGTTGCTTGCAGATTCCCTGCCATTATAGTAAATATATATTTAAAAACATACTCAATTTTTGTCTTTATTGAAATTTGTTAATAAAATATTAAGCATATTTTAAAATAAAGATAATAAATTTAGGACTTTAAATTAATAATTTAAATAATATTTATTGTGTTTTAGCAAATTAAACATGTTATTTATATTAATCTGATACATTTTCATAATTTCGTACTTTTTAATTTATCAATGCTAATTGTTATCAACACTAATATTAGTCTTAGTCAATGAGTAAAAGTTATTTTTATCATGCACTATTTTCATGAATTTTCAATGTGTGCTTCTCATTTGAAATAAAATTATTGCACAAAATCTAATAATGCCATAAAAAACGTTATAACGTATAAAACAAGTGATTAATATTTAATTTTATAAGAATTTTTATAAATTGATGTTAAATTTTCAACCTTTTTTTTAAAATGAAGATTGTTAAAATACTTGCACTTCTCTTGATACTGAAAATTTATTTGATTTACATTTATTAAAAATGATAATTTTATAGTATTGCATATTTTAATACCATTCACACTATAATATATCATCAGTTTATATTTCTATTAAAATTCATGATTAGGATATTATGATGCAAAATTAATTGTTTCGAAAAGAAAAGAAGCTGAATTTTAATAAACAAAAGTCAAATTAAACAATCCAATACATGTTTAAATGCAATAGTACTGATTTTACAAGATTTAATAATTCAATTTGTCAATTTATATATGGTTTATAATTACTAATTACATATTATCTAACATACACACACGCTTATATATGTGTATATATATATATATATATATATATATATATATATACAATTTGCATGCAGTTGTTATAAAAATTATCAGATATATTTTTACATATTTAATAATTTTTTATAAAATTTGCATCGAAATTGCATGTAATTTTTATTTAAGTTATCCATTTAAATGACTAACCTATGGAACGTTGTAATATATTTATTTTCATTTTTTATGAAAGAAACACTGATGCTGAAGTTATCATTATCAAGTCTGTAACAGATTAATTATAATCAAATTTCTAAATAAATAAGTTAATTAATGAGATTCCGTATAAAATCTTTTTTATGAATTTTAGAGAATATCTTTCAAAATTTGAGTTGAAATAATTACTTACTGCCTTCAAGGCGATAGTGATCCATTCTTCGCTTATGCATTGAAGAAAAGTTTTGCGCCGGACCCTAACTGCACAGCTGCACCGCACACATTCGATCTAGGGGAGGCCGAGCGCGCAGGGCTCTCGGGCCAAGATTTTGAAATTTCGAGCAACATCCCGCCCTGCAGTTTCTAAGCAACAGACAAATTCTCACATTTTGCCCTGTACAGTCATCTTTTCTGTACGTCACTGCCTCTTCAACCTCTGGTTTTAAACCCGTCTATCTCGCTACCGACAGTTGTTTTTCGCACTTGGCAACTGAGAAAATCCACAGAGTAAAATCCTGGATGGCGAGGGACTGGATGCGATGGTGCTGCCATCTCTCGTCATAACCAGTGTATCGGGAACTTTAGGTTCGGAGTGCCTTAACTGTATAATAAAAAATTTGAAAACTGATATTTTTTAAGTTAAACTAAACAATTAAATGATATATTTTCATATTTAAAATTAATAAATTTTCATATTATTTTATATAATTTTATGCATATTATATTAATAAGCATTTATTAATTTATATTAAAATGGATGGTAAAAGTGAATGTTACGGTCTCAGCCTCGCAACTTAACGCAATTTTTTCGCTAAGTGGAGATGACATAGAAATTGGAATTTGACTAACAACCCATAATTGCCGTCAGTTAATTCTTAGAAAAGGATGACAAACAAATAAGAAATAGGCATTTTTCTCAATTGCTTATATGGCCGTCATAATTAAATCACTGCGCTTAACAATACATTATTATGCATTAATCGTATTAAGAATTGATTTACATATTCTTTTTATAAAATATTGCAAAATTAAAATTGAATGAAATATGAGGAAATTAAGTAGCAGAAATGATAAAAAATATCTTAATGAAAATGATATTTAATACCGTCTAGTTAAAATTAAATATAATGAACTTCAGAATTAATAAATGAATTTTTGTATATATTTAATAAAATAGTTTTGATAACTCCATCGATTTTAGATAGAATTCTGTAAGTCATTAAAACTTAGAAGCACAAATTTTCAAATTTCGTCTAACAATTTAATACAATATTATCCCATCGAACATTTGCACTGAAAATTACACTTTAATTTAAACGAAAATATCTTTTATGCAAAATATCATTTCCTACCATTCCTTAAATTTAAGAATTTCTGCGATAGCTATTAATTAAATTAAGAAACAAATCTGGAATAAAATTTAAAAGCATTCATAAAAAAATATACGTACTTCTCCAATATATGATAATTCCTTAACGGGAAAGATACAAATCTTAAATTACTGTCATAAATATTTTATTTGTATCTTGTATTGTTTAAGAAAATTTTATCATTTAAGAAACTACTAAAAACTATAAAAACATTTTTTTTAATTTTATAAATTTATATAATTCTCCCTTATAGACAAAACCTATTTAAATGCCAATGTTTATTTATGGCGGAAACTGCTTAACAATAGCATCGATGATCGATTCCGTACTTATAAACCAATAAGTACCTTTTTTTAATGAAACAAAGTTAAATTTTGCTGTATTTAACTGGTTTTTTTCCCTTGGCTGCTTGTGATCGTAATGCTTCTTTTAACGGAAAAATTATCAATAAGCCATCATTTCCACCAATTTGCTTTAGCTTTGTTTAGCATTTAGCTTGTTTACCTTTGTTTATCACACTTCATTCAATTTCGATTGGAATATATTCAATTTAAAATTAAATTTTGAGCAAGAGGGAGAAATTAAAATCATCATATCAATATTATATTATTTTTATTGCTTTTTATGAATTAATTTGGCAAGAAAAAATATCACGAAACTATACAGCATTTAGTGACTTTTTGCGTTTGGTGAGCTGTAACCGTTACATTCACATTTGCCAAGTTGGTATATTATTAATTTTATAATGTAAAATATATATATTAGAAAATAAAATACCTAAATTATATATTTTACATTATATACTTGTTTTTAAAATAAAATTTTTAATAATTTAACAATAAAACTATCAATTAAAACGCAGTTTCAAAAAATTCCGTTTAACTTTTAAAATATGAAAAAAAATTAAACACCGCGATTTTTCTATTCAAAAATTTAATGAATATATAAAATCATGTGTACTGATGCAAAATTAAAATAATTACCACAGTTTTAAAAATTAAAAAATTCAATAGTTTATTGAAATATTTCAAGAATTATACAAAAATTCAGTTCTCGATAAAGTTCAAATCAATATAATAAACTAATTCAGAATATTTTCATTGTGCCAATCAAAAGTTACTGGTGGAACAATAAACTTTTTGAATTGAAGATGTAAAGTTTGTAATAAAAGTAAATGTAAAGTCAATTTTTAAAATTAATGCAATAAAGATCATTTTAATCATTACACGTATCTTAAAATTTTATTAGCTTAGGTGTTTTGACTCTTTATTAACTACTAATTTCTATCAGATTTTTCCTTCATAATTTTAGTATAAGTAATTATAAATATTTCAAATTATGAATTTATTTTTTGTTAATATTTAAACTCAACGTTGGTCATTCGAAAGCATTTCCTGACACGGCACCCACAATAAAATGCGAAATTTTGCACAATTGACGAAGGCTCTTCTGCAGTTGACAGCATACTTCACATCTCGAATGGTGAAAGGCATCGAGAACCCGAAAAGTGGTAAAACTAAAAGAAACGTTTTCTGGCAAATTTTCGAATTTGTTTTTGGAGACGAAAGAATGTCTCCAAGATGATATAATTATTCTTTAAACAGAAAAGCTAAGGCATCTAAATAATAAAATTAAACAGAATAATTTATAAAAAAGCGTAAATAAATTTTTCAAATATTAAAAAGAAAACATAAGAATATACAAATATGTATGAATATATATATATATATATATATATATATATATATATATATATATATATATATATATATATATATATATATATATATATATATATATATATATATATATATATATCCATATATATATATACATATATGTATATATACATATATATATATATACAGAAACTGAATGAAGTTTTAGCGTAAGGTACACTCACTTCCAAAAGTTAAGCACGGAGAGGAAAATGCTAATTTCCGTTAGCCAATCAGAACTGAAGAGGATGCAAATCGCTGCAGAGGTAGATGGAAGTATGCAAATATGTCAGGTAACAGCCACAATCGCGCTTTCATGTCAAGAAATATGCGAAAAGGGCAGTCTCTTAAGATACCAGATTTATGAAGGGTTACAGAAAGTGATTGTAAGTGCTGATAGAAGATCCTCAAAACTTTATCACAATTTTTTTCCAAGACATACGTGTTTCTATGACTTCCAGAAGACGAAAGGAAGACGAAAGGAACGGAAAGAGCGATGCTGTGGGGCACATTGAAGCAGGACAGTCGATCTCAGATGCTGCTCTTTTTATCGACTTTCATCATTCTGTAATTCACATTTATGAAAACAATTCCAAACCACACAGACTGTTGTCCGAAGGCCCGTAGCCGGTCGCCCAAGGGTTACAAACCCCGCGGAAGATGGCTACATTGCGATTTTAGCCAAACGAAATCGCAGAGCAGCCTCCACACGTGTGACATCTTTGGTTACAGCCTCCATTGGTAAGGTGATATTTGCAGCTACTGTACACCGAAGATTACAAATGAGTGGACTGTACGCCCGGGTACCCCGAATTTGTGTTTGTTTATCCGTCCAATCAAGAGGGGCACGATTAAAGTGGTGCCGGGAACATGTCAATTGGAATGTATCTGACTGGGGCAATGTCATGTTTACTGATGAGTCAAGATTTGCTTTGGAACCAGATGAAAAGCGTATAAGGATATGGCGTGAACAAGAAACACTCAATCAGCCCTAAAACATTACGCATTCCGAGGCGGAAGTATTATGGTGTGGGCAAGGATTTCATTAGGATACCGCACCGACCTGCACAACTTTAAACGAATTCTGTGACGGCTGTCCGGTATCGAGATGAAGTCCTAAAAACAATTGTGAGATTGTACGTTGCCTCAGTTGGCCCTACTTTTATTTTAATGGACTATAACTAACACACGTTCTCATGGAGCTGACATAGTCAATGATTACCTGTAGAGTGAAAGGATTGCGTGTATGACGTGGCAAGCATATTCGTCCGACCTTAATAACATTGAAAGTCTTTGGGATGTTCTCGGCCATGCTGTTCAAATTTCCCGCTACCAGTCACTCTTATTGATCTAGAAACTGCTCTACAAGAAGAATGGTTATTGCTTAGTTCTGCGGTGGTTGACCACCTAATTGAAAGCATGGTCACATAGTGTAAACTTTGTATACAGGTGAGGGGAGATCATATACTCTATTAAAGTCCTTCTTTTCATTTTATGCCGTTTATTTTCACTTTATACATAATTTTGTTTAAATGTCTAGTATGTCATTATCTGATAACTTATAAAAATTTAATATTGTTTTCATTTATGTATATAATTATTGATTTTATTTTATGCACAAATATATATGCTACTTTCTTGCCAAATTTTGTGTCAGTCAAAGAAATATTTGTTGATTTTTTTGCATTTTACATCTTCGTTCTTAACTTTTCGAATGAGTGTATTTTGAGGTATACACTCAAGAATTATATGGAAAACAACAGTGTCACTCAAAAAATTACGGTTACAGTAAGAAAATTTCAAATAACAACACAAAGTTTTTTGTATTGGAGTGCGATCTTTATTCTGAAAAACACTAAATAGTGTTGGAATGGCACCTGTAGCTCAAAAATCGCCGGTGCTAGTTAAGATAAAATTAAAAAGGAATTGGCCATGCACCAGAGCATTCATGTTCATTTCATTTACGTCACACCGTTTCTTCGGCTGAGATCCCAGCTTGATTAGTACTCTACAAAACGCGAAGAAGAAACCAAGAAACGCAAATTTCGGGTTCTATGAAGACATAGTCATGGCTGTCGTCATCTCCTTAGGTGAAGAAAAGACACTGCGAAATGCGAGTCGTGTGTGCTTTCAGTTATTCCATACAAGATGCTGCTTTCAGTTAAAAAACGAGGTAAAATCGTAGATTTTTTTTACCTGAATCGACAAAATGCCCCAGACATTGTGTGTTTACCGCAGAAACCATGAACTGCTGGGAAGCCCCCCCCCCCTGCACTGTCAAAGCTGTACAGTATTTAGTACATAATTTAAAGAAACTGGTTACACATGCGATCGACCTCAGTCTGGACGACCTTCCATTCCTGTGGAAGCTGTTGCAGAATTTCATCCGATGAAAAACACATTTCATCCCGAAAGTGCATGAGGTGTTTCCTATGTTCTAAATCTTCCGAATTCAAATGTCCGTAAGATTCTGAGCTCTATTCTAAACATATTTCCGTATCGATTCTAGCATGCCCAGATATTGGAAGTGGAAAACTATCAGTTACGACTGGATTTTGAGAATCAAATCCTTATCCGGTACGATGAAGATAGCAAATGGCTTTTACGCATCCTGTGGACAGATGAGGGGAATATCTCGTTAACTGGTAATGGGAATTCGAAAACTTGTGTGCACTGGGCAGAGAATAATCCCCATGATGTACTTGCACATCCATTACACGTGGAAAAGAGACTAAATAGTGTGGTATAAAGAGTACATTCATCCTCGGCCCTTATATTTTCGAAGAAGTTACTGGTGGTGATCTGCAAATGTGTACTGTAACGATTGCTCGTTATTTGGACATATTAACTCGTTACTCGATTCCTGCATTGCAACGCTAAAATGCTCTGCCGGAAGATCTGTGGATGGAAGATGGCGCTGCTCCACTTGTAGGGTCTTCAGTCAAATGTGTCAACAGCTTGATGACAGAGTTATCTCCAATCATTTCCCGTTTCTGTGGCCACCAAGGTCTCCTGATCTGACACCAATAGATTTCTGTCTGTGAGAATATCTGAAATCCAAAGTGTATCAGTTTCATCCGCAAATTGGATCTGTTTTGAAAGATGTCATCAGAACTGCGATATTCCTATTATCATGGTACATGCTGCAGTGCTATCCACCATCTGCATCATGGAAAGTTTCATGGTGTGCGAAGAAGGTCATGTGAAGAATTTGTAAAACAGAATAAAGTGCTTCATTTAATGCTGCTTCTCTGTCTTTATTGGTTGTCCTCACTTTTAGCCTATCTACTGACGGTGATTTTCATGCTATAGTTGCCACTCGAATGCTAATTAGCGTTTTTCACTACGGAGATCACATTTCAATACAAAAGATACTTAGTGTTGCTATTTGATATTTTCGAAATTTTCTCACTATAACCGTAATTGTAAGAGCAACACTGTTTTTTTTTTCATGTCTTTCTAGAGCGTATACTTCAAAATAACTTATGACAAAATTTCCTTTACTTTCTGGAATGGTATGATAGTTAGTGGTTCAAATGTCGGGATAGTTTTATTATAACCCTATCTATCTATCTATATATATTATATAGATAGATAGATAGAGAGGGTGATCCTGAATTGTTTTTACAAATTAAAAGGGGTGATAGTACCCATCCATACAAGCAATAATTACATAAGAACATAGGATCGCATTCCACTCAGGGAGGCAGAAAAGAGGAAAGTACAAACGCATCAATAATCTACCACGAATCAACCGTAATCAAATTTCTACAGAGAAGAAGCATTTTGCTCTTATTAGTTACCGAAGAAATCTAATCAGAGTAGACATTGTCCTTTAAAAACGCAATCAACACGTTTGATTTCACAACAATGCTCATTGTACAACTCCTCGTAGACACCAGCAGAAATTTTCCGAGAACATCTGGGCTGATATCCTTGGTGATTACCTGGTAGGTCCTTACATCATGCCAGACCGTTTGACTGGTGCAACATACTGCATCTTCTTGGAACAAGGTGCTTCCAGTTTATTGCAGGCTGTTCCACTCTCCATCCTGAGAGACATGTAATTTATGCACGGAGCCCCAGTACATTTTTCCATCACGGTCTGTAACTTCTTAAATGCCAGCATATTCCGTTCAATAGATTGGATGTAGTTGACCAGTGGCTTGGCCTCCTCTCGTACCGGATCTCAACCCATTGGATATTTTTCTTTCGGTGGCACATGAAATCTTTAGTGTACGAGACACCTGTGGATTCAATTGAAGATCTCGTGGCTAGAATTGTTGTTGCCGGGGACAAAATTAAGAAAGATTTTAATTTGATTATAATCAAGAACTTAACAAAATTACAATTATAACGTGTTAACTTTATCTCACCGTGACAAGTAGTAGGATGAAATTCTTCAGAGGGAAAAGTCCCAAGTTCAGTCCCAATGACAGTCGAGCAACATTCATACATAGTAGTTGTACAGGCAAGTCCTAGACTGCATTTTAAATTTAACGGATTTGTAATACTCGCCTATCACCAATCGTTTCGTTATTCTGAGCTCGGGTCAGGTGATGAGATCACACCTGAGCTGATGCCCACTTCTGCACATGCATGCAATACCAGCGAAAGGATACTGGGCATCACAGATTAACGGGGATAAGTCCAAAAAAAGGGAGCTCCAGTAACCCAATGAGGGAGAAAGTGTTCATCCTCCCAAACACTACCAGTATCAAGTGGTACTTCGCTTTGCTGATCTTTCGGGAAGCGGGGTAAAGCTGCAGGAGCATCCCTTGTTGAACAACCGGAGGTGAGTGTAGCTCTTCTGATTTGTATGCACAGCTTTCGGGTTGGGCTCCAGGAAGTTTTAAAGTTCTCTTTCTTGGAACTCGTGAATACGGCTTGCTATCTTAGGAAAGTCCTCCTGAGAAGCAATTTACATGATGACTATAAAAATGTTTTAGACTATTGTGCTGACCACAAATAAATACAATTTAATTTCCTTGTGATTGGCAATGAGAATTATTTGTACGGGAAGGCTGGCTATGTTCATGTGGAGAGCGCATGGCGAAGTGAAATAACGAGATGGCCAGGAACCGGTTTGACACCATTAAGGGAGAAAAACGAGGTCGTGTGTTTTGAGGAGAGACCAATTCCGCACACGTGGAGTGTCCAGGGACAAGAGTCGGGAATGGAGCGGTACGAGACGGATTCCTCGAAAAAATAGGCAGTAGAGTACCCCTGATTGGCGTCATAAAAGGAGGTTTCCTGGTTATCCGATGCAACATTAAGCCTTGCCCAGGTGAGCTACCCTGGCGTTCCCAAATAACTTCGTAAGTTTCATTTGTGTAAATTATTATTTATGTTATCCCAAATCAATCTGCAAATTATTTTATTGTGTTATTCCAAATCAATCTGCAAATTATTTATTGTGTTATTCCAAATTAATCTGCAAATTATTTATTGTGTTATTCCCAATTAATCTGTAAATTATTTATTGTGTTATTCCAAATTTATTTGCAAATTATTTATTGTGTTATCCCAAATCAATCTGAAAATTATTTTATTGTGTTATTCCAAATCAATCTGCAAATTATTTATTGTGTTATTCCAAATTAATCT